>CP139504.1:10518175-10690114 GCA_021014915.2 Artemisia tridentata subsp. tridentata
AGTTTCAGGTCCATGATCCTGTTTTCCTTGGTATCTGAGGGACCTTCATAGCTATGAACCAAGTCAGTCCAAGTCTGTTTGGCAGTTGGACAGTTAATGGCTGATTCCATTATATCGTCAGGAAGACATGATATAATGATGCTTTTTAGGCGTTGCTCTTGATTGACCACCCTTCTCTCATCAGGAGTCCACTGAGCTTCAGGCTTAACTAAACCTCCGGCAGTTTTAGGGATATATGGACCTTCATTAATGAGCTTAATGTAATAAGGTTCCATCCTAGTTGAGTAGCAAAGCATACGCTTTTTCCACTTGTTAAATTTTCCAACTTCAAGTCGGGGAGCAGTAACATTATAGCTTCCTTCCTTTTTATCGACCAGTTGGGGTACATTATTATAAGCCATGGTGGAATCTTGATTTTAAAAACATTTTGAACAATTTATAAAACTTGTTTTACAAATCAAACCACTTTGATACTGATTGTTGTTCCCTTTACACTGTTAGAGTTAACTACAAAGTTAAACTAACCGTGTTCCATGGTTATGTAATGTGATAATATTATTTGACAGTTATAAGAAACGTAAAAGTAAATAGATAAGATTTTTCAACGTTTAATTCTTATTAGAAATCAATCAAAGAATTATACCCAAGTGTTTGCAGAATAACACTTGGGATTGAAATGACAAGTATGGTATGACTCCTCACTAAACTTAAGCTAAGCTTAAGTAGCAACTACATTGAACCAACTAAGCTATCTCAGGGACTAGGTTGCTATTTGGAGGAGTAAAAGTTGTTTGTGAATGTCTAAGCATTTAGTGGACAAACTTGTCAAACTTTTACTCCACCTTATGATTCCTATTTATACACAAGTATTTTACAACCATTGTGATAAAGACAAAGATGACCTAAGCTAGTGTGGACAAAATACTTATTTTGTCTCTGTTACAAAAACCTATTCTGGGTATAGGACAAGGTTGCTTTCTGAGGAACAGTGATGACACTGGTATGATCCCTAGCCTTTAAGGGAAAGTTTGACTTCAAACTGATAAGGATTTCTCCTTATCCTTTCAAACATTTCCCGCCTTGTCCCGCCTTTCTTCAGTCTTCAGGTTTTCATTCTTCAGTCTTTAGTCTTCCATCCTCAGTCTTCATAGTTGTTGAGGATTCTTGGGGTTCAGTGAGTTATTGTCATAACTCACTGAACCCATCACCTTCTTCTTTGGCTTAGGTGCCATTCACTGAGTTCCGCCTCACTAAATGGAGAGGCTTTCTTCTTAGACTCGTCCTAGGCTTCTTGAGGGTGACTCACCGAGTAACTGTTCACTAAGTGACTTGAAGTTGTTATTTGTTATGTGATACTTAGGTTACATTTTGTTCAAATCCTAGATTAAAGTGACTTGGGCACTGAAGTGACCCAACAGAAATCTAAAGGCGGATGCCTGGTCTACTCCGCAAATTTTCCCTTACGAAATTTTTAAAGTCATATATCATGCATGATAGTTAGGACGAGTAACCTTCAAATTAACACCGTGCAAGTAATAATCTTTGCTAAAAAGGATAAGTAACCTACAAATTAACTTGTCCACTTACAAGACTTTGCAACTCTTAAGTGTAAGGCTGAGCAACCCAAAAATTGACTCGTACGGAGCCCGAACTATTGACCGGAGACGCAAGGATGGATAACCTAAAAATTAATCCAAAGATCCGGAGGTGCACTTTTCCGGATTATACATTGTTCAAACACATAAAGATATATGAAAGACGCGCTAATATAACAACTTATAATAAATATTCCAATTATGAAAGGGGTGATTACAAAGATAGTAGATACCAAGTTCAAAGATGATGGATACAAAGATACAAAGTGAAAAAACCGCTTATCAGATCTCTAGTAAACGTTCAACATGAAGAACAAGTGAGTCACCAGCTGGGAAGGTCTTTTGGGCAACTGGGAGGAATTGGAGAGCAGTGATGGACGCAGTTCCAGCCAAGGGCTCACTGGCCGCCTCAACGGTAGGTGCTTCTGCGATCTTTTCGGGGTTAGAGTTTTCTCCAACGGTACCCCCGACATAAGGGACACCTAAAAAAGAATAGTATCGCCGGTCACGATAGTAGCAGCAACATCATCATCGGAGATAAGCGTGTGTGAAGGCCCGACCTTATCCTCCTTATCACCATCCCTTTTTTCCTTCAAGATAAGTAGCACCTTAAGGTATTCAATTCTGGACTCTACACATGCTTCAAGATGATCTAGAAGAGGAAAAGGAACGTCATTCAAAGTTGTGAGGCATCTGCGTAAACCTCCTTGCTATGCGGGTTGTAAGCCGGGATAATGAACATGTCCGTCCCGCACCTCCATGCTCAATACCCGCCTCCAAACCTTACCTCATACCCTCTGAGATAGCAGCAGATATACAGTCGCTAAGACTGGAGTTAAGGAGCTCACTCTCTTTGAACTTTTCCATGGCCTATCTGAAGCCTTTGGAAATAACCCACTGCTTGTCTTCGACTGCGGCTTTCATGGACGGGATAAAATAGTTGTCAAACTCCTTATCCATGGCCTTTAACTTCTTGTCAAAGATAGCCAGCCATTCATCAAATTGAGGTTCCTTGGCAGCGAGCATTTGGGCAAACTCTTCTTGACCTCCCTCTCCCTGTCAACTTGACTAGGGAGAGTGGCTATAAGATCTTCTAGCTACGAGTTCTTTGTTTCAAGAACAGAGCACCGATTATAGAGAGTAACCAGACCCATTTCCTTCTCAGCTAACTGGGAATTAATAACTGGGACTTCCCTGTTCTCCATCTCAAGGTCGCTAAACCGCTTACGCAGGCTAGCCAACTCCTTATCCGCCTCCACTATACCTAACCTAAGACGGGCTAATTCCCCGCTAAGTTTCTCGCTTAAAGCCAGACGCTCCTTTAAACGAGCAATCACCGCATCCCCATCCACAATATCCCCGTCCCGGCGGATAAATTTCCTCTTTTATTTTTCCTTCAAATCCAAATAATACTTCAACCGGAGTCTAGCTTTAAAAAAACATAGTAACATGATGAGCGGCTGTCATATTGGCCCTATTGCAAAGCTCTTCATTGGACATGTCACGGAGAAATGCAAACCGTTCGGGGGAAGCAAAATGGTCAACTATGCTTCGCAAATGGGCCCATCATCAAATAGAAAATCATTAGTGGGCAACCAGTCGGGCTAGTACGTCTCTCTAGCAACAGATCTCTGAACCTTCATGGGACAAAAAATTGATCCTCGGGAGGTGTCTGAGCTGAATCTTCGGTAGGCTCAGAAGTCGTCGGTTCTTTGCCCACGTCTCGAAGGGGAACCTCAGTTGAATCATCCCCATCCCTGGGGACAGAAGGAGTAATATCTGAAGAAACCACAGAAGATCTACCAACAATTTCTTTTGTGGTCCGGAGATGAGAAACACCAACTTTAATTGAAGCTGAATCATCGTGGAACTCATATGTGTCTTGAGAAGATATAGTAAATGGACCGGAAGCAACAAGCGGCTTCACATTCAAAACCACTCTGCTTAAGAACAACAAACTTCTTCTTTGAGTCGGGCTTGGTGAGCACAAGCTTACCGGAAGGCACATTATTTTTTGATCTGGAAGCAGGCTCAGAAGACTTTGGAGCTTTGTCAACGGCAGCAACGGATGGTAGAGTATCTCGGATGGTAAGGAAAGCAGATGGAGATTTAGAGGAGTTGTGCTCAGAAAACTTTCACTTCTTAGACGCAGAAGCTTCACCGAGGGTATCAATGGTCACCCTCTTCTTGAGAGCGGCCTTTGCAGGCTTAGGGGCAACCCCGTCCTCCTGACTTACGGTAGTCTCAACAAGCGACACCGTCATGTCAGAGGGCTCAATAAACCGATTTGCGGTATCCTCTTGCAAAGGAATCTCTCATTCCCTCAAATCTCTTCTAGAAGAAAAAACTTTGAACAAATCCACAACCTTCATATATTGATCCAACCTCATATCTGCAAAATGAAAAAAGGATAATTAGGCGTGGAAATAAGAAAAGGTGTGCAGGAAAAAGATAAATTCCCTATGAGCTACCCTCTTCATCATCATCACAAAAAATGGGATGCTTATCAGGCTCATCCCAAAGGAGGCTTAAACCAACCGCACAAGAAAATACTCCGGGTATCTTCTGATTCTGGTAAGGTTAGAGTCCAGAAGGGTCTCAAGAACTTTATCAACAATATCCTCGCCGAAGTTGGGTCCCGCACCAACGTCTCCTCATGAAAACCACCTCATGGAGCAATAGAGGAACTAATCAAGAAAAACCGCTCCATTCAGTTCTTAAAGGAGTCAAAACGCTCAAGGTAGCAGGAAGGGACGGTAGTATTCTTCCTTTTCCTTCTCTTCTCAAGGGTCAACCAACCCCCCGAACCCTAACCCGCATAATAAAACCTCCTAAAAAGAGTAAGGGTAGGAACACCACTATTACTATGACACATTATTTCAAAATGACTTATATGTGCGGCACCCAACACTGATAGTTGAGAAAAATGTATCTCAAAATATTTAAGAACACCTAAGAAAAATACAGATAAAGCTATGCAAAATTTGGCAAACTCGATAAACCTAGTATAAATACAAATTTTTCCCTCGGGAAAATCGTGAATGGTATCGTTGGGTCCCGAAAACTCTGGCTCAAACACATCAACAATACCAAAAGTATTGCAAAAATCATCTAGTTCTAGTTGTGTTAGAGAAGAGTGAATTAAATCTATAGCCATAACGAAGCAAAATACAAACCTTTTTTTAGAAAAAGTAGTGAAGATCCGAGAATGGAATGGCCCATAATTGCTAAAAGATTCATAAGAAGTTGAAAGTTTTAAAAAATTTAAAGAACAGTAAATAAAAAATTGGAAGGGAATGACCCTTTATATAGGGGTCGCCCATATCCCTATGTAATCAACATCCACCGGTATGAAGGGACGACACGTGGACACTGCCTCTATAAATGGCCAAGATTAGACAAGAATGAAGGGTCGCGATGGTTTGGAAAATGAACGGTTATGATTAGTCGAACGCGAATGGTCATGATGTGTCAGAAAGCGTGCGGCTAAAACAGCGTCGTCACCAGTCCCATCAATCAAAGAAAAGACAGCGGATGCTTAGCACGCTAATCAAGCAGGAGACACGTGGATTGCACTAAAAACGAAACTTGCGGAAGAAGAATATTAGTGTAGAGCGATTAAAAAGCATGGCCATAAATCACACGAGACTCGGGGGACATGATAATGTAAATAGCGGAATCCTCCCTACGCATGTAACCCACCGCGAACGAGCGCTAAAGCACGGCCGCACGAGTAAGCGCCTTCTAAAAAAGAAAACGAGATGAATACTAACAACCAATGACGTCTCGGATCTATGTGCGGAGCTCGAACAAAACACCCCAATACCGGACCTCAATGGTTTGAGTGGACTCCAAGTCACTAAACACGTGACCCGCCCAAAAGGGCAAGGAATATTGTTTGGGAAATGAGACTTGACCAAACTTTTCTAAAGAAGGGTGCAACGTGGGGAGCACGCGGTGGCACAGATCCCGAAGACGGCGAAAGTCAAATAATCAGACAAAATAGCTCGGATATCGAAGCATAATATCTGAGTTCCAATGCAAGCACGCTATTACCCGCTGGGTAATAGCGGGGATCGTAACCCGTGAACCGGAGGTAATGATAGAGAACTTTGCCAATAAATAACACGCACTTGGTCACTGAGGGTTAAGTTCCAACACACACTAATACACACACATTGCTCTTTTAAACTCTTGATTATCCCTCCATAAACAAGTACTTACTCTCACACCCTAGGTGATCTTGAAAGACCCCTCTCATGATGAGACTAACAGTGTTTTATCTTAGCAGATTCATATAAGTGAATCCATATAATCCCAAGAACAAACAACGAGACATCGTCAAGTAATTAAAGTACTAGAATCTTGCTAAATTATGTATGATCACTTTTCTTACTGTACATCTTTAACTATTGGTTTTAAGTTGTAATCCTCTTTTTTTTTTGGGTAACCATGATTTCTGACATTTCGGCCGACTAATCCATGGGGTTTGAACCCACCTGTAACACCTCGATCTTCACTTGGAATGAACACCGATAGCTTCCTCTTTATCTCACAAACACAAACACAATGATGCTCACAAACATATACATTAAGAACAAGAGATGTGGTGGATCCTATGGTAAATTTCAAGTCAAATGTTTATTAACTTTGGAAGATAAACAAACACTGACTTTTGTGGTACTTTGCACACACACACACACTCTTCTCTGATGTTGAAAATGAGACACACCTCAATAATGCAGTGTGTGTGTGTGTGTAGTTTAATGAAAACACAGCCAATCCAAATGGGCCTTTGGATAGGCTTTAACATTGACCTATGAGTGGGCTTAGATGGTTGCACTATACATACACTTAAGTTGCAAATAAAACTAATGCCATAAGCCCACTAAACTTAATACATATTATACATGACACATTAATTCTAGATGGCAAATAACCATCACTTCATAATTAGTATAACTTGATTGCTAACAATCTCCCCCTAAGGGATGGTCATTTCAATGATGCTCCCGTGATTGGTCTTTTGCATTTGACGTCTTGAACTTCGTGTGTCAATGTATAATATTCTTCATTTAATGTTCCTTCATGCACTGTGATCTTCAAAGAATCGTCTTTTGATCGTTCTTGCCTTGATCTACTTCTTCTGTCCAGATGCGTCGTTGATGTAGATGATGATGGTGGATGGACTTTCGTCGGTACCTGCATAAGACAGTTAGCAATAAATCGTCCAGCGGCCATCATGTCGTGAGGCAAGATCCTTAGATCTCATTAAGACTCATATAACTTGTATCCTTTTTTATGAACACAAGTGTATTGCATTGGAAGTGTTCCTAAGAGATCTTTTGATGAATCTCATGTCTCTAGACTCAATTATGTGCGTTTTGGTTTTAGTCGTCGGAGGCATGGAGCAGAGTGCCACCTTTTCAATATCAACACATCTCGGAGTGAGAGGTCAATAGATTATGTAGTGTTCTCTGTGAGAAATGAAACAAATATCTTTTGAGAGATATCTGAGTGGATAAGAGGGGTGGTGCAGTGCGTCACTGGGTCCATGACGTATTGTCTTCAATACCAGTATCACCTTAGTGAGTACCGATAGCAGATGCATTGACCCGGTTTCTGCTCTAAGTTTTCATGGAGGGCTATTTCTTTTCACCCTTTCATTAAACATTTCTTTTTCATTCTTCAACCCCTTCTTTCTCCTTTCTCATTTTACTCCTTTTTTCAATCTTACCTAAGGACTTCTAAATCTAGACTATTGGAATTGTCCTTGGGTAGATCCCTCCGGTTCTGGCGGATCATTAGACATTACCTAACCATAATCACCTTATAACTCCATGATTATCCTAGATTATAGATCACATGCCATTAAACCTTGTGAAAAATCTCTCAACGTGTTCATGAGAAAACACATTTAGATAACACATCGAGAGTTTTACATTTTTTAAACACTCCCCCTTCACATGTGCTCATGCATTTTTGAAATAAATTGCACATGTTGGGTAGAGTTCGCACATTTGAAATGATCGATTTTCAATGAACATGACCTTCGCGAGACACGCTTACATCACTAGTTAGACTAGTTTGAAATTATTACCCGTCCCGGTCATATTCAATGATCATCTCTCGAATTGGTACATTCTACTCAGACAAGTCCTTTGCGAGACACGCTTGCATCACTGGTAAACCAGCTTGAAATTATTACCCATCCAGGACATGTCTTTTCGAGAACGGACATTTAGTTTCGTCAATTCGAGGGTTCATGCTGAGTCTTTTTGAAGAACTCTTTTTGAGATTCAAACGATAAAACTTATTTTAGATCACATTTTAATCACGTCCTCTCCCCCATATTTATAATAAACACCTAATCTCCCCCTCAAAAATAGCATGAAGTGGTATTTTTGAAAACAGTTGATTAAAATGAAACTTTTTGTGGAGAGACGGACTGATTTTAGCATGAAATTGGAACATTTTTCTTTTTCTACTCCCCCTTAATCAGAGCAAATGGTTAAAATTTTGAGTTTAAAATCATTTAGGGGTCTTTGAGGGAGTTGTTGTGACCACAAAATTTATAAAAAGACTTTGAAAAATCTTTAGAAACAATTTTGATTAAGTGGTCACGGGTTTTAGCTTTTTGCCATTAACATTGCGAGTCCTGATCGGAAATAATCAGGAGTCTTTCAATGTAGCGCTTATTTGAAATCTTTTTAGGTTGGCATACCCGTGCTACAATAAAAGATTTCGCATTTAAGAACGGGTTCCGTACTGAAATGCACGAAAGCCTTAATGAAGAAAATTTTGAGAAACGACATGTTTTAGAAAAACATAAAAAATAACTCTCGCTCAAGCATCTGTACATGCCCGTATCATTGTTGAATGACATTTCTAAGTACGTACAGAATATCGATTATACGAGAGACATGTCGTGAGAAGAATATTTGGTTTTAGAGTTTTATATTTTTTATGTCTTTTTGAAATTTTTCTATATTTACAGTATAGATTTTAACAAGTATATATTTACAAAAATATTTACATGCGAAGCTTTTTGATATAAATCAAGAAGATTTGTTGGGAATTAAATATTCTGAAGTTAGAGTATTAGAATTTACTCTAAGTCGAAGGTACTGCTAGTTCATGATCAAGGTACTGCTAGTACATTAAGGTACTGCTAGAGCAAGAAGGTACTGCTAGTTCAAGTTGAAGGTACTACTAGTTGTATATGGTACTGCTGATCAGTGACTCATAGGATAAGATCAAGAAGATATTTATTGTATTTTGGTCAAACATATACGGTAGATAATATCTTACTCCATGTGCTTAGTTAACAAATTGTATACATAGATACATGTTGTATCTTATGTACTGACACCAATAAGCATAAGTTAAACAAGTAAGTCGGTCAAGACTTTTTAGCAATTTGTAAAGATCTTTTGCAACTATAAAAGAGATCTTAGACTAGTGATTATGTAGGTGAAAATAATTGAATAACTGTTAAGACATAGAACAAACAAAAATCACAAGTTGTAACATAAGATTCAAGGTTTTGTAACCCTAGTGAAAAACTCAAGATCACTCGTATTATTTGGAATAATATTGAATCGTTTAGTGAAATACTTTCTTTGTTCATTGTTAAGTAACAAATATAATTCTTCCATTTCCATAACATACACAACCTTCTAAGTGTGGTAAGTAAATTCCGCGTGCTTAATCATATTAAGTCAATATATCTCATATACAAAGATACAAGGTTTAACCACCTTAACCGTGTATAACCAAGGTCCTCACAGTTGGTATCAGAGCTAGAGGTTGATATATTTGAATTAGAAGAAGCTAAAATGGAAGCTCATGATGTTCAAACAAATGTTGCTGCAAAGTTGCCCATAATCAAACCCAATGAGTTTGAGTTATGGAGGATGAGAATTGAGCAATATTTCATGGTCCAAGATTATACTCTTTGGGATATAATTATATATGGTGATTCCTTTTCACCAAGCTACTCAGAGGTTGTCCTAGAAGGTAAAACAAGTAGGAAAAGAAATACTGGACCAGTGTCAAATGAAGAGAAGATACTAAAGAGAAATGATCAGAAAGCAAGAAATTTGCTGCTTATGACCATTCCTGGTGAGCAGATGCTATCATTTAACAAGTATCTTGATGCAAAAACTCTTTTTGAAGAGATTTGTGCATATTTTGGTGGTAATGAAACTACCAAAAAGACACAGAAGACACTACTAAAGCAACAATTTGAAAACTTTACTGCTTTTAGTAATGAATCTCTTGATAAGCTATTCTCAAGATTACACAAGCTTGTCAGTCAGTTAGCTGTGTTGGGTGTTGAGACAGAGAAGGAAGATCTCAACATGAAGTTTTTAAGAAGTCTACCTGATGAGT
Organism: Artemisia tridentata subsp. tridentata; assembly: GCA_021014915.2. Lineage (NCBI taxonomy): Eukaryota > Viridiplantae > Streptophyta > Magnoliopsida > Asterales > Asteraceae > Artemisia > Artemisia tridentata. Next base: position 10,528,165 of record CP139504.1, read on the forward strand.
TCCACACTCATGTTATTGTCTGGATTAACAAACCAGACATTGAAACAATGAAGCTCAATGATTTGTACAACAACTTCAAAATTGTTGAACAAAGTCTTAGAAAGTCTGGAACTTATGGTACTAGTTCTGGGAACGTGGCACTTTTGTCATCTCCTAGTATTGGTAAGGCTGAAGAGGTAGAAGAAGTTGAAGGTGTTTCTAATGCTACAAATGGTTGTCCTTCTACTAGTGCACACAAGACTGTTGCAGGACTTGGTGATCCAGCATTCTATGTATTTATATCTAGTCAGTCTAGTGGTTCTCCTCTAAATCATGAAGACCTAGAGCAGGTTGATAGTGATGATTTGGAAGAGATGGACATCAAATGGTAGGTTGCTTTGCTCAGCATGAGAGCCAAGAAACATTGGCAGAGAACTGGGAAGCAAATTACCATAAATGGTAATGATACTGCTGGGTTTGATAAAAAGAAAGTGGAGTGTTTCAATTGTCATAGATTAGGACACTTTGCTAAGGAGTGTAGAAGCCCAAGAAAGCAGGAGAATAGAAACACATGGTATAAGCAAGATAGGAAAAAGGAAGTTACTGTTGAAGAGCCAAAGGCTATGTTGGCTATTGATGGTATTGGTTATGATTGGAGCTCTATGGCTATTGAAGAGGATGCACCACCAAATGCTGCTCTTTTGGCCAATGAATTTGCTCTAATGGCCCATTCTGATTCAGAGGTAAACAATATTACATCTTGTACTGAATCATGTCCTAATCTTAAAGCTTATGAAGACCTTAATAAGAGATTTGAAGCTCATAAAGAAGAGCTACTTAACTCTCTTTTTAATTTGGCTAATCACAAAAGAGGTCTAGCTGTTTTAGAAAAACAAGTCTTACATTTTAAAAATAATGAAATTCATTTTGCTGATGACATCAATATACTAAAAAATGACATTAAGATCAGAAATGAGTGTATTGTTGAGTTGAATGATTCATTAGCTAAACACAAAAATGAAAGAGAAAATGTAAAGGTTTCTGTGGATGTTTTAGCACATTCCTCAGAAGGATTCAATAAGCTTTGGGAAGCCCAAGTTATTGATAAGGTTAATTCTGGTGTTGGATTTAAGTCTGTACCCCCACCATACAGAGGTGTTCATTCACCTCCAGGTATTGACTTAGCACACACAGGATTACCTGAGTTTCAAGAACCAATCATGGAATATGGTTCTAAAGTCACTAAATCTCCAAAGATAGAAAAGGTAAGTCAAAGTTTAGATAAAACTTTATCTTATCAGGACAAGGTGTCCTTTGTTAAGAAAGGAGATGCTATAGTTGTTGAAGATTGCACAACTGATAGTGATAGTGAAGAAGAACAGGTTATGTCTAAACCTGTGTTGGTTAAGAAAGTAGGAACAAGTATTCCTAAGATAGTCAATCACAACACTAACAGGCCTAAGTCAAATGTTAAGACTGTTAGGAAACCAGTTAGATATTGTGAACAATATAGAACTACAAACAAGCCCAGAGGTAACCAAAGGAATTGGAACAACCTCAAGTCTAACCAATTAGGTGATGACTTTGCATTTTACAATAAAGCTTGTTATACATGTGGTAGTTTTGACCATCTTGCAGCTTTCTGCAACCAAAGGGTAACTGGGTATGAAAACAATAGGGTGAACTACAAAAGGCAAACTCCTCAAACTCTTTTTCACTCTAATACTCATAGAATTAAACCCAGAACAGTCTCAAACAAGTCTGGACCCAAAGGTCCTCATAGACAAAAAGGTCCTGCTAATACATACATAAAGGTACTGCCAGAACAAATTAAAGGTACTGGTAGATCAAAAGGTACTGTTAGACCTATGATGACTGTTAACCCAAAATCAACAGCTAAGGATGCAAAAACAACTTTCTTACATGCATCTAAAACTGTTCTAAGGCCCATTCAAACAAAAGCAGTGGTCCACAAACAGATTTGGAGACCAAAGGGTGTAACTTCAAAGTTAGCAGACTCTGCTAAACATGTTATTCACTCTGCTGCTAAGGGTAATAGGGCAAATGCTGTTAAGGCCTCAGCATGTTGGATTCAAAAATCCAATGTTGCATCAACTGTCCTTAAAAGATTAAACTATATTGATGCAAGAGGCAGATTCAAGTCAGTAATGGCTTGGATCCCCAAAGAAAACTAACTTTCTTATTTGTGTGTGATGCGCGTGATGTGTCGTTGCGGTTTAGCAGTTTTAATGCCTACTCAAGTTTTAAATTTATATTTAGCCGACTTATCAATAACACACACACTTAACGAGCAGTGTACCCGGTCAGTATGAAGATAATGGTAAGTAGAGTGTCGATCACTAAGAGTGGAACGTATTATCTCGTTATTCTAATCAGTATTTTAATATCCTAACGCAAGGGGGTTTCAGCCTGAGAGACTGGCACGGTTTGTTTGCAATTAAATAATAAAATAAACCAATAGGCACGAATCAGCAAGTAGCACACACGTACACAGATAAATACTTGAGACAATAAGAGGGCTGTCCTTATGATTAAGTAGATTGTCACTTGTTTTATTGATAGCTTTATATGAAGTGCATGTAGTTAACCCTTTCTCGTTGGTCCTAATCTTATCGGCGAGTAAACCCTTAATGATTACTTATGTCTAAAAGTTATTCCTAAGTGATCAATTTAGTAATAACCGTGGGAGCCACATTATGTCCCGCAGTCAAATGCCCGCAAGCCACTAATAAACACAGAGGTTATCAATGCACTAATAAGTAGTAACCAAAGACATCAACATATAAACTTTAATTGATGGGAAAGCAAGTATTAAAGGGAGTGCAATCTTTCGTTGTCACATTATACAAGCCACCAATCCTGATGAATTAAAGTTTGCTAACACAATAAAACAAAACTACTTAATGAATTAAACACATGCAGCACCTTCTTACAGCTCTTGTATCTTTGATTTGGGTGTGTCTTGTGCTGCCTCCTTGACTGAATTCGTCCTTTTGTTCCTCTGTTCGAACTTAGGTTTTTATGTTCGGAACTCGTAATTCGTCTGGTCTACGGGGTATTTATAGTTTCTGTCTGAGGGAAGATGCGGCGCATCTAGTAAGTAGATGCGGCGCATGTACTTAACTTCGCGTGGGGTCCAAGATTATAATATTCAGGAATATTCGTACACCGCCAGAAGATGCGGCGTAACTCCATGATTAGATGCGGCGCATGTCCTCTTGTATCTTGGATCGTATCTGGTGATATCTTGATAGAGATGCGGCGCATGTCGAGAGTGAGATGCGGCGCATCTGGAGCAGAATTGACTTGATCTTGTCCATGTCAGTAGACCTTCAACTTTATGCACGTTTTGCTCCATTATTAGTCCAAAATCGCTAAGTTTCACCAAATGCTTGTTTTTACCTGAGAATTACAAAAGTAAACGATTAAGTATCAATCCTCATACATAATATAGTAAAACAAGTCAAATTAATAGGATAAATGATAGTAATAAAATGTACTTATTTGAGTTCATCAGTGTGCAGGGACATTCTATTGATCATCAAGATCAAGGATACTCAGATAGTGGATGTTCCAATCACATGACAGGCAACATGTCTTATCTTTCAGATTTTCAAGAATTCAATGGAGGATATGTTACCTTTGGAGGTGGTTTTCGTGGCAAAATTTCTGGTAAAGGTACTATTAAAATCGGAAATTTAGATTTTGAAAATGTGTACTATGTACAAGAGTTAAAGTATAATCTTTTTAGTGTTTCACAAATGTGTGACAAAAAGAATAATGTCCTTTTTACTGACACTGAATGTCTTGTTCTATCTAAGGATTTTAAGATGCCTGATGAAAATCAAGTACTTCTTAGAATTCCTAGAAAGGCCAATATGTATAGTGTTGATATGAAGAACATCATTCCTAAAGAAGACTTAACTTGTCTTGTATCAAAGGCCACATTGGATGAATCAATGTTATGGCATAGAAGGCTTGGTCATATTAATTTCAAAACCATAAATAAAATTGTTAAGAATGGTTTGGTAAGAGGTTTACCTCACAAAAGATTTGAAAATGATCAAACATGCATTGCTTGTCTAAAAGGCAAACAACACAAAGCCACTTGTAAGCCCAAGATTTTTAACTCTATCAATCAGTCATTGTTTATGCTGCATATGGACTTATTTGGACCAGTTTCAGTAAGGAGTATACAACATAAAAAATATTGTCTTGTTATAACTGATGACTATAGCAGATTTACATGGGTTTTTTTTTTAGCCACTAAGGATGAGACATCAAGCATCCTTAAGGAATTCATTACACTGATAGAAAACCAAGTAAGCAAGAAAGTAAAAGTCATTAGGAGTGATAATGGGACAGAGTTTAGAAATAGAGTTATGGATGATTTCTGCAAAGAAAAAGGTATTAGGAGAGAATATAGTGTTGCTAGAACACCACAACAGAATGGAGTGGTTGAAAGAAAGAATAGAACACTAATTGTAGCTGCTAGAACAATGTTAGATGATTCTAAGCTACCAATAATCTTTTGGGCAGAAGCAATTAACACTGCTTGCTATGTTCAAAATAGAGTTTTAGTTGTGCAGCCTCACAATAAGACATCATATGAACTCTTTAATGGTAGAACTCCTGCAATAGGATTTCTTAGACCTTTTGGATGTCATGTAACAATTCTCAATACCTTAGACCATTTAGGAAAATTCGATGGTAAAGCAGATGAAGGTTTCTTAGTTGGATATTCTCTTGTTAGCAAAGCTTTTAGAGTTTACAACTTAAGAACTGAGAAAGTTCAAGAAGAACTACATGTGGAGTTTCAGGAAAACAAATCCAATGTAGTAGGTCAAGGACCAAGATGGATATTTGATCTTGATTATCTAACAAATTCCATGAATTATTTACCTGTTGTTGCAGAAACTAATAATTTTTCAGGTTCACAAGCAACAAATGAGGTGGAGTTAGATAAAGATCAAACTGATGTCATTATGCCATTGTGGTCAAGTACCAGTGTGGATTTAGCTTCAAACAATGATGAATCTTCTTATGGTAAAGCAAAAGAAGATGTTGAGGCTCAAAGAAAAGATGTTGGAACAGAGGAACAACTCAATATGTTAAATATTGATGGTACTGCTGAGACAGAGCAAGGTACTGTTAGTACTTCTCAAGGTACTGGTGGTTCATTTGAAGGAACTGTTAGTTCAGTTGAAGGTCCTGTTGGTCCTTCACACTCAAAAGATGCAGAGTTCCAAAAAGATGAAGTGGATGTGACTAATCTTTCATCATCTTATCATGTTCCTACTACACCACACACAAGAATTCACAGAGTTCATTCCCTTGAAAATGTGATAGGAGATATACAATCTGGTGTGAAGACAAGAAGACAACTAGTCTCTTCAGACCAAAAAGGGGTTCTTGATGCTCTTTATGCTTCAAAGCAACATGAGCTTTCAAACTCTTGTTTATTTGTATGTTTTCTTTCTCAAAAGGAACCAAAGAATATTCTTACAGCCCTAGATGATTCAAGCTGGGTAGAGGCTATGCAAGAAGAGCTTCTTCAGTTCAAGATTCAAAAGGTTTGGGTGCTAGCTGATTTACCTACAGGTGAAAAGCTAATTGGCACTAGATGGGTTTTTAAGAACAAAAGGGATGACAGAGGAATTGTGATCAAGAATAAGGCTAGACTAGTAGCACAAGGGTACACACAAGAAGCAGGAATAGATTATGATGAAGTTTATGCTCCAGTAGCAAGGATTGAGGCAATTAGGCTGTTTCTAGCTTATGCTTCATTTTTAGGCTTCACAGTCCACCAAATGGATGTCAAAAGCGCATTTTTATATGTTGAAATTGGAAGAGAGGTGTATGTTTCACAACCTCCTAGTTTCATTGATCCATTACATCCAAACAAAGTGTACAGAGTAGTGAAAGCTCTCTATGGCCTTCATCAGGCACCAAGAGCTTGGTATGCAACACTTGCTTCCTACTTATTAGACAATGGATTTCAAAGAGGGAAGATTGATCAGACACTTTTCATCAAACAACACAAGAAGGATCTTCTGTTAGTGCAGGTGTATGTGGATGACATTATCTTTGGATCTACAAGGAAGGAAATGTGTTTAGAATTTGAGAAGCTTATGAAAGATAAGTTTCAGATGAGTTCTATGGGAGAACTTACATTCTTTTTGGGTTTGCAAGTTAAGCAATCATCTGAAGGCATATTTATTAGTCAAGACAAATATGTTGCAGAGATACTTAGAAAATTTCAATTTGCTGATTCAAAAATAGCAAGCACACCAATGGACCCAGAGAAGCACCTTCTGAAAGATGAAGATGGAGAAAATGTAGATGTACATAGTTACAGATCTATGATAGGCTCCTTGATGTATCTTACATCATCTAGACCTGATATCATGTTTCATGTTTGTGTATGTGCAAGATTTCAAGTTACTCCAAAGGTTTCTCATTTAATTGCAGTCAAGAGAATTTTTAGATATCTCAAAGGTCAACCAAGGTTGGGTATATGGTATTCTAGAGAATCTCCTTTTGACTTGGTAGCATATTCGGATAGTGATTATGCTGGTGCTAGCTTGGACAGAAAGTCAACAACTGGAGGATGTCAATTCCTTGGGTGTAGACTTGTCTCATGGCAGTGTAAGAAGCAGACAAGTGTGGCAAATTCAACAACTGAAGCTGAATATATAGCTGCTGCAAGTTGCTCTAGTCAAGTTCTATGGCTTCAAAACCAACTTCTTGATTATGGGTACAATTTCTTAAACACTGTTATTTATATTGATAATAGTAGTACAATTTGTATTATTAAAAATCCTGTACAACACTCTAAAACAAAACACATTGAAATTAGGCATCACTTTATAAGAGATTGCAATGAGAAAAGATTAATTCAAGTTCTTAAAATTGCTTCAGAGCATAATTTTGCAGATCTGTTAACAAAAGCTTTTGATGTTTCAAGGTTTCAGTACTTAATAGCAAGTATTGGAATGCTTAATCTTTAAATTTTCAATATGATGTGTTTTTGTACATAAATTTTTGTTGGTACTGCTGGATTTATAAGGTACTGCTAATATATCAAAATTTGAATTGTGTTATTTATACAGTTGGTTTTATGATTAAACTAATGCAAGACAAGTACTTTGTACATTGTTCTTTTGGTTTTAGACTAACTATTTCAGGTATGAATATGTGAACACAAAGGATATTTCAAGTGAAATGGGAACAGCAGAATGCTTATCAAATTGCTGACCATAGTAGATTTATGATGGACTGAGTTTAGGAATTAAACCTCCTCAAAATTTCTTTCTTGAAATCTAGTTATGATATTTCACATTGAATTGATGACTTAGTTGATCAGATAGTAACTGATACAACTCAATTTCTATCATTTTATGCTTTCAAGTATAATGAGTTAGTCTAAGGACATCTGATAGAAATAACAGCTAGTAAAAGTGAACCTAACACTTGTGTTGGAAGTAACAATTACTATGAGCTGGAAACCTTGTCAAGAAAATCTTTTGAATAGATTTATCTTTTCACAGGCAGTTAGTGATAACTGAAATACATTGGTTCTCACACAACCAGAGGTTATTTTTAAACCGAAATTTTGATTAGGTGTCTGTTATACACTTGATTCTTTCAAAATGGTTGAATGTAATATGATTTTTCAATACTAAAATCATGAACATACTACTAAGTTAAATGATTTCTTAAAAGGATTTTTCAAGGATTCAGAAAAACCATTCATTGATGGACTATGAATCAAAATGTCCACTGATTCACCTCTCATAGGAGTTAACACACCTAGAAGTGATGAGGACAGAAACTTAAACTATTAAGGAATTGATGGCTTCATGTACAATATTGTCTGAAAACAAGTTCAAATTGATACATCAGGTGATATGAAGAGAAGTTCTTTAGTACATAGTGAGATCTTCCAAACAAGGGGAGGAAACAAAAGTTATTTGCTTCAGGGGAGGTTACAATCTCTGACAAGGAAATAATTGCCCAGAAAAGGAAGAATAAACCAATATATGGAAGGAAAAGACAAGAGCATACAAGATGATGATGTAGAGGTTGAAAATGATTAGAACAGATCAAATATCTAGAAGGGATGAAGCATTTCTAAAGGAGAAAGTTCTATCTAGATCAAACGAAGGAAAGTTTCAATTTCAGTTTATTATGTTTGTTTATCACTTGCAAAGGCATGCTGATAGATGATTTCACTTGTTGAAATCATTGCCTCTTACAATTCCTCCATCCAAGGAAATTGCACCATCTTTTGGTACAATGTTTTGAATTGCTGAAGTCAAAGAAGAACAAAGCAGATGAGTTCAGAATAAGAAGAATAGTTCAGATTCATGAAGTGTTTGAAAGATCTTCACAAGTCCTCATTTAATTCAGAAAACATGTTTGAATTGATTCACATGTTTAGGGGAGGATTGTTGGGAATTAAATATTCTGAAGTTAGAGTATTAGAATTTACTCTAAGTCGAAGGTACTGCTAGTTCATGATCAAGGTACTGCTAGTACATTAAGGTACTGCTAGAGCAAGAAGGTACTGCTAGTTCAAGTTGAAGGTACTACTAGTTGTATATGGTACTGCTGATCAGTGACTCATAGGATAAGATCAAGAAGATATTTATTGTATTTTGGTCAAACATATACGGTAGATAATATCTTACTCCATGTGCTTAGTTAACAAATTGTATACATAGATACATGTTGTATCTTATGTACTGACACCAATAAGCATAAGTTAAACAAGTAAGTCGGTCAAGACTTTTTAGCAATTTGTAAAGATCTTTTGCAACTATAAAAGAGATCTTAGACTAGTGATTATGTAGGTGAAAATAATTGAATAACTGTTAAGACATAGAACAAACAAAAATCACAAGTTGTAACATAAGATTCAAGGTTTTGTAACCCTAGTGAAAAACTCAAGATCACTCGTATTATTTGGAATAATATTGAATCGTTTAGTGAAATACTTTCTTTGTTCATTGTTAAGTAACAAATATAATTCTTCCATTTCCATAACATACACAACCTTCTAAGTGTGGTTAAGTAAATTCCGCGTGCTTAATCATATTAAGTCAATATATCTCATACACAAAGATACAAGGTTTAACCACCTTAACCGTGTATAACCAAGGTCCTCACAAGATTCGAGAAGACTTTCTAACTCTTCGGGAGTTAGGCTTCGCATTCCAATTCGACGAACTAAGTTTTCAAACCGCTCTTTTGGGAGGGCCTTAGTAAATAGATCGGCGAGCTGGTATTTTGTCTTCACGAAAAACAATTCAACAGTACCCTCTTCAACGTGCTATTTTATGAAGTGGTAGCGGACTCTAATATGCTAGGTCTTCGAGTGTTGCACTGGGTTGCACAAGATGACTATGGCACTTTTTGAATCGCAATACAAAGGTATGCGGTTGAAAGAGAAACCATAATCTGTGAGTTGTGTTCTCATCCAAAGGACTTGAGCACAACACGCAGATAGAGACACATACTCGGCTTCTGCTGTTGATAAAGCAGTGCAGTCTTGTTTCCTTGAAGACCAGCCTACTAGCTTTTCTCCCAGAAATTGCGCTCCGCCTGATGTACTTTTTGCTATAACTTGGCAACCGGCATGGTCTGCATCTGAAAATGCTATTAGTGTAAACTCCGAATCCTTCGGATACCAAAGACCCATGTTAATTGTTCTTCGAAGGTATCGAAAGATCCATTTAACCTCTTGGAGGTGAAGTTCGGTAGGCTTTGCCTGAAACCGTGCAAGTAAGCAAACAACAAAATGAATATCTGGTCGGCTTGCAGTTAAGTACATGAGAGAACCAATCATGCTCCGATATTTCTTCGGATCCATGGGTTTCCCATATAGGTCAGCGCCAATTTTTGGTGAAGTGACCATTGGAGTACCAACAGAGTCACAATTGTCCATTCCATGTTTTTTCAAAATCTCAATTGTGTATTTAGCCTGATTAAGAAAAATTCCACGTGGGGATTGATGAATTTGTAAGCCTAAAAAGAATTTTAATTCACCCATCATGGACATTTTGAATTTGCTTTTCATGAGATTTTCAAATTATTTTGAATGTGTCGGATTAGTGGACCCAAATATTATGTCGTCCACGTAAATCTGAACAATCAAAATATCATTTTTGTATTTTCTTGTAAACAAGGTTGGATCAATTGTTCCTTTGGTGAAATTATTTGACAACAAGAAAGATGATAACTCGTTATACCACGCCCGTGGGGCTTGTTTCAAACCATAGATTGCTTTCTTTAGCTAGACGTATTCTAGATGATCTATGTCAACGAAACCGTCTGGTTGACTCACATACACCTCTTCTTTCAAAGTTCCATTCAAGAACGCCGTCTTGTTGTCCATCTGATAAACCGTGATGTTCTTGTGAGCGGCATAAGCTAAGAAAATCCTGACTGCTTCAAGCCTTGCAACTGGTGCGAATGACTCTTCAAAATCTATTCCTTCTTCTTGCCTGTATCCCTTTGCCACCAGACGAGCCTTGTTGCGAATCACAGTTATTTCTTCATCCTTTTTGTTTTTCCATAACCACTTAAGATCAATGACTAGTTTGTCAATTGGTCTTGGAACTAAATCCCAGGTGTCATGGATTTGAAATTGAAGAAGTTCTTCCTGTATCGCTTCAATCCAGGCATTATCTGCCATTGCTTCCCGAATGTTCTTAGGTTCTATGAGACTGACTGAGCAGACATAGATGCACATGTCGCAATCGGTATGAAGCTCTTTTCTCGTCTGAATTGGTCTTGAGGGTTCACCAATAACTTGTTCAATCGGATGGTCTTTTGTCCACTGTAGAGTTGAAGGGTACCTTGGACTGAATGACTGCCTGTTAGACGGTTCATGTAATCTGGAAGATGATTCACCAGATTCTGTTCCAAACGGGTTTTCAAAGACTTCTTCGTCTAACATAGCATTATTTTGTTCTTGCTCATCAATTCTTGGTAGAACAATTTCAATTACTGGAGTTAGTGGAGTAGATGTTGATGATGTTGATGTTGAGGGAGTTGGTGCGCCAGCTTCGAATGTTGAGGATGCATCTGGATTTGGTGGTGGTGGTGGTGGTTGTTGATGTTGAGTGGGTGCAGCGGAATGTTGGTTAGATGCATTTTTCGAAGCGCCACTATAGTATTCATCGTACATGAACTCGAAGAAATTATCCAGTTCTTGAGTTGTGGGTTGTTCTGAATGAATTGATTGAGCTCCTTGAGGTGCGAGTCCCGAACTGATATGTCCGGAAGTCATTGGGTTAAGCGCGGGTTCTAGAGCGAGTCTCTCAGAAGCCATTTGTGAAATTTCATCAAACTTCACATTCATCGTCTCCATTATCTTTTTCGTTCTCCTGTTATACACCCTGAATGCCCTCGAGTTTTCAGAATAACCAATGAAGATTCCAATATCACCCTTAGCCATCAACTTTCCCAGATCTTCCCTGTCATTTGTTGGATAGCATAAAGCGCCAAATACATGAAGATAAGAAATATCCGGTTTTCGGTTGTTGACAAGTTCATATGGGGTTTTATTGAATCTTGGATGAATTAGGGATCGGTTTTGAGTAAAACAAGCAGTAGAAACAGCATCAGCCCATAAGAATAACGGAGCACTGGAATAAATTAGCATTGTGCGAGCAGCTTCCACAAGAGTTCTGTTTCTTCTTTCAACTACTCCATTCTGCTGTGGAGTTCTGACAGCTGATGTCTGGTGTGTAATACCAGTTTCTTCAAAGAATGTTCTTAACTCCTGATTTACAAATTCCATGCCATTGTCCGTTCTTACTATCCTAACTGGAGCTTGAAGTAGAACTTGAATACGCTTTAGAAAGGTGATGATGGTGCCTGTTGCTTCGTCTTTTGATCTCAAAAACTCTACCCATGTATATCTTGAATAGTCGTCAACAATTACAAGAATATACTTCTTCCCATTTAAGCTTTGAACTCGCATTGGGCCACATAAGTCCATATGCAACAAATGCAACCTATCAACCGAACTAGGTACGGGTTTAGGTTTATATGTTGCCCTTTTGCTCTTGCCTTGTTCACAAGATTGACATAGGTGTTCTTTGATGTATTTAAACTTTGGAAGACCGGAGATGATGTCGTCTTTGGCAAGCTTTTTGATCGTGTCAAAGTTCAGATGGGACAAACATCTATGCCACAACCAGGATTTTGTTTCGCCTGCCCTGGTCATGAGACAAATAGGAGATGAAGAGGCCATTTGGTTTATGTCAATTGCATAGAGATTGGTGCCACGATTCCCAATTAAGAGATCATTCCCCACCAAATTCCTGACAAAACAAGTGTTTCTCCTAAAAGCAACCTCTAAATCAGCATTACAAAACTGTCCGACTGAGAACAGATTGTGTCCCAACCCTTCGACATGGTAAACCCGAGTGATCAAGTAATTCCCAAACCGAAGATCACCATAACCCAGAATAGCTGCAACATGATCATTCCCAAACCGTACAGTCCCCATGAACTGCCACACAAAATTGATCAGCAGCTTCAGATTCCCGGTCATGTGCTTGGAGCAACCCGAGTCGACGATCCAAAGACAAATTTCAATGACCTGCAAAGAACAGAGGATTTTGTATATGGAAACCGTTTAACATTTGGTTCCAGTGGGTTAGATGAAACAGGTGAATTACACTTAGAATTGGTTTCCTTGGATGCATTGGGAACTATTTCTAATGTGCCATTCTTAAGTGCAAACATTCTACCCGTTGGTTTCCATGCACAAAACTTAGAGTGATCCTTAGGCAATAGGCTGCTAGTGGTTTTTCTAGCTTTTGCAATAAGTCTTCGAATATATCTAGACTTAGCCTTAGTTACTAAAGGAACCTTTTTCTGTTCGGGTATATCATTCTTTTTCACATCATTAGAAACATTATCATCACAAGCATTTACAGACAAAGTTTTCTTTTGCATTAAACAATCAGAATCATTACATGCATTAGAAACAGGAGTCTTATCATTACAACTAGATGATACATGTTTCTTCTTGGAAAGCGGTAAATTCCTAGGGTGTTCTTCTACTTTCTTGCATGCACTCTCAGAAACAGGCGAGACACTAGGTTTCTTGATATTGCTCCTAGAGTGTCTTTTGCTCCTAGAGTTGCTTTCTATTCCTGTAGAAGGTAAGGCACACTCATTAGAATTTTTGTTGTTGTCCTTAAATGTTGTAGTAGCATTCCTAGACTCATTTGGAGTATCTTTCTTACTTTTTTCTATAGCCCTATATGTTTTAGATGTAGAGGCAGACGCAGTAGTGGGACTAATCCTATAAAGGCCAGGTGCTATAACATTAGTGTTCTTGACAACAGCTTTCTCTTTTTGTTTCTCATTAGGCAAGGGGGTTGATGGTGCAATACCCGTAGTTTCCTCACCCTTCCCTTTTTGACTTTCGAGTTGAGACTTCAAAAGATTGATTTGATCTTGCATATTTTTGTAAGAGCGCTCATACGACAATTTGTCATACTTGCATTCTTCCTTTTTTGTATCAAGTTGTTTAAAATATGTGCAATTTTGTTTTTCAAGTTTCAAAAGCGCCTTTTCATATTTTTCAACAATTTGAGAAGTCTCAGCTCGAAGTGTTTCATCATCCTCAACAGAATATGTTTGGAAAATAATAGACATGATATCGGTCGATAGAGCTTCGAAGGAGAGAGAGTCATTTTGCTTTTCCAAAACTTTTATGTGTTCCAAGTATTCATTAGCTTCCTTCACTAAGGATTTATGATCCTTAACGAATTCTGCATACTCTTTTAAAAGATTATTTTCCACATTTTGAACAACCGCATAGATTGCAGCAACATGTGGATTAATTTCCTTTTCAAAAATCTTTTTCAGTTCATCCTGAACACCCGGAAACCATTCAAACTTTTGATTGTTAATTTTGGAAGCCACAATACGTTGAAGTTTCTCAATTCTCTGTTTAAGATCAACCAAATATAGTCTAGCTGCACTTGAATCATAAGTGTTTTTAGATGCCATTTGTTCGATGTTAGGCAGATGTTTTGAAACAGCTTTTTGTCTTGTGAAAACCACTGGTTTTTGAAAAAACAGAGGTGACTCCTTTTAAACAAGATGAACCCCAGCAAGTCCGTTAACTTCATTATATTCAATGGGTTTTATTTCTCTGTTCAATTTTCGCATTTTCTTTCTACTCTCTTCTGACAGCTCAATCGTTTCACTAGAATCATAACCCGAAGGAGGGTCATGGATAGCATTTATTAAATTACCATTAAAAAGCATATTCTGTTCTTTTTGAGCTTTCTTGAGAATATAAGGGTTTTCATAACCAATAGCCACCTTTTTTAATGTATGTAAAATCGGGTTTGGATCGTTTATTAACAAATTAACTGTTTGTGCAGAATGACCCGTTTTTACAAGCAAATCATCCAACTTTGCAATGGTTTCCTTTTTGTCATTGATCTCTTTAAGAAGATCATTTTCACGTTTTGAAAACCTTTCATTCAACTCCTTCTTTTCTTTTTCAAGATTGGAATAAGTTGATTTTTGTTTTGAAAGCTGGTTGGTTAGTTCAGAAATTTCTTTATTTAGAGATTTAATTTGGTTATTCAAATTAACATTTAGAGTGTCAAATTTGATTTGTAAACGTTTCTCTCTTAACTCAGAATCTTTTAATCTAACCTCTAGTTCCGATTGATTTTTGTTATGAAAATCATAAGCTCTTGCATTCACCTTATACCTCTCAAGCTCAGTGGTCAATTTTTCATTCGCGGCCTTAACATCGCGATTGACCTTTTTGACCTTTTCTATTTCAACACTACAATTTTGCAATAACGATTCAAACATAGCACGTGTTTCCTCATCATTATCAATATGCTGTGACTCGAATTCTTCATTAGGATCCATATCTGGAGTTACCAAATTAGTATTACTACAACTTGGTTCATCCATGTATGTATCATAAATGAGATTAGGAGTCGCAGGATGCTGTTCATTTTGAGGTGACATATCAAACATTTCATTATTGTGACATGTAGCATATGGTTGTACCTCAGAAACCGCATTAGTGTCAAAAGCAGGAGGTGCTTCTGAGTCTGTGTCGTACTTTGCCTCCTGGAGATTGGCCATAAAAATGCAGTTTGCATCGATGTCTTCAAGATCTTCTGCATCATCCATAAAAGCCATGAAGTCATTCTCTTCAGCACTCAACTGTAACCCAGCCGTTTCCTTCTGTGCCAACAATAATGCTTTCTGCAAGTAAGCTGGATCCCTCTTTTTCGGCTTTTCTGGACAGTTCCTAGCCATATGACCAACACCCTGACAGTTGAAGCACTTCATCGAATTACCCTGATTCATATTCCCAGCTCCCTGAGTAACATTCCCAAACTGATTCCCAGCATTCTGTACCCTTTGATTACCAACAGCTGTACCCATATGATTCCTTGCATACTGATGACCCATGTGATTACCAACATACTGCCCTGCATTCTGATTACCCATTTGATATCTTGGAGCATATCCCTGCTGATTCCCATATCCCCCAACCATCTGTCCTTGTTGTCCCATGTTGATACTCGGCTGTGCAATCTGCTTGTTGCGAGTGTTCGATGAGATTCGTTGATTGTTGTTGGTGGGTGTGGAGTAGCGTCCTTGGAATGCTTTTGATAGGTAAGCAAAAGCTTGAGTTAAAGCAGCAGTTGACTCATCTTGATCATTGAGATCGGGTTCTTGATGTTGTGGGTATTGTTGTTGTTGTGGGTAGAATGGTGTTTGAGGCTTGTATTGTTGTTGCATGAATTGTTGGGATGAAGATGATGATGGTTGTGCATTGACCGTTGTGGGTATAGGTGATTGGACTATGAGTGCAAGAGGATCTTGTTGTTTTGCTTGTTTCTCTTTTCTGACTTCATTCGCCTCTGCTTGGTTTTGTTTTAGAAAGTCATAGAGCTGATCATAGTTCACATCGTGAAGATTCTTAGTTTGGTTGACAATAGTGACATATCGTCCCCATTCCTCTGGAAGGTTGTTGATGAACTTGATGTTTTGAACAATTGGTTTAGGTGCCAAATTGTTTCTGATCAACTCATTCATTAGAGTACAAAACCGTGTGTAGTAAGATTCAATCTGTTCAGCTGGTGTTGCTGTGAACTTCTCCCATTCAGTCAGAAGCTTGTTTTTCATTCTTGAATGCCAATTTCTGTACCATGACAAAGACGTCTAACTCGATCCCACATTTCTTTGGCAGTTTCACAGCTATCTACAGCACAAAATATTTCTTGTGGTAGACCGAGTTGGATTAGATGCATTGCTAGGTGATCAGCTTCAATTTGCTTCCAATCTGCTTCAGTGTAATCCGATTCCTCTTGAATTTTGTACGTTGGTGCGACGGGAGGAGTTGCAGTAGGGTTTCCAGCTGTTTCTTCAATCTCACAAGGCTGGAATGGACCCTTTTTGACGGAGTTAACCAAGAGTATACCTTGTCCATTAGGTTTGGATCTCATATATCGAAGCATACGACTCGTCCATGGAAGATAACTACCTTTTTCTAGCATTGGAGGACGGTTTTCAGCACCAGCGGCATGAATGTCTTGTTGAGTAGTCATTGTTGATGTTTGTATGGTTAAGATGGTATTGGATCGTTTAAAGAACTAGGAAATGGTTGGTTACGATTTCCAAACTTGATGAAGTTCCTTGATGAAGTCGTTCGATCAGCCCAGTCGTTCGATCAGCCCAGTCCTTCGACAGGCTCCTTCGACCAAGTCCTTCGATCAAATGGTCCTTCGATCAAATGGTCCTTCGATCAACCATTCGTTCGACTAAACCACTCGTTCGACTAACACTTGGTTCGATCAACAGCTCGTTCGACTAAACACTCGTTCGACTAACACTTGGTTCGATCAAGTTGTGGTTCGACTAGGTTCCTTCGATCAAATTAGCTGGTTCGATCAATTTGCTTCGTTCGATCAAATTTGATGGTTTGATCAAACTGGATGGTTCGATCAACAAGTTCGTTCGATCAATGAACTCGTTCGATCAATTTGGAAGAGTAAGTCTAACTCGACTACCCTTGTCTCGTTCGATGAATGCTCCCGTTCGATGAGAAACCTCGTTCGATCAAGTGAAGTCGTTCGACTATGTGAAGTCGTTCGATCAAGTTGCCTCACAAACTCAGAAACTCGATCAGAAGCAGCAGAAATTCAATTGGGATTTCTGATGAACAGTACCGTGCCCTAGATCTTTAATTTCTTGTATTTGCTCTTGATACCACTTGTAACACCTCGATCTTCACTTGGAATGAACACCGAGAGCTTCCTCTTTATCACACAAACACAAACACAATGATGCTCACAAACATATACATTAAGAACAAGAGATGTGGTGGATCATATGGTAAATTTCAAGTCAAATGTTTATTAACTTTGGAAGATAAACAAACACTGACTTTTGTGGTACTTTGCACACACACACACTCTTCTCTGATGTTGAAAATGAGACACACCTCAATAATGCAGTGTGTGTGTGTGTGTGTGTGTGTGTGTGTGTGTGTGTGTAGTTTAATGAAAACACAGCCAATCCAAATGGGCCTTTGGATGGGCTTTAACATTGACCTATGAGTGGGCTTAGATGGTTGCACTATACATATACTTAAGTTGCAAATAAAACTAATGCCATAAGCCCACTAAACTTAATACATATTATACATGACACATTAATTCTAGATGGCAAATGACCATCACTTCATAATTAGTATAACTTGATTGCTAACACCACCGCCACATAAACTCAAACCAGGTAAATTCATCCCTTTTCAGGAGGTTTGCGTGGCCACTTAAAGTTGTTTGCACCTAGCAGGAATTGAACTTGAGACTTCACACATTTTAGAGTGATAGTCACAAGATGTAGGTAGCCGGATCCTTTGCTTTTAACCTGGTAGATCCTTTCTGAGATGGATCTGGCGGATGCGGGCACTCAGAAACCAAATTGAGCTTTGATTTAGCTCATTTTCGGAAAAAAAAACAAACAAATCTTTTAACATAATTTCGTTTGCTTTTGCACCTGGCTAATAGTATCTTGCCACATATTTTTAAAACTATTTAAGTCATTCAAATACAAAATGCTCGTAAAAGAAGTACTGTAATGACCCTTGCTATAAGAAGACAAAAGTAGGACCCATATATAAGGAGAAGAAGCAACTCATGCTCCTACTACCACAAGTTATGCTCATTTCTCTCTCACACACAAAGAAATACTGCTTACGAACATCTTTATGCACTTCACTCAGTTTGATATCATCATCAAATCAACTCGACTTTTTCATATAGATGCGTGCTGACTTTTTCTTGCTAGCTCATCATCGTATGCATTGTTCGTAGTTCTAACAAAAAAAGAGATGGGACATGGAGGAGGACATACATGTTGCAACAAGCAAAAAGTGAAACGAGGTTTATGGTCACCTGAAGAAGATGAGAAACTCATTAACTACATTACTTCTCATGGTCATGGCTGCTGGAGTTCGGTTCCTAAGCTTGCTGGTCTCTCTCTCTCTCTCTCTCTCTCTCTATATTAAAGAAAAATATTCATAAAAAATTGTAACAAAATGTGTTAAGATCATTTTTACAAACGGATAGGGTTCCCATGACCATTTCTGACCTTCCATGACCGCTAAAATGTGTAATTACAACAGATTAGGTGGTTTATCATCTTATTTGGTTATAAGTTAATGTAAACCTATGTAGCGGTCTAGATGTGTGTGTGAAGATATATTCTCAGTGATCTCCCTCCTTGACATGAAAAACTGAATCTTTCACTCGTCATGCACATATATCTTAGCTTTTACAAAAGTATGTCCTTTCGTGTGTGCGTGTGAAAGTAATATCAGATCTAGATTATGGCTTTTATCCTTATGTTTATTTGTTATTGTGTGTGTTTTGAAAATCATTAACTTGTCAATCTTTACGTATTATATTTGAAGTAGGGCTCCAAAGATGTGGCAAAAGTTGCAGATTGAGATGGATTAATTATTTACGTCCGGATTTAAAACGAGGAAGCTTTTCTTCTCAGGAGGCCAGTCTCATAGTTGACTTACACCGAATTCTTGGAAATAGGTATAACGAAAACAACTTGATTTTTCGGATCTGGAGTATACTTTTGCTAATGTTGGAGTTCTAATTATCTAATATAAGTTTGCTTTGGATATACAGATGGGCGCAAATTGCAAAACATTTACCAGGACGAACGGATAATGAGGTTAAGAACTTTTGGAACTCAAGCATCAAAAAGAAGCTTCTTAATCATAGCCACTTATCTAGTCATCATCTTGTCACCACTTTTCCCAACCATAAAACCACCAACATTCATATTCAGTTAGATGGTGACCATCAATATTATGATGGTCTATTTGATGCAAGCCCTATTGTGATAAGCTCGTATCAACCTCATATAATCCATGATCAAGAGCACCATGTCCATGAACCACCAAGGGCCACTAGTCAACCACATGTGATCAATCTTGATAAATGCTTTGATGTTGATCCTGCTCCTGATCTCCCTCCTCTCCCGCAATCGTTTATAGTCAATTCTTCTTCAATGTTTGATAACCAGTTTGCCACAATGGAGTTTCTGAACTCCTATGATCATAGTATCCTAAAACCGGAGAATTATGACCTCATCCTTGGCCAAAACTCCGATCATAACCCTTCCATAATCCCATTTAAGCTAGGTGACCAAACAAATAATATCGACTTGACAACAAATATCCTCCCACAAGCAATAAACTCACACGATTTAAACCCGTCCACAAGCTCTCAAACGGATTACCTAGAGACGTTTGTGCCAAACTTTCCGTCCTCTTCATCCTCGCCATCTTCATCATTGATGTTACCTCAATTTGTGGTTAGCAAGGTAAGTAGTATAATGTAACTAATCAATTAGTGTTAATATTGTGTTTCTAGACCAATAATGAGTGAACCTAAGAATTGCTAGATTTAGGGTCTTAAATTCAGAAGGAACAATGCGATATCTCTGATGTTATTCAATTCCCGTATGACAAAAGAAACATATTTACTATTTCTTCACATGTTCTTGTATATGCTTCTGTATATATCTGTAGTATATTTAATTTCACATTGATGATCATATGTACAGTATCTTTTATGGTACATACACGCAACAGAACACATTTTGGTGTGTGTATGATGATGTTAAAAGTAGGTGCTGTAGCTAGGTGGGGACTTAGAGTTCAAATTTGGCTACAATTTAAGAAGCATATGAGCAATGGCTATACATTTCCTGTTTGATGCTATATTAGATGCAAAGCGTAGAAAGAATGTCATGTGGTGAGAAGATTCAACTCAAACTCTCTGTCTCTACCCCATACTACATGATTAATGCAAATTTCAATGAATTAAGAGCATCTTCAACAAAACATATGCGTAGTTTAGCGTCAATTAAGTTTATAGTTTAGGGCAAATGATAAAAAAATACATCGAAGTTGTCATTTTTTGTCATTGTATGGTGTTACTTTTTTTTGTGATAAATGTATGACTAAAGTATTGAATTCGGGTCATTGTGTGCATCGAACTTGATATTTTTTGTTATTGTATGTATCCCGTTAGTTAAACGTCACATCATTAGTCCTTTATACTAACGGCCGTTAGTAAATAACTTACAATTCCGTTTTCTTACGTTTATATACATTTTCAGACGTTTTTGTCCGTGTTTTTACGTTTTCGTCTGTATTTGCACGTTTTCGTCCGTTTCCATCAATTTTTTTGCGTTTTCGTCAGTTTTTTTACATTTTCGTCTGTTTTTACGTTTTCGTCTGTTTTTACACGTTTTCGTCCGTTTTTACACGTTTTCGTCCGTTTCCATCAATTTTTTTGCGTTTTTGTCCGTTTTTACACGTTTTTGCACGTTTTCGTCCGTTTTTACACGTTTTTGTCCGTTTTCATCAATGGTTTTCTGCGTTTCGTCTGTTTTTTACGTTTTCGTCTGTTTTGACACGTTTTCGTCTTTTTTTTTACGTTTTCGTCCGTTTTCTGTTGTTTTCGTCTCTTTTGACACGTTTTCGTCCGTTTTTTTACGTTTTCGTCTCTTTTTTGCGTTTTCACACGTTTTTATACGTTTTTGTTCGTTTTTTACACATTTCGGCCATAAAAAAAGGACAAAAACATAAGAAAACGTGTCAAAAGAGACGAAAACATAAAAAAATGGACGAAAACGTGTCAAAATAGACATAAAACGTAAAAAAATGGACGAAAACGCAGAAAACCATTGATGAAAACGGACGAAAACGTGTAAAAACGGACGAAAACGCAAAATAAATTGATGGAAACGGACGAAAACGTGTAAAAACGGACGAAAACGTGTAAAAACAGACGAAAACGTTTAAAAACAGACGAAAACGTAAAAAAACTGACGAAAACGCAAAAAAAATGATGGAAACGGACGAAAACGTGCAAAAACAGACGAAAACGTAAAAACACAGACGAAAACGTCTGAAAATGTATATAAACTTAAGAAAACGGAATTGTAAGTTATTTACTAACGGCCGTTAGTATAAAGGACTAATGATGTGACGTTTAACTAACGGGATACATAAAATAATAAAAAGTATCAAGTTCGATGCACACAATGACCCGAATTTAATACTTTAGTCATACATTTATCACAAAAAAGGTGACACCATACAATGGCAAAAAATGACAACTTCAATGTATTTTTTTAGCATTTGCCCAATAGTTTAACAAGGGAAGAATAAACACAAATTCATATTAAACTAAAAAATAGAAAATTTAGTGGGTTCAACTACAATTTAACCAATTAAAGAATACTAAGCGTGTTAGTAAGAGAGCACGGTATGAGGTACTTTTACTCGTCATTCACACCCAAAATGACCAATTTGCCGCCATTTGTGCACCGGCGACGGCGTCATTGGTGCGCCGTTCGTCCTTGCGTTGCTGGAATTGTTGGTGCCGTTGGTATTTTTTTATTTTATTTAAAATTTTTTATGTGTGTGGGGTATTTTTGGTGGGGTGTTTTGGGACACCTACATGCACCAATAAAGGTTATTGGTATTTTTGCTACGGGAGGATATTTTAGATATTGGTGTGTTATTGAAGAGTTTTTTTTTTTTTTTTTTTTTTTTTTTTTTTCTCTTTCAAAAGGCAATAGATATATTAAAAGAACACAAGAATTACAGACAACACTGACCCTTAGCCTATAAGGCACAGACACACGCCTTCAAAGCAAAACACACGTGAACAACAAAAAACTAATGTAAGTTGCAACCCAACAAACGACCCCGTTACAAACCCAACCTATTGGATCTGCCATGGAGACAAGCTACCCAAACCACCCCTACCCGAACACGAAACTCGATAAAAGACTAACAAACATCAATGCAAACCCAAGCATGCAATAAAATAAAAACCAACCATATCAAGCACCACAAGTAGCAATAGCCGAACCATGAATCTGGATTCACGAAAAACACAAGACTTTGCACCAATCCACCCATCTAATACCAAGCTTTCTAAATCTATGTGAAATCCAAAAGAAAGAAGTCAACTGGATCTCGAAAAATAGATCATCAACCACCATCTCTTTTGACTGAAAAACCTTTCTATTGCGCGCTTTCATATCAAATACAAAGTACTGGAATTAATTAGCTTAGGCCAATTTCAAATAATCATATACAACACTAAGTTACATTTTGGTTAAATTTAACGATTAGACAAAGTTCAAAGTATATGACTCATCTCTGCAAATTACACTTTTGCAGAACTGCTCAACTGTTCTCCTTGACTGTTGCGCCAAACCAGGGAAAGTGGAGTGGTGGCATTAAATGCGGATCCCAAAACATTTTATTCAAAACAGTTTCCAAAAATTCTTTTTGAATAAATAAAATCCGCTTAATACCCAAATTACCCTTCACTTCACTTCCCTATAAATACCCCATACAAAAAAAAAAAAAAAAAAAAAAAAAAAAAAAATGTTTTTAGAAATCGGCGATTCTACTGACCTCATCATTTGAAATTAAAGTGTAAAATGTCTAGTGTAGGTCATACGCCACAACGGAAGCCAATCGATTTTGCAAGACCACTGGCTTTATGGTATATTCTAATTGTATCCCACCATAGTAGACCCAAGGCTACATGAAAAGACAAAATATACCCGATTGGTATCTGAGTCTCGACCCTAGGATTTATTTCTGTGAGGCAATTGGTGTGGTTAAACACTTACCTAAAAACTATTACAATGTAGGATACGCCACTGCGTGGTGGTTTGTAGTAATATAATTTGGATCCTAGTGTAATAGGCGAACTGATATCGTGAGTGGATATGTTAAGGCAAAGAGGACAACACAATGCGTATGATAAGACAATTGAAATTCCAGTAATACCCCAAGAAGTACATGAAATGTCTTTATACTACACAGCTTTAAAACTAGTGTTATTTCTTGAGTATATCAAATACAAAGAACTCTAATTGACGGCTTGCCACACACTCTTAAGTTTTGATGATACCAAACCATCATTGGATAAAATATCTGATAAGGATGAACCATTAAAACAACCCAAATTCCACCACATAAAAATCTTCGACCAAACAGCAGAAACAAAAGAACATCGAATCATAATGTGATCAATTGTTTCAACGGCATTCTCGCAATATGGACATAATGTGGAATGTAAATCTATCCCAATATGATCAAGAAGAGACCTTACCGGGATCCGACCACATTTTAATCTCCATATAAAGACATTTACTTTCCGATGCACGAATTTACACCAAGACGTTTCTTCAACATACGCGACCGACCGAAGAATTTTCTCATCTATTAACTCCCAGATATGTTTAACCGAGAACACTCCATCATATGCGAGAAACCATCGCCAAGAGTCCACATTCCCCGAAACCGGGGCTACATCTCTTAGAACACTTCTTAACTCCTCTAATTCACTCACTGATCTCCCTCTAGGAACACCCACCCACTCCCATTACCACCTCCACCCATCACTACACCAATCACCATGATTCCTAACCGAGACATCTTCATCCCCCTAAAACCTAAAGAGCCTTAGAAATCTTTCACACAATTTGAAGTCACCAGCCCATTTATACTTCGAAAACCGAACACCTTCGCCATTTCCTAGTTTCCTACCGAACGAAGAGGAAAACTCCACCCCCATTCTATCTATTTCTCTGCCCTTTTTTTTTTTTTTTTAAGAACGACAATTTTTTTTTTGTTTTTTTTTTTAAGAACGGCAATTTTTTCACACCCTATACCACCTATCTCACTAGACTAAAGGCCTTGGGTTCTTCCCACTGTGTTATTGAGGAGTTGATGAGGCGGTGTTGAGATGACACACCAATAAGTGTTATTGGTGGTGTTCCAAACCTAGCTCTCTAAAGATATGAGATAATAAGGATCAATATCCTCTCAACTTAAAGTCAAACATGATTCATCATGTTGATTTTATTGTGAGAGTGAATTAATAAGTGTTGTCTAGCTATCTTTTTCTTTTGATGTTATATAACCGTACTTTTGAATCCAGTCTTTTTCGTGAATCGTGTTACTTGTTAATCTTCTTCGTCTGATAAGGAGCCGGTAACCATCTAAGTTTCAAATGTGTAATTATTTTTTTTCTTTAAAATTTCAGGGTTTTTAAAGAAACAAAAGCGCCATTTAACCAACCATTAAACTAAACAACACTCACCCACCCTTTTTTACGTACTTCTTAATTCCCCATTTACCATTTCATCCTTAACAAATCTCACTCGCCCTGCATGAACTGGTGTACCCACAACTAAGCTAAACTTACAAATGCAAAAATCAACCATGCAAACTCGTAGTCGTAGTGCCAAACCTGAACCTGTGTTGACGGATATAGTGTTTTGTCGGTTAGCTAGAGGTGGGTGGAGCAATGAGTAGATGTATTAAGATGTTAAATGAGTGGGTTTTATAAGAAGAAAATGGTAAGAGTAATTTATGAATTACTCCCTCCGTCCCAAAATAAGTGTCCAGCTTGACTTTTCAAAGTCAAACTAGTTCAACTTTGACCTTAAATATTTTTTTTGTGTTATATAACACTTGATGAAAAATTATACCAATTAAAAATACACTTAAAATCCAATCCATTCATATATTTTGTATCAAGTATTAAATAATACCCGCAAAAATACAGAATGTCAAAGTTGAACCAGTTTGCCTCTGAAAAGTCAAACTGCACACTTATTTTGGGACGGATGTAGTAATAATGAAACTTGTTGTGATTGTTTTTCAAGAAATATGAGAGAAGTAGAAGTCAAAGGGTGGAATGGTACAGTCAAAGAAAATTCATGACTTGATAACAAGTTGAGGTGGCGAGCTTGTATGAACTTTTTTGGGAAACGAAATTGAAATATTAACTAAAAACCTTTCTACTACTTAGCTGGACATGATACACCAAATAATCTAAGGGTGCGCTTAGTTCAAAGAGGAGAATGGGAATAGCAAAGGAAAAAGGAATATAATGGAATATAAAGGAATGAAATAGGGATTATCATTATCCTGATAGTGAAAAACACATTAACCTCCAAAGTGGAGGTGGTGGTGGTGGTAGTAGTGGTTGGTGGTGGTGGTGGTTGCTGCTGGTGGTGGTGGTGGCTGCTACTGGTGGTGGCTGTTGGTAGTGGCTGCTGGTGGTGCGTGGTGGTGGTGTTGGCTGCTAGTGGTGGTGGTTGTGGTGGCTGCTGGTGGTGGTGGCTAGTGGTGGTGGTGGTGGCTGCTGGTGGTAGTGGCTGCTAGTGGTGGTGGCTGCTGGTAGTGGTGGCTGCTAATGGTGGTGGTAGTGGTGACTGGTGGTGGTGGTGGCAGCTGGAGGTGGTGGTGGCTGCTGGTGGTGGCTGGTAGTGGTGGCTGCTAGTGGTGGTGGTAGTGGTGGCTGCTGGAGGTGGTGGAGGTGGGTGGTGGTGGCTGCTGTGGTGTGGTGGTGGTGGTGGTGGCTGGTGGTGGTGGTGGTGGTGGTGTGCTGGTGGTATGGCTGCTGGTGGTGGTGGCTGGTGGTGGTGGTGGTGACTGTGGTGGGGTGGCTGTGGTGGTGACTGTGGGTGGTGGTGGGTGGGTAATCATTACCATTCCTCCCAATTTACTGAGTAATGCTCAATTACCCACTACTAAGCAATGATTGCATTCCTTACTTCTAACCAGGCATGTTTATTCATTGTCTTTCCCATTCCCTACCCCCCAATAATCTAAATTTAAGAGTTTTGGTATGTAACAAAAAAAAAGTGTCAAGCTAGTTGCCCTTAATTTTTTTTCCTAAAGATATTTATGTACTTCAAATTAAAAAAAATAATAATAAAAATAAAATAAAATAAAATAAAATAAAAAATTACAAAAGCACACGGAACGGGCAGGTTATAGGGAAAAACGAGGATATGGCACGGTGTTACCGCACAGCGTGTAGTGACCGATGTCATTGTACCGATCAAAAATAAACCTAATTACCTTATACTAGATAAGGCAAGCGGGTATCGTATCCACGAGGAGTATGTGGTTTTAATTTAAGTTCTGGGGTGATCACTGATCAATAAAAGTTTTGGTTTTGAAATCGTAATAACTAATATACCGATTAAGCTAATGATTAAACTAGAAAGTGAATAAGCGACAAAAAGTAAATAAGCAATTAAAAATAAGATTCGTAAACAGTTGAGTAAAAAGCAATCTCTCCCGGCTCCAGATATATTGATATGACTAAGTTACGGATCATTACTAATGTTTGCCTTCAAACCATATAGACATAGTTTGTATTAATTGAATAGGACAATTTTGGGCACCAGTTATGTTTATCACACAAATCGTCTTAATCCCTAAACTAGTTGAACTCGGCACGACTCATTAAGTAAAGAGATGGCAGCTGAGAAGATTCTGCAAGCTGAAAGAAGTAATGAAGTTTGAAGACCATTCTCGGAGCTGCTGTGCATATGTTTTGTATCTAATTTGTCTTGTAGGGAACATTGTAAGCAATTCCCGTATGACATCACTTTGGGGAGAGATTGTTAGCCTTAAAAGTAATGACATATTCGGGAATTGCATTTCTTTCTATGTATAGGGTCTAGTTTAGTCAATAGTGCTAAATTAGGCTTGTATTCTTGTATAAATACCTTTCTGGTCTCAACAAGGAAGGTGGGAATGTCTCATTGTAACCCAAGGGGTGTGTGTGTTTCTCTTCCTTCTCTCTAGAATACACACACACCTTCCCCATTCTTTAATCTAATATTACAATGTTTAACCTTTACTTTGAGCTTCCCCGACCCCCCGAATCACATAAATCAATATATATTATCGGTCCTACAATTGGTATAATGTGCCAGGTTGTTTATCTTACTAATTTATTGTGGTTCGTACACTGTTTTTAGGCTGTTTTATCATCTTTTTTAGTCATCGAATTTTTTTTTCCGGTCATCGGAAAATTTTTTTTCCGTATCATTCGGATAAACAGTTCTATAACGTTTTATGAATCAAATACTGGTCAACGTATTGCTTTATGTACTGGTCTTCAAAAACTGCTTGTGTTCTTGTCTTTATAAGGAGTTTTTGTTAACTTTATATATCATGTTGAGACTTTTGTACCAAAAACCTCGTGAATCTGTGGTCAAATATTGTGGTCAAACTGGTCGATATATGGTCGGAATACTGGTCTGGATAAGATGGTCGGAATTTTTGGCCCGAAAAGTCATCGGAAAGATTTTATAGAAATTGCTTGTATAAGTAATTTCGACAAACCCTTGTCTATCGAAATTGTGGTCGAATTTCGATAAAAACGGGTTTATCGCAATTGTGGGCCTTATCGAAATTGTGGGATCCTATCGCAAACGTGGGATCCTATCGCAAACGTGGGATCCTATCGCAAACGTGGGATCTTATCGCAAACGTGGGATTCTATCGCAATTTTGAGTTTTATCGCAATTCTGGGTCAACCGGTCAAACCTATCCAAATCAGGCCAATCGGTCAATCTTATTGAAATTGAAAGAAAAAGAATAGAGATGAAGTAGAAGACTATGACCACGAAACCAAAATAACAAAATACTCATACCTCGGTTCGAATCCATCATCAGTCCAACAAAAGAAAAAATCCGATAACATCAACCTACATCTAGACTCAACCAATAACCCTCTCTATCACTCTATCAACTCTCATCTACAATCGACCAAGACTCGAACTTAATAATAAAGTAAAAAAATCTCAGATAAATATTTATGTTGACTAATGAAACATCAAGACCATCGAAGGTCTAACACACGAAAATCATTCATCCCAGATTTATTTGAAGCCTAGCTTCATTTCAACTATCCGAAACATAAAGATAAAGAAAAATAACAATTATGTCATTCTCTTTTTCTTGGTTCGTTCAAATGAAACAAAAAACAAACAATTAACACCTACCCGAGACCCACAAATGGATCTTGAAGACATAAGATCATTTCTTGATTCGATTGGAGTAGAGAACATATACAACTGGTACGGTTATGTTTGTGATTGTGATAATCAATTAGAAAGCTTTCATGTTCAGTTGTTGATGATGGGTGATGATCTGAGAAGAGATAAGTTTTATGATGATCGATGCGTTAACTGGTTTGATGAGAGAGAAGGAGGTGAGCAGTTGAGATGGGGGCGGAGTAAAATATGTGTGATTAGGGTTTGTGTTTACTCATAATTGATTAGGGTTATACCCTTTTAAATCCCTGCTAACACATGTGGGCTTTGGATAGAGTTTAGTGCTGATTGGGCCATGGACCTGCTTTGAACTTATATTGGGCTGATGAAACTTGAATTGGGTTGCGCTGAGATTGTATTTCAAACGCTTGAATGCCTATAAAACTTGTCATCCGAATTTTTACAAAATATTGGATACAATTTTTAATTTTGGTATATCAAGTGGTATTTTGGTTGACACAAATTTTCACGATGATACATATTACACGGCTAAAGTTTTCAATGAATATCAATTGTGACTACAGGGATAATTTGATATTATTTATTTGGGTTAAAAGTGACGTTTTACGGGCGCGCGTACTTATTTCGTCTTCTTTCTTTCTTCCCTCCCGGTAAGATGACTTGTTTGGGCATATATTAATGGTGACGAAGACTTGGATATCTAGTTACTTTTGTGATTCTTTCTCTCTATACTCACAAAGTAGTTATCACTTTAAGGAGTTACGTTGTAGTGCTCAGTGTCTCACGTAGTTGAGGATATGTCAAGAGGTTTTGTACCAATACTTTTGTTGAGGGTATAAGGTACACCGTTCTTAGTCACAGGATAGTACAAGCTTAAGTCACAAATATGAGAAATTTTACTTCATTTTCAAGTTCGTCATATTGGGCCATCTTCACATGTGGTTACTAAAGATAGCTGATGTTATTGATACAGGGGGTTGGTAAAGAGTTAGACACTTTAAATGGTATTGTTAGTAGATTGGGTTTATCAACATCTTCTCACGGGCTATATGTTTAATGATAAAGTGCTTCCAGTTAATGCTTCACGTACACATCATTATGCTGATTCCGATAAATCGTAACCATCAGGGGAGAGAAATGTGTACATCAAGGACGCACAACAAGTTCACGTGATCGGGTTTAATGATTTATGAAATGATTTGTGTCGTAGATTGGTTGATTCTATATCCTTATCTTCTCATCTTTTTTTACGTACTTCTAACTTATCCACCTTCACCAATTTCGGGCAACAAAATCAAGAAGATTAGTGGTTCAACTTGTTACTTTGGTGTTATAATTTCATGTGTACGTTACGGGCTGATTTTGATAACTAGGATGCATTTGGTGAGATGAAAATGTTGATACTCTGTTCCCCCAAATGGACAATCTTGAAGAAGGACGAGTCTACAGTCTATTCTACATTTTTCGCTGCGTGTTAGAAGACTAAAGACGGTATGCATTTAATTATCAAAAGACTTCTTCAGATTCAGGGCATTCATCAGAAAGTCTGTCAGTTTGGGGGAGAGAACTAATTAGGGGAGAGTGAAAAGTCAGATTTAATCCCTAATTAGATTTGCTCACATTGTTCTTCTGCAAGTAAAGAGATTGCAGCTGAGAAGATTCTGCAAGCTGAAAGAAGTAATGAAGTTTGAAGACCATTCTCGGAGCTGCTGTGCATAAGTTTTGTATCTAATTTGTCTTGTAGGGAACATTGTACGCAATCCCCATATGACATCACTTTAGGGAGAGATTGTTAGCCTTAAAAGTAATGACATATTCGGGAATTGCATTTCTTTCTATGTACAGGGTCTAGTTTAGTCAATAGTGCTAAGTTAGGCTTGTATTCTTGTATAAATACCTTTTCTTGTCGCAACAAGGAAGGTGGGAATGTATCATTGTAACCCAAGGGGTGTGTGTGTTTCTCCTCCTTCTCTCTAGAATACACACACACCTTCCCCATTCTTTAATCTAATATTACCATGTTTAACCTTTACTTTGAGCTTCCCCGACCCCTCGAATAACATAAACCAATATATATTATCGGTCCTACAATATTCAACTCACGAGCTGTAAATTGAAGCAGATAAACCATGACCCAATCTTCAGAATTTCTGGCATTTTATTATTTTGATGTGACGATTTCTTTTTACTCTTTCCGTAGCCTTTTGAATCATCTAAAACAGAGTTCGGACGAAAAAGTTATGACCAAAACACTGCGAGAATGTCCAAATCTCTCTTGTCTTCGTTTAAAACACCTCAAAGTACATGTATAACAACGAATAACAATGCAACAATGCGTAATTAACAAGCTATGAGGTGTATGTAAAATGCACCGATCAAACCTCCCTAACTTACCTCTTACTCGTCCCGAGGAAGAAATCTACTATATCTTAGCATGTTAATTACATAATTTTTAATCATAGCATTGAAATTCTATCAAAAAGATCAAATTTAACCTAGTACACTAATAACCATCCTATGTGACCAATAATCCAAAATAATTACCAATATTTTTGTCCTTCTTAAACACTTAACATAACCGTTCCCATTGGTTCCATTTACTTTATGTTTCATATAATTAACCATGTGCCCAACATACTTAGTACACCCCTATAATCAATCTAAACATATATCCAAAACAAGAGGTGAGAATACATTATACTTTTTATAATACTGGAGTTTTTATACCATAGGAGCAAACTTTTTAAGAGCACATAAGCCATCTGTTAGAAATGAAGCTGGGCGATATTTACGTGAATTGGAAATAGACAACTAGAATGCATAAAGTGCAGGGACTGATAATGTAATACTCTTAAAGTTGTCTTGTATGGCATTTAAATACCCCACAAGTCTTCACTTGTGGGGTGTGGCTGAAAAATCTTATCCAAAGCAATAAAATCCGGTTTTTCATTATCTCCACCTTCTCTCTACTCTCTCTCTAAAACCAAACATGAATCTCTTCTATTTTCATCAACCTCGACCTCCAGAAGGTGTTAAAAGACGATTCTTGGTCGTTACAATTGGTATCATGAGCTAACCGGGGGTGAATCGTGGTGTGTTTGAGGTAAAAAATGTGATTTTTTGGTGTGTTCTTGCTTGTTACTGTTCATCAGTAGCAGTTTTGAAGTTTTTTTTGTTCGATCTTTGTTCTTTAAATACCATACTGTCGCGTTTTTTTGTTCTTCTAAATTCGTGGCTGTTTGTGGTTTATTCTTGGATTCGAACACTAATTTTTGAAGGTAAGATTGCGTTTGTTAGTCCTAACGAGTTGGGTTGTGAAGATCTCTTAATTTTTAGGCGAATCTTGTGGTTATCTGGAAATTTTTTTTGTGTTCTAAGTTCTTAGATCGAAAAAAATTATAGATGATTGAGCAAGATTTGTTTTTGGTTAGTTTTGTGAATTATTGAAGCTAACAAGTTGGTCTAAGTTATCCGTGTATAAGACTGACAATGCATGGGCAAGTAAAGAACAAGGACAAGAGTTTGTGAAAAGCAGACTTTCGAAATTCAGAAAGTCAACAAAAGTTTTGAAATTGCCATTATTCTCGCAATTGCTTCTTCTTTCGAAATTGCAACATTCTTCGCAATTGAAGCTGCCTTCGCAATTCCTATGCTTCTCGCAAATCAGAAAATATCGCATTCTTGTATAAGATTGTGATAGGTGCTCTTTCGAAATTGATTTCGGAATTTATTTCGCAATTGGTTTCGGAATTGGGTCATTCTCGCAATTGGTCTCGCAATTGCTTCTCGCAATTGGTCTCGCAATTGCTTTTCGCAATTGGTCTCGTAATTGGAGCTGATTTCGCAATTCACCATCTTTCGCAATTGGGTCAGACTTTCGCAATTCTAGCTCCTCTCGCAAATGGACCTTCATCTCGCAATTGCAAAAAAAAAAAAAAAAAAAAAAAAAAAAAAAAAAAAAAAAAAAAAAAAAAAAAAAAATTCCTGATCAAGAATCGCAATCAAATGACAATGGCTAAATTATCAACTGTAACTACAAGGATGATTCATTATTACTTACTTGAAGTTGAAGTGGAATATCACGGGTACGTGTACTTAGTATCTTGAAGATATCGGGGTTAGTTGGATGCATGATTCTTCGAGATCCTTGTTTGAGCATTTATAGAATAGTGATTAAGTCTTGGGTTATCTAGTTTTCATAGGTCAAGGGGTGGATGGACGAAGACCTAGTTAACTATCACTTAAAGGAGATACGTTGTAGTACTCAGTGTCACACAAAGATGTGGATAATTCAAGAGATGTTCATATACAGTTAAGGAAGGATGGATGGGTATATGAAACGACCTATGCTATAAGGAGTCACGTTGTAGTGCTCAGTATAGGTTCTTAGTCACACTATCGTGCAAGTTTAAGTCACAAGTTCGCGCTACTTTACTTCATCCTCAAGTTTGTAATATCGGGTCGTCTCCATACGTGGTCATTTACTATTAGCCAAAGAAAGAGAAAAAAGGTTTGATAAGAAAAGGTTGATCTGACGAGAACCGTAGAGAGAATAGTTATCGGCATCCACTCATGAGGTATTAACTTGTATGTTGCTTCTAGTTGATATGTCTATGTGCACATATGTAGGATGAGTCCGAAAGATTGTCATCATCCTGGAGGGAGAAAAGTGTACATCGGGGCTGTTTATTGAAGAACTAGAAGCATTCTAAGTGAGCTGAAGATGTCGATATGATGCTCCCCAAACAAACCTGTGAAGAAGTTACAAGTCATCAGTCTATAATCCATTTTTCGCTGTACAAGAGACTGAAGACAATTTGGCAAGATTTCAGAGAAACTTCTTCTACAAGCATCAGGGCTATATCAAATGGGTTGTCAATTTGGGAGGGAGCATGTAAAAGAAAATGCCTCACTAATTGGGAGGGAGTAATAACCCAATTAGATCATTATAGTGATCCTGCAAGTAAGTCAAGCAAGCTGAGAAAGATACGAGAAGATCAAGAGCTCTGAAGACATCCTCAAAAGAAAGGAAACTGCTTACTTCAGCATGGCTTTTATCATTGTTATGTACTTGTTAAGAATCATTGTAACCAATTCACGTATATCTCCAGCTGGAGGGAGATTGTTAGAAATGAAGCTGGGCGATATTTACGTGAATTGGAAATAGACAACTAGAATGCATAAAGTGCAGGGACTGATAATGTAATACTCTTAAAGTTGTCTTGTATGGCATTTAAATACCCCACAAGTCTTCACTTGTGGGGTGTGGCTGTGAAACATAACTTTCTATCAATAATATCAAGTTTCACTTTCTCCACCTTCTCTCTACTCTCTCTCTAAAACCGATCATGGATTTCATCCATTTTCATCAACCTCGTCCACCTGAAGATTTTAAAGAGATTCTTGTTCTTTACAACACCATCATACATTAGCTTACATATTTTCACTTTTTACTCAGTTTTTGCACATGAATTTTACTTCATATTTCAAGCATTTTTGCTCATAACATACATAAGCTCCTTTTTTAGACATCCGGAACCGTTTCTTATACATGTCATCCCGAATGCTTAATACACTCCTTTTAAGGTTGATATAAAGACCAATCATTTGGATGTATGAATATCTATCCTATAGGTGTATACTAAGACACATCGGCACACGGGAACCGGTTAATTTAGTCCATTTTAATTAAATAGGAACAACTATGCTTCGTGCCTACTGGTATATCATATGATGGAGTTATCTACCACATAGTCTAATTAATTAACGCACTAACTTAAACCAACCTTTCTAATTTCATTAACAACAATACAAGGATTGGGTTATTTCACATAAAATTGTCTCAGCTAAGTGCAATGATATCCATCATAAGAATTGGTGTCTGACCCATGCTAACAACTAAAATATCACATTGCGCAAGTGACGAATCAGATAGGCAAGCCCAGCATATGACTACCACCAATAATTATGACAGTTCTCCAACTTTTTTCTATGGCCACCGTGCACGGGTGACAAGCCGGATAAGATCAATTTATGTGTCCTAACCCAACTATTACATTATTATATTTCATATTATATTATTTTACTTTCTTCCCGTTCTAAGCAAAAGTAAGTAGAGAAATTCAATCGGGTGTGGTTTGATCATCTACTAATTATACATATGACTAACTACATGCAAACCATCAAATTAATTTTATAACCAAATTATACAATGAAATCGGGTGCACCTTATAATCATGGTTGGGTCTTCTAGTTTGCTCCAATAAGTCATCTACAAGTTAATCTTTAGAATCTGCAAACACTCAACAAATATATGTAGAAGAAACTTCCACATCCAATTAGCACAAAACTCTTATAATGTGATTTTTTTTTATTTTTTTTTTTTTCAAAAATCACATTTTGACCCATTTGTAACCACAATTTCACACAAAAACATGTAACACATGTGACACCCCCTCCCCAACTTAAAGCATTGCATTGTCCCTAATGCAAAAACTTTAAGTTGAAATTTTGGTTAAAAATCACTTTGATAAACTCTCACAACACAAAAACCTAACTCACTTTCGTAGGAATCACGGTTGCATTTAGCGTATGCAACAAGCCTTTTAAACCACCCGGTAGCCCAAGTGGACGAGTTTAGTCTCGTGAGGCTTTGTAGTGAACACACCCACAAAGTTTTTAACACACACAAAAATAAGAAAATAAAAAGGAACATAAATTATAAAGAATGTAAACACATACAACCTACGGGTTGCCTCCCGCGAAGCGCTAAGTTTACCGTCGTCAGCCCGACAATACCTGGTATTAGTTTCACGGTGGTCTGATGGAGCATTTACCAAACGAGTTACCTAGACGCAGTGAAACTTTACGGGTCCATGCCATATCTCTCTTTTCAAACACTTTATGAATGTTAGTTTCCCTTATGCAGAAGAAGTGGTTATGCTTTGAAACCCATACTCGTCTTTTCCTTTTTCTTCGGCTTGATTCACTACGAACTTGTTTCACACGGGTCTTCTTTCTTGCATCCTTAATCAACTTACCACAATTTGGCACTCCATGAAACTTCTTCTCTTCTTTGCGCAGGGGTTCTCTCAATTTACGAACTCCTACTCGTGCTTTCCTATGAACTTGCTCAAGAATAATATGAAGGAGTGCCCTGTTATAGTTCTTATTACACCGCTCAACAACATAATGATTTTCTATTAGTAACAACCTTGCTTGTGCTTTCCCCTTTGTATAAGTTGAGTCACCCATACCAAATTTCTTGATTAATACTTGAGGCACATGTGGTGGGTTTGGGTCGATACGGGGGCCCTCGACTTCTTCCTTATTGCGATATTGTTGTTCTTTCAATGAATTTGAACACTCATCTTCAAATAGCGAAGGAGCGAACAAGTCCTCATCTTCTTTTGATTTTGTATTATCAATTAATGAAAGTGTTGGTTCATTTAAAGTTGGGAGATAAGGTGTGGTATTAGTCTCCCCAACTCCCTCCCCAACTTTAGGAGGAACCAATTCTTCACGATGATCCTTTACCGACAAAATGAGGTCATCAAATGAATTCTTATTAACATCAATATTATATCCATCTTCTTCATCTTCATCTTCATCATCAAAATCAAACATGGTGACACCTTGAGATTCATATGTTTCTTTCCTATTAAATTGATCTGCCAACGGATCCACAAAGTGTCTCAAGAGCTGCAATACTAGCGTATCTTTGATTTGCCTCTCTGTTGGATTCTATCATTGAAATGAGCTTATCCAATTTTTGGTCAAGATACAAGAGATGGTTATCACCTTGTCCTTGGCCTTGATGATCATATTGTTGAGTCGGTCTCTGTGGTTGATCGAAGAAACTAGATCTCTCATATGAAGGATGATAATATTGACCACCATATTCCCCTCGATACCTCGTGTAATCTTCCATCTCAATATTGTAATTAGCATGATATGTGTTATGCTCATAATCATCATATTGAGATTGATAGTCATATGTCTCAAGTATTCGCTCCTTCCTACTTGCTTTCTCCTCCGGACAATTTTCATAAGAATGAAATGGATTCCCACAAGTCCAACATGAATCCATAGAAGCTCTAGGTTAAACAAATGATGAAATTAACCATGCAAGATTACCTATAAATCTCGGGATCATAAACTAACGGTGATGTACTTCCCGATCTACGCGTGCGCATACACTAACCTGAACACTCACAAGCAACAAAACAAAAAAGCAAACAAAACAAGAGAAAAAGAAAATCTTTTTGTATTTTTGATTTTAAAACTATTAACAAAAACTTAAACCAAAAGCGCACTCACTCCCCGGCAGCGGCACGAAAATTTGACCGATGTCGTTGTACCAATAAAAAATAAACCTAATTACCTTATACTAGATAGGACAAGTGAGTATCGTACCCACGAGGAGTATGTGGTTTTAATTTAAGTTTTGGGGTGATCACTGATCAATAAAAGTTTTGGTTTTGAAATCGTAATAACTAATATACCGATTAAGCTAATGATTAAACTAGAAAGTGAATAAGCGACAAAAAGTAAATAAGCAATTAAAAATAAGATTCGTAAACAGTTGAGTAAAAAGCAATCACTCCCGGCTCCGGATATATTGATATTACTAAGTTACGGATTATTACTAATGTTTGCCTTCAAACCATATAGACATAGTTTGTATTAATTGAAAAGGACAATTTTGGGCACAAGTTATGTTTATCACACAAATCGTCTTAATTCCTAAACTAGTTGGACTCGGCACGACTCATTAAGTAGCAATAACATGTCTTACAATAATCCTATCAATTAATTTTATAATTACTCAAATGAACAATTATGGGTACAACTTATGTTTACCGTACGACCGTCTTAACCCTCAAAATAATTAGGCTCGGCAAAATCGTTGACTCGCAATAATATGTCTCACAATAATTCAATCAAATAATTATACTAGAACATTAAAATCAAGGAAACGATATGCATTAAACTAAAATGAATTAATGTTTGACAAACAAAATAAAATCCGTAAACATGATAAAACCAAATATCTTTTACCGGAAGAGATTACAAGAGGCTTAGCCGAGCATCGTTGTCGTAGTCATGATATTCATTCTAATATGCATGCTACGTATTAATAATATCAAAAAAAATACCATGTTTGCTTGCACGCTCGTCGAGAATAAACAATCTTTTATGACTAAAAGTGGTGGCTGGGAATGTTTTGCTTCCTGTGATCCGAAATAAAAAATGACGGCTGAAAAAGAATGTCCCTTTTTTTCTTCTGTGTCGAACCATATATATCAAAGGGACCCTCTGTGTTGTCCAAGTTAATGCCATCAAAGGCCCAACATTCTTTGCTGCGCCAACTCCAATCCAACAAGGCCCAAGATAATTAATCTCATTGGCCTTTCATTATTTTGATAGTATAAGTCCAAAAGTGAATTTATATATTCAACTCACGAGCTGTAAATTGAAGCAGAAAAACCACGACCCAATCTTCAGAATTTCCACGAGCTTAGTATTTTGATGTGACGATTTCTTTTTACTCTTTCCGTGGCCTTTTGAATCATCTAAAACAGAGTTCGGACGAAAAAGTTATGACCAAAACACTGTGACAATGTCCAAATCTCTCTTGTCTTCGTTTTAAACTTGTAATATCGCAATTTTAACTCTTTTATGCGCTAAACCTACAGAATCATAAAACACCTCAAAGTACATGTATAACAACGAATAACAAAGAAACAATGCGTAATTAACATACTATGAGGTGTATGTAAAATGCACCGATCATGTAGTGTTATATTGCATGGTGCCATAGGCATGGCCTACGGGTTATTTACATTATAATTTTTAATTTATGTTATTTTCTTTTGTGTTCAACGCTCAATTTCAACAGCCAAACAACGGCCAAACTTTTAAAAATCCCACAAATCTTGCCGTTGCCTTAAGAAAAACCTTTTTCCCCCACATTTCACCATTTTAAGTCTTATAAACACTCTTCATTTCTATCATTTTAATACACAATTTTAAATTTTTAAATCTTATAAACACTCTTCATTTCTATCATTTTAATACACAATTTTTATATTGAATTCCAATAAACTTTTACTTTTCAATAAAATACCTTTCGTTCATTTTCATTGTGGATCTCATTATAAATTCCTATTATAGTTTTTACGATACTTCTCCAAAATTGAGAGTTAGTATATCCGTCTTTTTCAAGTCTGAAAATTTTCAAGCATCGGGTAATTAACAAGCCAAGAATTTGGGTCATCTTTCGTGGACAAACATACCATGCAAATAGAAGGTTGAAGTACACGTTCTTATGAGTATTAATCCTATCATGAAATGCATATTGGCCATACGCCATTTAACATATGGCTCATCACCTAGTGCATTCGATGATTATTTGAAAATTGATGAACATTGGTCATGTGATTGTTTATACAACTTCACTGAATACATATATATTTTAAACTTAGATGAGTTCTTAATAACGTTTTTGATGTAGTATTTTAGTTTCCAAAGGAAAAGGCAACGTATGCGTTTTCCCCAGGTCGTGTCCCAACGAAGGTCGAATATCGAGTTGTCGTTAACGTTGTCGAAAACGTGTGGTGAATGTGTGTGAAAGAGTGATTGATTGGTGAATTTACACTACGAACAATGAAATATGAAATAAAAACAACTAATTATGCTAAGAAAACAACTAAGCTAAGCATACGAACCTAAAAACGAAAATTAGAATTTAAAAACGTTACGCGACGAATTATAAAACGTAAATAAAAGTGAAATGCTAAATTTTAAGCCCTAAAATTTTGAAAATAATTTTCCTATATTAAAACTGATAAAATAAAATTTTTGGAAAAAGAAAAATATTTTTTTGACTTTTTAATAATTTTTTATGAATTAAAAACTAATTAAAACTATTTAAAAATTACTAAATTGAAAAAGAAATAGCAAAAGTGTTCAAATAAATCTGGAATTTTTACTGAAAATCTAAAATATTATTTGAAATCTAATGAAACTGAAAAGTTTGGAAAATTCAACTGAAAAAGTGCTTATTTCTAAAAAAGCAGTTTGGAATAAGTGCTTATTAATAAGCACTTATTACCAAAACTTCTGAAAACTCTACAGAAGGTAAAAACACTCAAAAGAACACAAATAAACTGAAATTAGATCAAAAAGCACACAAGATCATACAAATAGAACGATAAGCAATTTGAATAAGCACAAACAATAAGCAGATTAGCTACAGAATAAGCTAAAAGCTCAGAAACCATGAATAATACTAATTCAAACTTAAAGCTACTCAATACATTCAAAAATGCTCAGTCACTAAGCCAATTAGCACAAAAGCAGTTAACAATTAAAAGACAGATACAGAGGCCATTTAACCGACTAGAGGACCTCAAAAAGCAGTTCAAATCAGCTCTAAAGTGAAACCTTAAGGGGGCAAAAGCTCAACTACACTACTGAGTATCTAAAAATACTAAAAGCCCTATCACAATCTCTCAATTGATGCTCTAATTGAAGCTGAGAACAGGCACACTTAGACACCAAATCAGCAACATGTTTTATGGGCTTATTGCAGGCCTGATTTGAGTCACTTAATAAGCTACTACTGCTGAAACCAGATGATGCACTAAAAGCCTACTTTGTGGACTACTAGAAAATAAAAAAACCAAGGCCTCAGCTTATCTGGTTAAGCCTCAGATAAGCTGAGATCAGCAACAAGTACACAGTTCTGCACAAACTATTTCTGAGATAGCAACCCTACTGTTTTGGCGTTAACTCTTGTAATTCTTAACCAGTTTAAATCAGACCTAGGAAACTTACTACAGGAGCTTGGAAATTCAAAAGAGTGGGTGAAATTAGATCAGCTTATTATGAGCTTCTATGTGACAGCTAAATTCCTAAAATTTGCACTTATCAATTCCAATTACTAGTAAACCTACACACTAACTGATATCCTATCTAAAACAGCTGAACTATTACCAAACACACTTACTCTAAATTGTCACCAATGCAAATGAATCAGGAACTCAAGAAAACTTAACCAATTTTTACCCAGTTGACCCATAAGCTGTTTTAAACCAAACACACCCTTACATAATCTGTTTTTGAGATTAAATACAAGGGACCTTTTAAAAGTTGTAAAACAGAATTTAAAAAAAAAAAAACACTAGACTAGTTTTTATCCAGAAAATGAACTTTTTAAAAGAAAATAAGCTGAAAAAGCATAATAAGCTGACTTTGACTTTCCTGTTGACTTAAAGCAATAATAAGCAGAAAAAAAAACAGATGATCATAAACCAACAATATTACATCAAAACTAAACTTGAAAAGCAGAAGAGTAAAAATAAGCACTTTATCTTAGAAATAAGCTGATGAAAAAGAATTTGACCAAAGTTGACTTTCATTAAAAATAAAGAACTGAGTACATAAAATGACTGGAAATGTAAATTACAACTTGAATTAAAAATTACACTACTAAAAACAGTAAATGACACAGAAATTAAAATGGTAACAATTTTTTAAAGACATAAAAATTGGACAATCCTAACAATGGAAATCTCCCCTCTATTTATAGCCGATGCAAGAAGGTTCTGGGTTGACACCTTGGCAATCCGTGCCTACTTGAGCCATTATCCTCCCTTAGATCTTCCCTTGATCATCAATCCTTCATCTCTGGCCTTTGGATCAAAATGATGATGTGTTCGGTCCAATAAGCAGCTGCCACGTGCGATTCTTGGTGTCAGGACCTCCTAGATACGCGTGCAAGGACAACTTTGCCCTTAATTGCGGTAAATTATTGGATTGGTGACTTAGGGTTTATAGCACAGTAATTTATCTGGGTTAATTTGGGGATGATTCACGCGGGGGGGTGTTTGTTTATTTAACTTTTGTTTGACCCGTATTTATTTCCTTTTGACCGGGTTTGTGGGTATTTGGATCGCGTAGGATGATGTTGGATTAGGGTCACGGGTTATTTAAGTGGTGGTGGGCTGTTGGACTTAAACATGGGCTAGAGTGTGTTGAATTGGGTTTGGATTTTGGGATTGGATTTGGATTTAAAATAGCTAGTGGGTTGGTGTTTATAATATCCTGATAGGATTTATAGAAAATTAGGATAAGTTTAGGTAAGATTAAGGGACCAAAAATGTAACTTCTGATTTTTCAGGGACTTGTTTTGCCACTTCTCCAAAATAAACCAAGGGCTTTATTTTGACAAATGATGATTCTTCAGGGTTGACTTTGACTTTTTGCATCCCGGCATCGGCTAAAAATAACACTTCCATATCTCGTGCTCGGTTTATTAGTCTTTGCTTGATTTTTGTCCTTTTCTTCGATATCCGTGCCTGCATATGTAAAAACACAAAAACACAATATATTTGG
Organism: Artemisia tridentata subsp. tridentata; assembly: GCA_021014915.2. Classification (NCBI taxonomy): domain Eukaryota; kingdom Viridiplantae; phylum Streptophyta; class Magnoliopsida; order Asterales; family Asteraceae; genus Artemisia; species Artemisia tridentata. Next base: position 10,570,030 of record CP139504.1, read on the forward strand.
CATTTTGGTCGGGTTTTTTTTTGTTTATTTGGGTCCGGTTTTGGTCAAGAAAAGGTATGTGTTTAAGCACATACCAATATTCTTAACCTATACTGATATTCACCAAGATCAAATCAGCCATGCCACATTCTATTTGATTACTGTCTCACGGTTTCTTCTTGGTTTTGTAAAATCCCGAGAAAGAACTTATTTCTCGATTTAAATCATAGATTTGTAAAATCCCGTGATGATGGGATTATGCGCTTTGCACCGTGATCGGGTTAAAACCATTATCAAAGTTCAGCTAAAACATCACAAATGGTTGGATCGGGGCATTTAATCGACGAGATGTGTCACACCCCCAAAATCGGGTCCAGCGGAAGCTTACACATCGCTGGGGTGCAACTCAATTGGTATCACGACACAAGTGTAAAGAACGGTTTTTCACCTCAACCATTTAGAATAAAATTGTTTAACAAAAGTGTTGAATTTACATTGTAAAAGTTGTGCGGAAATAGGCCCTTTAAAACAAGTAAAACGGTCCCAAATGTTTATCAGAGTCTTCTATGACCATGCCATGCCCTGCCAAAGCCTCCAGTAGCGTGCCTTTGCTAAATACCTGAAAATACATGCTAAAACGTCAACACGAGGTTGGTGAGTTCATAGAGTTGTTGCAAAATGTAATGCCTTTGGATAATGATTTCCCAGCAAAGGCATTGTAAATCCACTCAGTCCCAAGCCTTGGCTATAACAAGACTTGCAACCTGTGTGTTTACAACCCACTGCCAAATGAGTTTTGGTTTGGTGAATAAAAGTAATATGTGGACCACAAGATTCACAGTACATTTGGTTGATCAATACATTCGATGATGTGACCAATTCATTCGGTTGTGTGACCAGTTCATTCGTCATGTGACCCGTTCATTCGGTCATAATACCCGTACATTCGGTTATGTGACCCATTCATTTTGTCATGTATGTACATAGTAGTGGAGCCGGTTCATTCGGTTAAGTATGCATAATGTTTGAAGTACTTGTGTCCATGAGTGATAAGAATTTAGTGCAATACTAGTGAATACATTCGGATGAATAACAAATTCATAAGTGGAGCAAGTAATGCTTTGATGAAACAAGTGGCATAATCAAGTAAATCATGTATACATTTGGATGAAAATGAGCATGTATTCTCCCCCAAAACAGTTATTCAAAACGTACGAAAGTAGGGGCTATGAAACTCACCTGGTATGATAGCTACGATGACAAAAGTGAATACACTGAAATGAGGCACGATCTCTAACCGCAACCTAATATGAATGATGGAATCTAATGTAAGAAATGAAATGATGCTGCACATGCAAATACGTATGTTATCGATACCACTCGATGATTTTGGAAAATAACGTTTATCGTCGAAAAATACATTTTTGACGTCTCGTTAAGTTAATAAACACTTTTCGTGTAAATAGGTTGAAACGGTACTCCACGATCCTTGTTTGGTGTTATATTGGTTAATATAATGTTTTCGTCGCAAAATAACTCTTTTTACAACTCGTGAAAATATGCCAAAACGGCCTCGTAAAACTAGTCGTGAAATATAGCTCGATAAGTGTTAGTGACAAAACTCGATGTTTTTGTAAACCTTGTAACAATATCTAAATATCGTTATATTCAACTTTTGACCAATTATGTCTCGATCAATTTGATAATCGGCTATCAACTTAGTGACTTGTAAAAATACTAGTTTTCATACTTAAAACACTTTATAAAAGTGGGCTGTCAAAATAAGTGATGAATTGTCGGGCTTTAAACGTGTATATCTCGGTCGTTTTAAGCTCGTTTTCTACGTTCTTTATATCCACGGTTTCGTATAAATATAAACTAACATATTTTCAATGGCTCGGCTCATCTAGATCACGGCTAACGACTCATTTTGCCCCTTAAAGTTCGGCAATCAGCAACAGTTTTTCTGAAAAATATAGTTTTCGTCGCGTAACTTAAATAATTCATAACTTCCTCGTTATAAGTCGGATTTTAGTGATTCCGGCGCCCACGGTTTCGTTTTTGAAAGTACTTTCTGAATATTTAGACCAAAATAGTTCAAAAATTTCTGAGGTTTCCAGATCTGCCGTTTATGGACAGACCCTCATCTATAATGTTTAAAAATCCATTTTTAAAGTTCTAAACTTACTCAAATCTCTTCAAATCAACTCCACAAGTTCGCAAATCCTACCATACACCTTCTTAGGGTGTCATGGGGTCCTAAACATCACCAACCATGGTGGGTTTCAAGGGAATAAGCATAGGATAATCAAAACCCATTTTTATGTAATAAAAACCTAATAAAGTGGTATGGATCATACATACTTGCATGTTTTGTTACTAGATCATGAAAATACATCAAGTAAATGTTTAAAAGAGTAGGAAAATGATGGGTAACTTACTTGTGATGATTATTGAAAGATGGTGATGAAAACCCTATAAATCTTTGTGGTTTTTATTCCAAAACCCTAACTAGATTACTACTAGGACTTGATTAAGCTCTTGATCTTGAAAATTTGTGATTTCTTCTTGTTGTTCTAGTCTTGGCCGAATATAGAGAGAAGGAAAAAGTTGAGAGAGTTTGCTAGTTATCTTGAAGAGTAGATTGGAAGAATGAGAAAAAATGAAAGTATATAAGTGTAGATATTGTTAGGTAGAGAATTTAATGTGCATGTGCTAATTGGGGGGGGGGGGGCCTTGGCGTGAAATAGGGAGAGGGTGGAAGATTTGTGGGCTAGTTAATGATGGTGTCCAATTGTACAAGTATTAGCTAGTTTAAATTATATATTGAGTGTTATCGGGTACCGAGTTATCTTGAAATAAATCGTGACGAGGTGAAATAAAATATGACGATCTTGTAAAAATTATGAAATTGTATTCCTGATGAGAATCGGGTGTTAAAATAATTATCGAGTTGAAAATTCGCAAACCGACGCTGTTATAGGCGTTTTCCGGAAAATATAGCAAATGGTTTTAAAACACCGGGTAAATTAATAATATAATTTTTATATCATTATAATAAGTATGAAAATATGTTAGGATCATTGTCGGGAGTATCGGGTATATTGTTAGTAGTAAAAACTGAGTGGTAACGTTAATTACAAATTAAGCATACGTAAATAGAAATAATGCATATCCGTGCATGACCTAGGATACTGATGATGTTACTGATGGTAAGTAGACTACTTCTAGTCTATATGACGGGTCCTTAATGATGATGCATGAATATGCCGCTAAACCTCACCGGTTACGCGTATTTGAAGACCCGTAAACCCAGTTTACGAAGTAATGAACGATAACCATGAATAGTGAATTCTTCCGGGAATGAATAGTGTCATGTGAATAGTAAAATTTCTGAACGCTTCTCAGAATCTCAAATTGACTCCGAAAACGATGAATAGTAAAATAATGAATAGTGATCGGTGAATAGTAATTGATGAATAGTAATTTCCCGAGATGAATAGTGAATATGGAAAATATCCTGAAAATGCGGGTTGTGACAGTCTCCACCCGTTAAAGGAATTCAGTCCCTGAATTCAGTTAGCGTTGGTCTCTGGAGGGTACTCGGTGAAGAGACGTGGGTATATGAGTCACTTTGCGGTTATAAAACACAGAACATTCATTAGATCGGAATCGTAATAGTACATGAAGTTCGTACGATAGAACACAAAGTGGACACAAAAGAAATACAACACTAGAGGGTTTACGCTTCCGTTAAAATAGATAAGGCAGAAGTTCTCTTCTTAACCATTGTCATTGTTGTTGTTGTCCTGACGAGCCTCGCACTTCAACGAACTCTTCCTCCATTCTGGTTTCTCAGCTCTGGACATTCACTCTTGAAGTGTCCAATTACTCCACACTCATGGCAGGTTACCGTGACTTTCTGATGCATTACGAGGGTGGGAGCCTTGCAATCCTTGGCTTTGTGTCCGACCTTTTGGCAGTTTCCACATTGAGTGGGGCAAGGTCCCTTGTGGTGAAACCGGCACTTGTGGCACTTGGGCAAAGTCCCGGCATATCCTTTCCTTTTACTTGGTCCTGCAACGTAGGCCTTAACCATTTCATGTCCTTTGTTTGGCTGCCATACTTGATCGTCTCGTTGGTTGTCATCCCTTTTCCTCTTGTTTTCGTTGTTGTTGTGGTTGTTGTTGTGGTTGTTGTTGTTGACAGTAGTTTCTTGCTTCACTACTTGAGCCATAAGCTTTTGAGACATTCTGATAGCCTCGTCCAGTGTGTGTGGTTCAGAGGAAATCACATCTCCTTGGATGTTGTGAGGTAGTCCACCAGTGAAATTTTCTAGCAGCTTTTCATTATCTGGAACCATAGTTGGACATAGCACAGCCAATTCTTGAAATCTCCTGATGTATGTTTCGATATCATTACCTGTTGTCACTAGCTCGTAAAACTCTGTTTCCAGCTTCTTTATTTCAGTGCGTGGACAGAACTTCTTAGTCAGCAACTTCTTGAATTCATCCCACGTAAGCTTGTGAGCATTTTCCATTCCCACGGGTTTTGCATAAGAATTCCACCACGACATAGCTTCCTCAACAAGTGTACTAGCAGCAAACTTTACCTTGTACTCCTCTGGACAGTTACATAGAAGAAACACAGATTCTATCCCTTCATACCAACGGATCATAGCAGTGGCTCCTTCAGTGCCCTTGAATTTTGGGGGATCTCCACTCTTAAAGTCCTTGTATGTACATTTACGACCATTAGTACCATTAGCAGCCATTCCGGCAACTCCTGCGGTTTCTGCCCGAGAAGCGGCTTCAGCAGCCCGTGCAGCTACGGCCTCCCTTTCAACTACTAGTGCTGCCTCTATACTATCCGCAACAAGCTTCCGAATAGCAGCTGGTGTCATAGTTGAAGTAGCTTTCTTTTGCGGCATAACTCTTCAAAACAAGAAAAGAAGGGTGAAACGTAAATAAGACGTTTCCTAGAAGTAGATGTTCTGAGTGGCTTGTCATAAAATGAAAACTTGAAGTCGTTATGATTAGTTGACATGCTTCTAGGCGGTGGTTCACGAGGGAAATGAAGGCATGAATGTTCTATAATCTTGGTTAGGAGGTTGAATTCATCCCTATAAATGTTTCTTGGTGAGGAAGTCAAATAACAATGATGAGGAATTCACATAACAATGATGAAAGAGAGTACGGTGATGTAAATGTATGGTGCACAATGGGAATGTCCATGAGATGCAATGATTTATCGGCGCACTTCCACTCAGTGGTAACCGAAGTGGTGTAGGTGTGAAATGTTCTTGCAACGTTTGAGTACGCACACCTGAATGAAACATTTGGAAGTTGGGTAGAGAATTGATCTGGACAAAATTTTATTATAACCATTCTCAGTATTGCAAAATTCATCTCTGAGTCGGATATAGGTGGTCAGCCTATGTCCCACTATCCCGGGTCGAATATAGATGACCAGTCTATATTCTACCTAGGTTCCATGAATTTTGAAATACTCAGCCCAGTTATACTAATACCATGTCCTTTACATATGAAAAGATGTTCTGAAAGACTAATGCAAATGACCAATCTCGAGGTCGAATAATGAAACTACGCAAGGAAAAAGGCGTAACAATGAAACGCATATGATATGTAAGCATACTAATATGGAAGACAAGTATGGTAATCAACTAGAATAAGTGAGTATAATCTATCTGATAATGAGATACAAATCTCATCAATTATGTCAGCAACAAACCACAAATGAGGCATCAGCTTGGCAGGCAGGCACGTGACGGTCATAGGATTAAGTTTTCGTGAAAGTAGCTATAGTCTAGGTTTTAAAAACACTCAGTTCTCTATAGCCGAGGCTCTGATACCAATCTGTCACACCCCCAAAATCGGGTCCAGCGGAAGCTTACACATCGCTGGGGTGCAACTCAATTGGTATCACGACACAAGTGTAAAGAACGGTTTTTCACCTCAACCATTTAGAATAAAATTGTTTAACAAAAGTGTTGAATTTACATTGTAAAAGTTGTGCGGAAATAGGCCCTTTAAAACAAGTAAAACGGTCCCAAATGTTTATCAGAGTCTTCTATGACCATGCCATGCCCTGCCAAAGCCTCCAGTAGCGTGCCTTTGCTAAATACCTGAAAATACATGCTAAAACGTCAACACGAGGTTGGTGAGTTCATAGAGTTGTTGCAAAATGTAATGCCTTTGGATAATGATTTCCCAGCAAAGGCATTGTAAATCCACTCAGTCCCAAGCCTTGGCTATAACAAGACTTGCAACCTGTGTGTTTACAACCCACTGCCAAATGAGTTTTGGTTTGGTGAATAAAAGTAATATGTGGACCACAAGATTCACAGTACATTTGGTTGATCAATACATTCGATGATGTGACCAATTCATTCGGTTGTGTGACCAGTTCATTCGTCATGTGACCCGTTCATTCGGTCATAATACCCGTACATTCGGTTATGTGACCCATTCATTTTGTCATGTATGTACATAGTAGTGGAGCCGGTTCATTCGGTTAAGTATGCATAATGTTTGAAGTACTTGTGTCCATGAGTGATAAGAATTTAGTGCAATACTAGTGAATACATTCGGATGAATAACAAATTCATAAGTGGAGCAAGTAATGCTTTGATGAAACAAGTGGCATAATCAAGTAAATCATGTATACATTTGGATGAAAATGAGCATGTATTCTCCCCCAAAACAGTTATTCAAAACGTACGAAAGTAGGGGCTATGAAACTCACCTGGTATGATAGCTACGATGACAAAAGTGAATACACTGAAATGAGGCACGATCTCTAACCGCAACCTAATATGAATGATGGAATCTAATGTAAGAAATGAAATGATGCTGCACATGCAAATACGTATGTTATCGATACCACTCGATGATTTTGGAAAATAACGTTTATCGTCGAAAAATACATTTTTGACGTCTCGTTAAGTTAATAAACACTTTTCGTGTAAATAGGTTGAAACGGTACTCCACGATCCTTGTTTGGTGTTATATTGGTTAATATAATGTTTTCGTCGCAAAATAACTCTTTTTACAACTCGTGAAAATATGCCAAAACGGCCTCGTAAAACTAGTCGTGAAATATAGCTCGATAAGTGTTAGTGACAAAACTCGATGTTTTTGTAAACCTTGTAACAATATCTAAATATCGTTATATTCAACTTTTGACCAATTATGTCTCGATCAATTTGATAATCGGCTATCAACTTAGTGACTTGTAAAAATACTAGTTTTCATACTTAAAACACTTTATAAAAGTGGGCTGTCAAAATAAGTGATGAATTGTCGGGCTTTAAACGTGTATATCTCGGTCGTTATAAGCTCGTTTTCTACGTTCTTTATATCCACGGTTTCGTATAAATATAAACTAACATATTTTCAATGGCTCGGCTCATCTAGATCACGGCTAACGACTTGTTTTGCCCCTTAAAGTTCGGCAATCAGCAACAGTTTTTCTGAAAAATATAGTTTTCGTCGCGTAACTTAAATAATTCATAACTTCCTCGTTATAAGTCGGATTTTAGTGATTCCGGCGCCCACGGTTTCGTTTTTGAAAGTACTTTCTGAATATTTAGACCAAAATAGTTCAAAAATTTCTGAGGTTTCCAGATCTGCCGTTTATGGACAGACCCTCATCTATAATGTTTAAAAATCCATTTTTAAAGTTCTAAACTTACTCAAATCTCTTCAAATCAACTCCACAAGTTCGCAAATCCTACCATACACCTTCTTAGGGTGTCATGGGGTCCTAAACATCACCAACCATGGTGGGTTTCAAGGGAATAAGCATAGGATAATCAAAACCCATTTTTATGTAATAAAAACCTAATAAAGTGGTATGGATCATACATACTTGCATGTTTTGTTACTAGATCATGAAAATACATCAAGTAAATGTTTAAAAGAGTAGGAAAATGATGGGTAACTTACTTGTGATGATTATTGAAAGATGGTGATGAAAACCCTATAAATCTTTGTGGTTTTTATTCCAAAACCCTAACTAGATTACTACTAGGACTTGATTAAGCTCTTGATCTTGAAAATTTTGTGATTTCTCCTTGTTGTTCTAGTCTTGGCCGAATATAGAGAGAAGGAAAAAGTTGAGAGAGTTTGCTAGTTATCTTGAAGAGTAGATTGGAAGAATGAGAAAAAAATGAAAGTATATAAGTGTAGATATTGTTAGGTAGAGAATTTAATGTGCATGTGCTAATTGGGGGGGGGGGGGGGCCTTGGCGTGAAATAGGGAGAGGGTGGAAGGTTTGTGGGCTAGTTAATGATGGTGTCCAATTGTACAAGTATTAGCTAGTTTAAATTATATATTGAGTGTTATCGGGTACCGAGTTATCTTGAAATAAATCGTGACGAGGTGAAATAAAATATGACGATCTTGTAAAAATTATGAAATTGTATTCCTGATGAGAATCGGGTGTTAAAATAATTATCGAGTTGAAAATTCGCAAACCGACGCTGTTATAGGCGTTTTCCGGAAAATATAGCAAATGGTTTTAAAACACCGGGTAAATTAATAATATAATTTTTATATCATTATAATAAGTATGAAAATATGTTAGGATCATTGTCAGGAGTATCGGGTATATTGTTAGTAGTAAAAACTGAGTGGTAACGTTAATTACAAATTAAGCATACGTAAATAGAAATAATGCATATCCGTGCATGACCTAGGATACTGATGATGTTACTGATGGTAAGTAGACTACTTCTAGTCTATATGACGGGTCCTTAATGATGATGCATGAATATGCCGCTAAACCTCACCGGTTACGCGTATTTGAAGACCCGTAAACCCAGTTTACGAAGTAATGAACGATAACCATGAATAGTGAATTCTTCCGGGAATGAATAGTGTCATGTGAATAGTAAAATTTCTGAACGCTTCTCAGAATCTCAAATTGACTCCGAAAACGATGAATAGTAAAATAATGAATAGTGATCGGTGAATAGTAATTGATGAATAGTAATTTCCCGAGATGAATAGTGAATATGGAAAATATCCTGAAAATGCGGGTTGTGACAAGATGTGACTACGGTGTTAGTTCAGTATTATTTATTTGAGGCTGAAGTGAAATTTCATGGGTGCGTGTACTTAGTATCTGAAGATATCGGGGAGGTTTGATGAAGATTCTTCGAGATCCTTGTTCGAGCTTTCAACATTTACAATGACGAGGACTTGGATATCTAGTTATTTTTTCTTTCTCTCTATTACAAAATAACTATCACTTTAAGGTGTTACGTTGTAGTGCTCAGTGTCACACGAAGTTGTGGATATCCAAGAGGTGATGTACATCTTATACTTGATGGTTGGTTGGTTGAAGAGTATAGAGTACTTAGGGATTCAATGTTGCACGAAGTCTCTACACCGCTCTTTGTCATGCATTAGTACAAGTTTAAGTCACAAGTTCGGGTTATGTTACTTCAGTCTCAAGTTCATCATATTGGGTTTTTCTCCATCAGTGGTCACGACATCAAGTCGACAAAATGATAATGGGGTTGGTAACGAGTTAAATGAGAGAGGTAGAAGAGAGAGAAATGACGTCTGTACACATCAGTGCAGGCCTCGTTCTTCATCGACAATGACGTCTGTACACATCAGTGCAGGCCTCGTTCTTCATCGACAATGATGTCTGTTCATATCAGTTCAGGCCTCGTTCATCAAAGAAAAGAAAAGTGTACGCTTGACTGCACTTTATCTTCAAAAGAAGAGGAGTCTTCTTATTTATGGCCATTCTCATCAACAAGTTTCATGCTCTTTCCGTGCTTATTCAGTCTTCAAGTGGATCGGCGCATATTGGAGTATATTTTTATTCACGTATTCAACCAAAAATTGCAGTTGACAGGCATATGCAATTTTTGAGGGGGGGAAAGGGTGAATAAACAACATGTCAGTCTTCAAGAACCGTCAAGCGGAGCCACTTACCGTTGATGGTATTCATATTCACTAGTTCAATCATCAAAAATTGCAGTTGCCAGGCATATGCAATTTTTGAGGGGGGGAAAGGGTGAATATTAGTCTACATGTTGATTGATGATTGAGAAATGGTCATACGACTCCTGAATACGTCAGTTCAGGAGTCGTGCAAACCATGATTCTCCAACACTACATCTTCCTCCGTCTATCAAGGTGTTGAAGAACATGGTCATGGAATGCTAATCGACATCTTCTCACGGGCTGATATAATCAGTGATAAAGGGCTTCTAGTCAATGCTTCATGTACACGTCATTACGCTGCATGTACACATCATGATGATGATTCCGATTAATCGTAACCATCATGGGGGAGAGAAATGTGTACACCAAGGACGCACAACAGGTTCACGTGATCGGGCTTAATCATTTATTCCGGTGTTGATAATCGCAGAGATGATCAGTGGTTCAACTTGTTACCTTGGTATTAACGTTTCACTGTTACGTCATGGGCTGATTAATCGTAACCATCAGGGGAGAGAGAATGTGTACATCAAGGACGCACAACAGGTTCACGTGATCAGGGCTTAATATCCAAGGATGGATACATACTATAGATGATCAGTGGTTCAACTTGTTACTTTGGTGTTATACTAAAGACTGAAGAAGGTCGAGTCGTCAGTCTATTCTACATTCTCTGTTGTGTGTTATCATCTCATGTGTATGCTGCGGGCTGATGGGTTATATGTAAGGTTACTGGAAGGCATTTGGTGAGATGAAGATGGTTGGTATTCTGTTCCTCCATATTGGGCAATCTTGAAGAAGGTCGAGTCTACAGTCTACTCTACATTCTCCGCTATATGTTAGAAGACTAAAGACGGCATGCATTTGGTTATCTAAAGACTTCTTCATATTATGGGCGTTCATCCAAAGTCTTCTTTCTATTATGGGTGTTCATCAGAATGGTTGTCAGATTGGGGGAGAGCACTAATTATGGGAGAGTGAAAAGTCTGAATTAATCCCTGATTAAATGTGCTCACATTACTCTTCAGCAAGTAAAGCGATGGCAGCGGAGATATTCTGGAAGCTGAGGAGTAATGGTTTTGTTTCGTATCCTTGTATATATTTGCTTCATACATTTTTGTTCATATCTTATACCTATTTGCATATAGATATATAGAAAACCTGCTAATTGTATATAGAGAACCGTAAAACCAGAAAAACCATAAAAATTGAAAAATAGAAAATACCAAAAATAGCTTCACCTAGGCATGTCTTCTGTTTATCGATAACATTTACGGTCCTAGAAATGTCATTCAATAATGACACGGGACTTTAAATGAAGCTCGAGCAGAAGTTAAAATGGATTGTTAAAACATGTCTAAATGGCTTGCTATTACTTTAGATAGCAACCCGCGCTTCAAACTGGGGAAAGCACGTCGCCAAAAAGACGGATGTTCCTCCAACTGGGTGATGTTCACCTGGGCATGGATTACTTTATATCCATGTTTCTTCGATCTGATGTACGTTTCAGTGCATCATTTCGTGTATAAGAAGAGAAGTCTTCTTTACATCAAAACTCTTTATCTTCTATGATTCTTCAAGAGAGTTTTGATGTTACACAAGGTGGTAAATTGAATTAAATTTTCACAAATACTCGACGCTCAATTGAATGACTACAGCTCTTTAAATAGAAAACGGGTCATTAATTGAGGGGGAGAGTATTTGTTCAAATTTCTGACACCTTGCCAACTTTGTGCAACATCAGCAGTGACACTCTCTCGTGGTTTAAGGGGGAGCATATTATGCTCTATGATCAGAATATATTGAAACCAGACCACATTTTTCTCCCAAAATTTCTAACTTATTTAAATCAATTGGGATCACAAATCTCAAGTGGTTTGAAATTTTTGATCGGGGGAGAGAATGTGATTTAAATATGAAATTCTGATAAAAATGTGATCTTTTGGAACTCAAGTGTAGGCTCTCCCATATGTGCTAAACCTTTTCGTATATCGATGCACATATTGAGGGGGAGCGAATGATTTATGATGGCAACTGTGGAAGAATACCAAAGACCGACCAATCTTATTTTAATGCATTGGAGTTATAAGGATGGTGAGGTTAGGTATTAGTTCCCATGATCCAGCCAGAACCGGAGGGATCTTCCCAGGGACAATCCTCTAGTTAGAATAGAAGTCCTTAGGAATGATTAAAAAGGAGAAAAGTGAATAAGGGAAGAGTGCCGACTGAGATGGAGCTAGCACTGGAACAAACCCAACAAGGTGCTAGTAATGAAGTCTCGGTAAGTGCTGAAGGGGTTGAAGAATGAAAAAGAAATGTAAAGATAAAGGGTGAAAAGAAAGAAGCCCTCCTTACACCTTAGGCAGAAACCGGGTCAATACATATGCTGTCAGAATCACTTAGTTGATTGCTGGCATTGAAGACAAAGTATCATGGACCCAGTGATACGCTGCACAACCCTCCCTAGCCACTCAAGGTCCCTCAAAGGACTCTTGTTTCAATTGTCACGGAGATCAATACATTTCTATCGTCTCTCTCACTCCGAGTTAGACGATATTGAAAAGGTGGCAGTTCTCTCCAGCCTCCGCTTACTAAATCAAAATGCACTATTAGTCTAGAGCCCAGAGATCATCAATAAATCTCGTTAGGACGCACTTCCAATATGCTTGCTGTTTCACACAATGTGGAAAGCAATGGAAATATATGTTAAGAGTCCTACGCATTATCCTTGTGGTATTGCCAGAACATCCGAGTGATACTTAAAGTAATCACAATGAAGATGGAAATCCTTCTAGAGCCAACATCAAACAAGCTCTTGGTGGGTGTCATGTGAGATCCTTCATGGATCAAACCTGTGACAACTGGAATGAAACAATGGGGCGATTCACATTTGAATCAAACTTGTTCCAGGAAATGGATTGACGGATGCTTTTGGAAAACCCTTCAATGTGCTCATCAAATGAATTTTGAGCGCATTGATTGTAAAAATTTTCAAACAAAAGTATTTATGACAGAAATGTGATTTAATGTGTAAAACCCTCGTCGTGTTACATAAAAATTGTTTATCTAGTAACACGCGAGTGATTTTTCTAATCAATTTCTCATCAATCAGTGGGTATTCAATTCACTGATTCACTCAACCGTGTTGTCTGCTTTGAGACGTTCCGGTATGAGAACATGCTTGTAAGACGAGTCCAATGTTAGTTCATTGAATGAGTCTTTACAACAAGCTGGAAATTCCTGTCAAGGAGAATTCTCTTTAAAAGGAATTCTACCTGATCACAGGTCGGTCCTCACGGAACCGAAGGTCAATCCAACCACACCGAACGAATGACAAAGCCATATTCGTTCTCCAACTTTATTGCTAACTGTTTTATTTCAGGTACATATAAAGTTGGTGATAGTGGTTCCTGATTCCAGTATGAGACGAGTCAATCCACACTCCATGCTCACACTTCCAACTCATTATTAAAGACATCATGATAGCTAAAAGACCTACAACATAGCTTCCGCAACTCTGATGGTACATATCATGATCCAAAAAGGTGTGAGCATGCGAGAACAACAGTCACAACCAAACACATGAAGGCAATACTACTACAACGGATGAGCTCAGAGATTTACAGTGGCGGATGATCTCTAAGAAGGCTCCAAGATCACAACCTCCCATAAAACGAGAAAGCAAGATGACTTGAAGAAATATGATGGATGATGAAGTCAAAGAATACACAGAGATCATCCAAGATTGAAGGATAAGTCATCAAAATGTTCACTGCTGAAGGCACAATGATCAAAGACTAATGACTTTGAAGAATCAAAGACTACGAGCTATGAAGACAAGTTCAGAAGATAAAATGCTAGAATTCAAAATATTATTTCCGGGGTGACCTCCCTTAGGGGGAGATTGTTAGGAATATAAATATTCAGATGAAGGTTCGGTCACCCCGAGTATCTATTTAGCATTTACATAGCTCGTAGGCTTATTATTATTACTAGTAGTATTAGTATTATTAGCTTAGTCGTATTTATATTTGTGGAGTGGGTCGGGTCTTTACCCACTGTCAGCTCACTCCACAGCCCACTAGGGGCACCAATATTAGGTACTATATATACCCCTTCCCACACTTAGGAAGGGTTGGAACTCTTGTAACTTTTACACACATTAATCTAATTTTCACAAGTTTTCCCTTCATCTCTTTCTCTCTCTAGTTCTTCCATCTAACTCAAACATGGATCTAATCTTCCATAACCCAAGACCGCCTGAATCATACACACAATCAAGATGTATAGATCTTACAAGAATGACCAACACTTATTATTAAGGCTAACAATCTCACCCTAAGGGGTGGTCATTCAAAGGATGCTCCACGTGATTAGGTCTTTTGTCTTCTTGGTCTTGAACTTTGTGTGTCGTCATAGAATAGTCTTGATTCTTCATTCCTTCATGCTTTGTGATCTTTGATTAATGACTTTTAATCGTTCTTGCCTTTGATCAACATCTTCTTATGATTTGTTGTGTCGTCTTCTCCATCATACTCATACTTATTGGAAATACTTTGAACTTCATACTTATGTCTTCCTCACTTGATTCATGAACTTGTTCTTGACTTCTTGATTAGCTCTTTGACGTTGATGTAACCTTTTGTCTTAAACTTGATCATATTGTCTTGAACGTTCTTCACATGAGCTTGTTGAGGATGAACTTCATAAGTATGAGTATGTGGAGGTGAAGATGTTGATGAATGAAATGATGGTGGTAAATGGCATTTCCTCCAAGGGACTATCATCAGTACCTGCATAAAAATGTTAGTTGAAATCACCAATCGGTCATCGTGGACTTTTCTTATAGATCAGACCACTACGATTGTTTTACTGATGAATGTCTTGATTCCATTCACCTTGGTCGGGCACATCAGCCATCTGAATTCCATTAGAGACAATTATCATTACATTGGATAAATCCACGTAACGACACACGTCTTAAGGACTCGATTCGCGAAAGGAATCTCCTTGGCGGGATTTCCAGCACTTACTAGCTCAGACTTCGAGAGAATTAATAGCATAGTGTGAAAACCTTCTCTAATCCTTACAAAGGCTGTTCCTGAATTGTATACCCTCAAGAAGGTTAACAATAGATATACCGAAGTATACCCACAATTCAGGTGAGCCGCTGAAGTATACCGAAGTAACACTCCATAACTGTAGACCGTTTGAAACATAGTAACAACCATCATGATGTATGTGGCAAGATCCGAAGATCTCATAAAATACTTTTATACAACTTGTGTCCTTTTTGGCGAACACAGGTGTATGCATAGGAAAGTGTATCCTAAGAGATCTTTTTAATGAATCTCATGGCTCTAGACTCGATTATTTGTGTTTTGATTTTAGTCGTCGGAGGCATGGAGCAGAGGGCCTCCTTTTCAATATCAACACATCTCGGAGTGAAAGGCCGATAGATTATGCAAGGTTCTCCGTGAGAAATGAAACAAATATCTTTTAGGAGTTACCTGAGTGGCTAGGAGGGGTTGTGCAGCGCGTCACTTGGTCTATGACGTCTTGTCTTCAATAACGGTATCATCTTTGTGTTAACCGATAGCAGATATATTGACCCGGTTTATGTTCCTAAGTTTATTGGAGGGCTATTTCTTTTCACCCTTTTCACAAACTTTTCTTTTTAATTATTCAACCCCTTATTTCTCCTTTCATCACTTTACTCCTTTTTTTTCAATCATACCTAAGGAATTCTAATTCTAATCTATTTGAATTGTCCTTGGGTAGATCCCTCCGGCTCTGGCAGATCATATGACATAAACCTAACCATAATCACCTTATTACTCCATGATTATCCTAGGTTCATTGATCACATGCCATAAAACCTTTTGTAAAATCTCTTAAAGTGTTCATGATTATGAAACACAATTCTGTTAACACTTCGAGAGTTTTGCATTTTCAGAAATACTCCCCCTTCACATGTGCTCATAAGTTTTTAAGATAGATTTACACATGTTGGGTAGAGTTTGCAATTTTTAATTGATCAATTTTTAGTGAATTTGACCGATTCGAGACACGCTTACATCACTAGTTAGACTAGCTTTATTACCCCTCCTGGTCAAGTTAAAAGAAAGTATCTCGAGACGGTACACTCTACTTAGACAAGTCCTATTCGAGACACACTTACCAGCTTGAAATTATTACCCGTCCAGGACAAGTCTTTTCGATTACTGACATTTAAGCTTCTTCAATTCGTTGGTTATATCTGAGTCGAGCTCACATAAGATTCCGTCATGATCACGGATGCGTGCGATGTGTCGTTGCGGTTTAGCAGTATTAATGCCTACTCAAGTTTTAAATTTATATTTAGCCGACTTATCAATAACACACACACTTAACGAGCAGTGTACCTGGTCAGTATGAATATAATGGTAAGTAGAGTGTCGATCACTAAGAGTGGAACGTATTATCTAGTTATTCTAATCAGTATTTTAATAAATTAAGTTAGCTATACAACCTATTCTAACGCAAGGGGGTTCAGCCTGAGAGACTGGCACGATTTGGTTGCAATTAAATAATAAACTAAACCAATAGGCACGAATCAGCGAATAGCACACACGTACACAGATAAATACTCGAGACAATAAGAAGATTTGTCCTTATGATTAAGTAGATTGTCACTTGTTTTATTGCTAGTTTTATATGAAGTGTATAGTTCGATGCAACGCACCGAGATTAAGTCCTTTCTCGTTGGTTCTAATCTTATCGGCGAGTAAACCCTTAATGATTACTTATGACTATCCTATTTATCTTTCTTCCTACTTTTCTACAGACGATAGAATGCATAGGCGATCTAATAAATAGGCGAGGGCAGAGGCATGGCGACCCGATCAACGCTCAGCTAGACACAGAGGTTATCAATGCACTAATAAAAGTCACCAAAGACATCAACATATAAACTTTAATTAATGAGAAAGCAGTTTTAAGGGAGTGCAATCTTTCCGTTGTCACATTACACAAGCCACCAATCTTGATGAATTAAAGTTTACTAACACAATAAAACAAAACTACTTAATGAATTAAACACATGCAGCACCTTCTTACAGCTCTTGTATCTTTGTTTGGGTGTGTCTTGTGCTGCCTATTCATCTGAATTCGTCCTAGGGTTTCTATACTTCGGTCTTCTGTCGAACTTCGGAACTCTTAATTCGTCTGGTCTTTGGGGTATTTATAGTTTCTGTCTGAGGGTAAGATGCGGCGCATCTAGTAAGTAGATGCGGCGCATTGACTTAACTTCGCGTGGGGTCCAAGATTAATATATTCAGGAATATTCGTACACCGCCAGAAGATGCGGCGTAACTCCATAAATAGATGCGGCGCATGTCCTCTTGTATCTTGGATCGTATCTGGTGAAATCTTGATAGTGATGCGCCATATGTAATAAGTGAGATGCGGCGCATCTGGAGCAGATTTGTCTTGATCTTGTACATTTCAGTAGACTCTTAACTTCTTGCATGTTTTGCTCCATAATTAGTCTAAAATCGCCAAGTTTCACCAAATGCTTGTTTTTACCTGAGAATTACAAAAGTAAACGATTAAGTATCAATCCTCATACATAATATAATAAAACAAGTCAAATTAATAGGATAAATGATAGTAATAAAATGTACTTATTTGAGTTCATCAAATATCCCCCCACTTGAACTTTACTTGTCCCCAAGTAAACCTTAGAATTAATCTTATGAAAATGTATCCTAAAAGATATTAGGATTTATTTTTATATTTAAGCATGTATTCATTTTTGCCATAATCACACAACCAAACACTTAACGAATTAAAGTAAAATAAAATAATTTGATAAAAGCTAATCTAATCGTTTAACTGTCCAGTCGCGACGAATATTCTATCATAAGCTTGGCAAGCATACACATCTCCCCCACTAAAGCCAAGGAATAACAAGTCTAAAGCAGTAAAAAGGGTTTTGAGGTTTAAGGGTTAATTATTCTCTTCAATCTCTATCGATCTCAAATTCCAGAAAAGGCGACAAAATCACAAATACATGATCGAATCCACGAACACGATACTTGCAATTGCTCAAATCCTTAACTCGAATAGGCTAAAGATAGGTCCAAACTTTACCAATAATAATATATCAAAAAGGGCGACAAAATCATAAATACATAGCCGAATCCACGACTACGATACTTAAGATTGCTCAAATCCCTAATCTCAATAAATCAAAGGTTTGGTTGGATAAAGAATAATAAAGGGTATGGATAAATTTTGGGATATAAATTGGTGTAAAATGAAAAACAAACAAAACAGATAAATTAAAATCCTAAGTGTGGTTAATCACTATCCCAACCATCCCATGAATAAGACTCATATCATAGAATAACTCACGCTTTAACACTTGAAACATACGCTTTAGGTAGACACGAATTATACTCAACAAGATCTCAATCAAAGAATAAACCTTAGTTGGCGTTCCCATAACTGCCAACTCCCATTCAATCCATAAGTATAATATACAACAACTAGCGGTGATATCGACCACTTAATACAAAACTTTACATAAGTTGGTTAAACAATCTTCCAACTTTCTTCTTTCTTTTTCTTTACTTATTGTTTCGATTTTTTTTTTTTTTTTTTTTTTTTTTTTTTTTTTTAGAGAACATAAACAAAGATGTTTAAAATTTCACCACATCACTATAATGATAATTCTGGATAATTTTTCCATACTTTTCATGACTTCAGAAATAACGGTAATAGTGAAAGTAGTAAACACACGAAAAATAAACTCAAAGATATACAATATTTACTTTCACTCCAATTGCATCGTGCAATTTCCCGACCTTAACCATAGATAATGAATTACGCACGTGAACACAGGTATTGTAAGGAAACACACTTTGCCTAAAGCAATTAACCAACCACGGATTTTAATCTATAGGGTAGGCTAAGGTGTAAGGGTGTAACGAAAATTTTAACAAAGGTGTAAGAAACGAAAGGAATGGCTCTGAGGTTTTTCTAGGGGTATCTTACTCTAAAAGTGAGAGTAACAAAAGGGTTTATACGGGGGTTAACTAACCAGTGTAGTTAGCTAATAACACATAACATATAAGGCTATTTGGGTGTAATCCTAGAAATTTACCAATTTAGACAAGTCATTCCAATTATATAAATAATACTTATTATGGTGGTCTCGAATAGTATACAAGCCAAGTTCTAAAGTTTACAAGTCACCGGCACACTCATAGATTTGTGAATTTTGATAAGTTCACAATTTTTGAAAATAAGGTTATGTGTGCAGCTATGCAACTTAGATTAAACAAAAACATGCTAAAAAAAATTAAATTTTGATAATTAAGCATAGATTAAAGCATATTTTTGAAAATTTAGGACAAGTAACGTTCTAATTCTCCATCCCCCCACTTAAGTTAAACAACGTCCTCGTTGTTTGTATTTAAAATTAAAAACAAGAGATAGAAAGAATTAGAACGGAGAACTCCCCTGAGATTTGCTCGGTATGATCCACCATGTAAGAATGCGAGCATATAAAATGTGGGAGTTCATCAACCTCTTCAATTGTCCAGACCTGAAAAATATAGAGACCACAAAAAAATAGACTAGAGAACATCTCGTTAATCATTGGTTAGAAAAATAAAAATACTAAAAATTACAGGTCAGAGTGTCGATGCGCCGTATCCATGGGATATTGGATACGCCGCATCAACAACCTGTAGGAAATATTAAACTGTACATCATCAGGTCAGTCGATACGCCGTATCTTATAGAAAAAGATACGCCGTATTGAGCTGGAATAAATACGAATCAGAATAAAAGATGCGTCACATCCTTAACCAGGGATGCGCCGCATTAAATAAACTGACAGAAAGTTTTAAAGTCAAAAATAAAAAAAATGCAGAAAAATAAAGTAAGATATGACCAGTGCAGGAGATGCGTCGCATCTCAGAATTGAGATGCGCCGTATCGTCTGCGGCCTGAAACAAAAATAAAATAAAACGAAATAAAGGATAGGATGCGTCGCATCTATTTACCAGATGCGGCGCATGTGTTCACCAACCAGACTGCTAACAGTCTGTTGTAATATGGCTCATTCCATGGTTCATCTCTCACGTCCTCTCGTACTCTCATGCTAAACTTAATGCCAGTCTTTGTCAAGCATATTAAGAAATATAAACTGAAACATCAAATGCATAAATGAGAATATAGATTAGTACAATCCAAAAAGAATAATAATAATGTGCATGGAACAATGTCAATAAACACGTGGAATCAAGAGATCAAGGGTCAGTGTGGTCGTGTGGGTGGGTCCCCTGAAGTGCTGGCATCATCCGTCCTAGGCCGGACTCTGCGAGTGTATCCAAGTGTCACTCCTTCAACATGAGTACCATCTGGGCGAGTGTGGGTAATACCCTGCTGCTCCAAAAGTCGGCTCACACTCGTAACCAGCCACTCTGAGTCCCTCCTCATACCATCAACAACGCCTCTCAAGGCTCTCAGCTCTCCCTCGACTGCGTCAACTCTCTGACTCACCGTGCGTACAGGGACTGGTGGGGGTACTGGTGCCTGCGGCTCCTCCTGATGGGCTGGAGCAGCAGCCGGAGCTCCCTGAGGACCTCCCTGCTCCGCCTCTGGCCCTGCAGCTCTAGCGGGTCCCAATGCTACCCAAACGTAATCTCCCATAGCCAACTGGCATATCCCAAGTCTAACCAAGTAATCCCTGTCAATAACCGGGAGATGGGTCACCACAACCTCCAGCCCTGCTGGAATCTCCTCTCCAATCACTCCAAAATGGCGGGCCAGCCGAGAAACAAAATGCCCGCCAGTCATATGGCTCCTCCTATCTCTCCCTACAACTGATCGGTGGAGGTAGTGTGCCAAAAAGTGGGGGATGTTCACCGACAACCCCTCATCCATGCTCCTCAAGAGGAAGAGGTCCAGAGTGGTCACCTTCTCAGGTGACTGACCCCTCCCAGCAATGGTAAGTGCTATCAGACGGTGGCACAGCCTCCTCAAGGGCTCCCTGATCAAAGTGTAAGAGGGGGTAGAAGTAGTGATATCACCCCCCGAAGAAATCCTGTCCCAGTAATCACTGAATAATGCCCTGTCAGGGACCGCTCTCAAACTATCATCCCAATATCTGGAAAACCCATCTGACTCAAGCTCCTCAACCGTATGCAAACCCATGGCCAAAATGAACTGTCTCATAGACATCTGCCTCGGCACCCCACCCAGTCTAAACACAAGGGTGTCAGCAATATCCAACCCAGTATCCGTCTCTCTGTAGTAAAATGTACTGAAAAACTCCATCATGAGCTCCCTCACCAAGGGCGCGTCAATCCTGAACAATCTCTCCCAAGCAGAAGATCTGAATACCACCTCCTCATCATCACCAATAACTACCATCTCCATCCTACGTCGTAAACTCTCAGCAGCATGTCCTTCCCCAATCAATCCCACATCAGCAAAATCCAAAACCTGTGCCCTGAATATTCTCTTAAAGTAAATCGACTCAAGTCTCCGTAAGTAATCCTCCAAAGTGCCAGGGGTTAGTCCCATATTCTCGAAACGTAACCACTGATGTCTTTGTGCAACCTCTGGTAATGCCATCTGAAACAAATTTTCAAAGTTAGTAAGCAGTCTGCAAGAAAGGTAGATACGGCGCATCTGATTTAATCAGTGCGGCGTATCTGCACAAAGTATAAGGGATGCGGAGCAAGAGATGAGATACGGCGTATGGAGATGCGTCGTATCTAGATTAAGTAATACGGCGTATCTAGAATTTTATTAATTTGGAAATAGGTCGTTACGCCGCATCAATTAACCTAGATGCGCCGCATCTGAAAGCATATCAGTATAAATAAAGGGGATCAGGCATGCTTTTCAAGAATCCTTATCCGTGACGTAAACTCCCACTTAATATCACAGTATCATTTACCCATCATAACAGTTCTAAATGCTCAATACACCTCTACTAATCCATTTTCCCACTAAATATTCAAAATCGAATTCAAAACCCAAATTTCCGTTCAAATCAAACTAGGCCAGAAATTCGATGATTTACGCAAGTTAAATATGGGGAGATCATCTAATACAAGTCCTAATCATATCTCTATATCATTTAAGCCCAATCGAAATAATCACATAAACCCTAATTTTCATATTAAACAAGATTAAATCGAAATGGAACAATTACCTTAATTGTATGATTAGGTGAAGGATTATAGATCGGATTAGATGGTGGAGTTTAGAAAAATGCTCGGAATTAGAGTATATTTTCACTGTGTGTAAGTTCTTAACTGTGTGAGGATTTTCTGGTAAAAATTTTAGATCCGGCGCATTCCCGTCGTATTTATAGGGCAAAACGATGCGCCGTATTGAAAAATTGGGATGCGCCGCATCTATTTAATCTCGTTGACTAGTCAATGAGTCCTAGTTGGTCAGAGATACGGCGCTTGGGATATTTAGATCCGCCGTATCGCTATGTTAGTGAACGAAATTTAAATAAGGAACGTACCTTGGCCTCCGCAACACGATTCTTTATACATCAAATTGGGGTTAAAAACGGTCACACCATATGATATAAATGAATTCAAAATAAGAGCAATAGGCATAAACGTTTTATTAATAATTGTAATCTTATTGTTTAGTGGATAAGGATTTATTACGAGGTTAGGAACAAATATCGTTATTAAGCATACAAAATTAAGATTACAATTTGAATCAGACGTATAATATGGATAATAAAATTGAGATTATATAGTAGAGAACTTCCCTTTGGGCTGGTCGAATTATTGAAGAGATTACCTGGAATTATATTTCAAGAATTTAAGACGTTTAATGTTACCAGTATTGAGTTTTCCTCCACTCTCGTTGTCTTATGTTTGATCACTCCAGCTAGCTTCTCTCGGTTTGGTTCAGAATGTAATCTTTCATGGTGATGCTCGAGTCATCATTTATCCTAAAAATAAACAACTTGCACACGAGAGTAGCGGACCGATCAAAGTAAATATCAAAAATCAACAATATTTGTCAAATTATATTCGTCGTATTAACAAAGGTTAATGCGCCGTATTTTCGTTACGTTTCAAAATATAAGATTTTTGATTCAGAAGATACGCCGTATCGACAGAAATCGATACGTCGTATTTGTTTAATAATTCGAAAACTGTTTTTAATTAAAATAATAGATACGCCATATCTACTAAAGCAGATGCGTCGTATCGCGTTAACGTTTAGAAATTTTTTTTTATCAAAAACAGATACGCCGTATCTTGGGGAAAAGATGCGTCGTATCGAATTAATTAAACGCGTTGTATTTTATAAAAATTAAACGCAATACGCCGTATTCTGAGAGATCAGATGTGCCGTATCGTTCGATTTAGCTCAGTACAACAATAGCAGAACACAGAAAATACGAAAAATAAAAACAAATAAAAACACAAACGAAAATAAACACAAATAAAAGCAAACAAATAACACACAAAAACAGAAAATATGCAAAATAATACAATGAATGCAATTTAATCTAATACACAACAGAATTAGCGGTTAGATAAAAAAAATTAAAAACCTAATTAAAATACTAATCAAATTAACAGATAATAACAATTCACTCCCCGGCAACGGCGCCAAAAACTTGATGCGTGCGACGTGTCGTTGCGGTTTAGCAGTATTAATGCCTACTCAAGTTTTAAATTTATATTTAGCCGACTTATCAATAACACACACACTTAACGAGCAGTGTACCCGGTCAGTATGAATATAATGGTAAGTAGAGTGTCGATCACTAAGAGTGGAACGTATTATCTAGTTATTCTAATCAGTATTTTAATAAATTAAGTTAGCTATACAACCTATTCTAACGCAAGGGGGTTCAGCCTGAGAGACTGGCACGATTTGGTTGCAATTAAATAATAAACTAAACCAATAGGCACGAATCAGCGAATAGCACACACGTACACAGATAAATACTCGAGACAATAAGAAGATCTGTCCTTATTATTAAGTAGATTGTCACTTGTTTTATTGCTAGTTTTATATGAAGTGTATAGTTCGATGCAACGCACCGAGATTAAGTCCTTTCTCGTTGGTTCTAATCTTATCGGCGAGTAAACCCTTAATGATTACTTATGACTATCCTATTTATCTTTCTTCCTACTTTTCTACAGACGATAGAATGCATAGGCGATCTAATAAATAGGCGAGGGCAGAGGCATGGTGACCCGATCAACGCTCAGCTAGACACAGAGGTTATCAATGCACTAATAAAAGTCACCAAAGACATCAACATATAAACTTTAATTAATGAGAAAGCAGTTTTAAGGGAGTGCAATCTTTCCGTTGTCACATTACACAAGCCACCAATCTTGATGAATTAAAGTTTACTAACACAATAAAACAAAACTACTTAATGAATTAAACACATGCAGCACCTTCTTACAGCTCTTGTATCTTTGTTTGGGTGTGTCTTGTGCTGCCTATTCGTCTGAATTCGTCCTAGGGTTTCTGTACTTCGGTCTTCTGTCGAACTTCGGAACTCTTAATTCGTCTGGTCTTTGGGGTATTTATAGTTTCTGTCTGTGGGTAAGATGCGGCGCATCTAGTAAGTAGATGCGGCGCATTGACTTAACTTCGCGTGGGGTCCAAGATTAATATATTCAGGAATATTCGTACACCGCCAGAAGATGCGGCGTAACTCCATAAATAGATGCGGCGCATGTCCTCTTGTATCTTGGATCGTATCAGGTGAAATCTTGATAGTGATGCGCCGTATGTAATAAGTGAGATGCGGCGCATCTGGAGCATATTTGTCTTGATCTTGTACATTTCAGTAGACTCTTAACTTCTTGCATGTTTTGCTCCATAATTAGTCTAAAATCGCCAAGTTTCACCAAATGCTTGTTTTTACCTGAGAATTAAAAAAGTAAACGATTAAGTATCAATCCTCATACATAACATAATAAAACAAGTCAAATTAATAGGATAAATGATAGTAATAAAATGTACTTATTTGAGTTCATCAATCACTTTTTAATCTCATTTCTCCCTGGTATATGCTTATTCACATACCTTTTATTTACCAAATTAAGACCAAAAGATCAAAAACTAACCGAAATGCCAAAGATATTTGTGTTTTTGTGTTTGTTTGTATGCAGGTACGGATATCGTGAAAAAGGGACAAAAACAAGCAAAAACCGGGAAACGAGCACGAGATATGGAAGTGATATTTACAGCCGATGCCGGGAAGTTTATGTCATCAAGACCCTCAAGAATCGTCATTTGTCAAGAGAAGCCCTTGGATCCTACTTTGGAAAAATGACAGCAATGGTCCCTTAAATTTCAGAAAATACACATTGGTCCTTGAATTTTATTTTTAACCAAAACCAAATCCAAACTAAACACAAATAAACCTTATCCGGATTTATCCAAAACACAAAACCAAGGCAAAATCCAAATCCAAAACTTAAATCCCAAAAGCCCAAATTAAAAACCCGGTCCACTATCCCTAACCCACTACCCACTACCCACGACCCACAATACCCGGTCCACCCATCTTTAACCCACGGTCAAAGGGTAATAAAATTCGGTCAAACAATGCTAGAATAATATTACCCGCGCCCTTTTCCCCTTTTCCCCTTTTTACCCAGAAAAAAAATACTGTTTCACAAACCCTAATTCACCCCGCACAACAATTACAGCAATTAAAGGTACGATTGGAACTTCACCTGCCACCTGACATGTCAGAGGAATGTAATGACACAACAATGAAACGTGGCAAGCCTCTATTGGTCCGAACACCTCACAGCACCTGATCCTAGGGTTGTGATTGATTGGGAAATGATTGAAAGATGATCAAGGGCTGGATTATGCTCAAAAGAAACACAATGGCACACGGATTTCCAGCTTGGCACTTGAGAGCTCTCCTACTAGATCCTTCTTCTCTCGGCTATAAATGGGGCTCTCTTCTCTTCATTTTGGAGTTAGTTAGTTAGTAATTTTTAATGTATTGTTATGCTGTTTAAATGTATTTTCAATTATAGTTTTTAAATCTATTTTGTAATTTTCAAGTTTCATTAATGAAAGTACTTTGATTCTCCTTTAAATATTGTTTCACTTTTAGCTTATAATCTAAATTAGCTTATTCATTTCTGTTCAGTAGCTTGTTGATAATCGCTTTAGTTTACAATAAATCACATTTTACATTTAGTGTTCAAGTAATCAAAAATATTCCAAAAATATTGAAAAAATAAATAAATAAATAAATAAATAAAATTCCAGCTTCAATAAGCTGTTTTCACATGTTTATAAGCTATATAAGCTCAATAGCTTATTGTGAGTGTTTGCTTAGTTTAAATTTGCTGTTATCTCAAAAATACTAAAAGTCAACATAAAAGTCAAATTTGGTCAACATAAGTAATTTGAAGGATAAGCTGATTCAGGAAGAGCTTATTTGGTGTTTTTGGCTTATTGAAAAGCCTGGGTGATACTTTGTTTGAATTAGATCTGTGTCACATCATTTCATCACTTGTAAGTTAAATTTGGTCTCATATATAGCTATTTAGAGTAAATTGCTTAATAGTGCTTATTTAGTATTAAAAGTTGCTCATTAATGTTTACTTAAGTTAGTTATGCAGTAGTTAATTAAATTTTAAGTTCATTTCAGTAGTAATTAGTTTTAAGTTGCAAAGTAGCATTGATAAGGGGTGTTTGGTTTAGTCACAGTTAGGGATATAGCAGCTTATCTACTGTTACTTTGCCCATTTTAAAACTTAGATCATGCTTGAATTAGTTTGTTTAAGCTGGTTATAGGATATCTTAAGCTGTATTGATTGATTTAGAGGATTTGAGCTAAGAAGTGAAAAATTAGAATAGGAACTGCCTCATTAAGCTCAGCATAAGCTGGGCTTATTTGGTCACTATTTTTAGCAAAGTTGAGTGTGTTTCAGTACTTTAAGTGAGAATCCAAAAATTGGTCTTGTTTCGCTGAGTTTTGAGAAAGCTAGCGCCAAAAAACTGCAACTGCCATCACAGAAAGTTATTGCAGTCATAGTATTTTTAGCTGCTGAACTGGAAAGGCTTGTGGCTTATTCATTTAAGCTGAGACCCTCATTTCTGGTTTATAGCTAGTCAGTATAACAAGGTTCATAGATATTATCTAGGATTCACCTTTCTAGCTTATTTGATAGCTCTTTCTAGGTCTGAAATAACCCACCATTAGACCTGTGTTCAGGGCTGCACCAATATTCAGTCCACTAGCTCTTTTTCTAGGCTGTTTTCAATAAGCAAATGATGATAAAAATTGGAACTTGAAGTATTTTTGGGTAGCCGTAGTTCTGAGTATATTTTGCCCCCTTAAGATTCTATCTCATTGCTTATTAGGACTGCTTAATTGTGCTCA
The DNA here is from genome assembly GCA_021014915.2 of Artemisia tridentata subsp. tridentata. Classification (NCBI taxonomy): domain Eukaryota; kingdom Viridiplantae; phylum Streptophyta; class Magnoliopsida; order Asterales; family Asteraceae; genus Artemisia; species Artemisia tridentata. The sequence goes on from CP139504.1 coordinate 10,597,415, forward strand.
AAAGTTGGCTGTTTAGCCCTTGATTCTGTCTCAACATAACTACTGTACATGTGCTTTTTGTGCTTATTCTGAGAGCTTTTCTGAGCCTATTTGGTGGATTCTAGTTTCCAGTAGTAGGATTAAATAGTTTTTGAGCTTTTGATAATTTTTGGCCTTATTAGCTTATTTCTAGCTTATTTTGCAATTGCTTATTTACTGTTTCAGCTTATTTAGGCCTAATGTTTCTGAAATTATTTTTCTTAGATTAGTTATTTGATTTCAAATTTTCTCAAAAATTTTCAGATTTTTCCAAGTTGATTTAATATTTTTAAAACATTTAATTAGTTTAAATTAGTTTTTAATTCATAAAAAATAATATAAAAAATCAAAAAAATATTTTTATTTTTCCAAAAATTATCTTTTAATATTTAGAGGGTAGGAAAATTATTTTTATAAATTTAGGACTTAGATTTAGAATTTCACTTTTATTTACGTTTTTAAATTACGTCGCATTTCGTTTTTAAATTCAAATTACGTATTTAGATTCGTATGCTTAGTTCACTAGTTCCCTTAGCATAATTAGTTGTTTTCGTTTATAATTTTAATACTCGTAGTGTAAAACCAAATCAATCACTCACTTTTTCACATTCACTTCACGAATCACGATCCCGAATCACAATTCCATTCAATCTTCGTCGGGACAAACGACTCGGGTCTTGCATATTTCCTTTGCAAGTCCTTGGACTATAATTGACAAATCAATTTTTGGCGCCGCTGCCGGGGAAGGTTGACGAGAATTTTTGATTTTGTTTTTCGATACGTGTTTTGAAGACCCTTCCTCGGAAGTTATTTGTTTTTGAAAAATAAAAAAAATACAAAAATAAAATAAGTAAAACACTTTTCCTAAAGTGTTTTCACCACTAATAATATAACCTCACTTTTTCTGAAAAGTGTTGTAAACCATTCCGAATAAACAACATAAGAGATCGTGAAGTTAAACGTTTCTCGGATTATTTCTTTGCTACAACCTATACACGGGGTTTAAGGATGGTCTTGACATTAAATTGCAGACCGAAAGAGGCGGGTTTTTAATCACCTTCGAGTGGACCTTTGTTTCTCTGCCACGCTGCGAGTAGTTTTGAAAGAAACGAGTACGGTTGATCAACGATCACCAAAAAGATAATAATTCTAATTTTTCCTTAATATAAAAATCCAAAAAGATTTTTCTTTTCAAATTTATTTTCCATTTTTCTTTTGAGATTTTCCATGTTTCTAAATTTAAAAATCCAAAAATATTCTTCGGTATCCTCTTAAATGTTTAATTCTTCTCTTTCTACTCTCTCATTGTTTGATTCTCCACCATGATCGATTTTCCACCATCTCATCCCCATGATCCTCGGACCATGGAGGATTTTTATCGTCCGACACTGATCGGTAGAGGAGGACCGATCATTCCTACATCGTTCCGGGAACCGATTTTAAATTAAAAAATCATATGGTTCGACTGATCCGGCTAAATTGTCAATTTCACGGATTTCGAGATGAGGATGCAAACGAGCACCTAAACAAGTTCATATCTATCACTCAATCCATAAAACAAAATGGAGTTTCTCTAAATAACATCCGTTTGAATCTCTTTCCATTCTCTTTATCCCACAATGCTGAATCGTGGTTTTATACTCTTAAAACCCACTCAATTCATTCATGGGAAGAGATGTTCGTAAAGTTTCTCTCAAAATACTTTCCACGTTCTAAAATGGTGCAGCTTAGGAAAGACATTCTGAATTTCCGGCAATTGCCCATGGAGTCCGTATTTGAAGCTTGGGAGAGATTTAAATCGTTATTGCAGAAATGTCCAGATCATAAAATTTTGCTTCTTGATCAAATCCTAACCTTTTATAATGGCATAACTCCGATTGATCAAGACAAAATTGTGATGGCAGCCGGTGGAAATCTCATGCGGAAAACTCCTAAAGAAGCTTATGATTTGATTGAGAATATGACACATCATCATTATCAGTGGGACGCTGAAGTTCATTATAACTCTACCACTGTTTTGAGTGATCATTATTCCGATTATAATTCCGTAGTGAGTGCACGTGTCGAGGTCCTTGACAATAATTGTCAATATCAACAAGGACCAGGTCATCCTCACACCTTTTACTATTCAGACTCTGACGAGAGTGATGAGGATGAACCTTCTGAAGTATTAAAAGTTCAAACGTCGATTCCTCCTCCGAGTGGCAATCCCACTCCGTCGTCAGAACTTATCATTTCCGACTCTTCCCCTTCTCTCACACCGGTTGAGGGAAGTGATTCTCTCTTGGAAGAGGTCGATGTTTTTCTTGCCCTTGATGATTCAATTTCGCCGGAAATTGATGATACCTATCTTGATCCGGGGGGAGATGCTCCGTTATCAGAAAAGGAGATATCTGATGAACCGTCACTTTCCCTTCCCCCGGAAGAAGTTAAGGAAGTTATTTATGAAGAAAAGCCGTCAGATCCTCCAGAGCTCGAGCTCGAGGATGCTTTGCCCGAATATGAGAATTTTATGTTTGATACGGCTGAGGAGAGTAGTGGCAGTCCCACTTCTCGTCCTGATTTTTCTCTTCCGGCTTTTGAAGCCTTCTACTTCGATATTGATCATTCGGAGGAGGCGAGTAGTGGCAGTACCACTTCTCATGCTCATATCTCTCCTCCCGAGTATGATTCATTTCGTTTTGAATTGAATGATCTTTATCACGAGGAGTTCTCCGATGAACTCTCTCTTTTGATATCTCCTCCAGAATATGATAAATTTTATTTTGATCTTGAGGAAGATATTAGTCTGGGGGGAGGTATACCTTCTCATGAAGATTTCATCCCAACCCTCCCGCCCAAGACTTTTGACAAAATTTATTTTGATGATGAAGATTTAATCATGATTGTTATCATGACCTTCTTCCCCTTCATCACATATACTGTGGCTTCTCCCATCCTTCACTCCTTCGGGAGTGAGGATACCATCTTTGACCCCGGTATTACCATTTCTGGTTCTTCTTTCTAAAAATACCGTGGGTATCTCATCGGAGTGGAACTTTCGTATGCTTCAGTGTTTATCCAAACATCTTGAACGAAAGTCCGATTGAGAGTATCTCTTCCACTTGCTCCCCAAGAACAAATGAATTCGGGGCGAGTCTAAGCTTTCCGAATCGATACTAAACAAGCGCTTCGTGGGAGGCACCCCATGCTTATCCTTCTATCTTCTTTCTTATTTTCTAATAAAACGTGTGGAGGGCTCCCTCTTCCATTTGTTGTGTTTCGTGGTTGTTTGTGTATGTCCAGGATTTGCCGAATAATGAAGACTCTCGTGCTCGTGGTCTGCTTCTCTCTACTCGAGTTTCATCATTCGTTGCTTATCCGATATCCAAAATCTTATCGTTTTACATCTATCTTTTGGCATAATTAATAAACGGCCTTAGATTTTTGTAGGATACCCTTACCTTTAAGACATTGGGGACAATGTCTCGTTTTAGTCTGGGGGGTGATCTTTCGATTTGATTTTGCCTTGCATTTTTGCCGTTTACTCATGCAACCCCGTTTTTCCTCCAAAATTGAAAAAAATCCAAAAAATATGAGAAAATTTTAAAAATTTTGTGCAAAAATATAATAAATTTTGACATTTTTGTTGACTTTCCGCTGGTGAGAGTAGGAATAAAATTCTGACTTGACCGGGCGTGTTGAGCCCTAGCTTGTCCTCTTAACCTTTATAACTATAAGCTGTTGCTAGTCTTTTATACAAGGAGCTATAAAACGCGAATTCTTTTTAAGAATTTGCAAGTTCCCATAATTGACTTTATATATGCATGGCTTGATTATTTGGCTAAGCATTCGCGGATCTTATTATTTAAGATTTTAAATTTGCGAAGAACGAGAAATGATAGAGTTGTTTATAAGTTAGATTGCTAAATCGTGGAGTAGTTGGATCTCTTTAGAGCTCATCAAAGTTAATTGTGGCTTTTTGTTCCCATAAGCTTGTTTCACCCAATAATAGTAATCTAGGAATAATTAAAGGTATTTTGGTTTTGGCGATAATTAGTTTTTATTTCTTCCTTAGAGAATTCTTGCTTATGAAAGTTGGGTACACATCAAGGTACTGTCAGTGTTACGGTGTAATAGACTATTCCATCTTGCCGGCTCGCAACCGATGTTGGGATTGTTATAAAAGCCGTAGGACTTGGGGTTTGGCAACACAAATAATTAATGAATATGATAATGTATAATAATAATCCAAAGCCATAAAAGTTTTCTACATCTTGCCGGTTCGCAGCCGCTGTTGTAGACTTCTAATAAAGGCAGAGGAAAATTTCCAAGGTCATAATAGACTATCACATCTTGCCGGCTCGCAACCGATGTTGTGATTGTTATAAAGGGCCAAGGATTAAATACGTTAAGGTGCTTGAATATGTAGATAAAGTGTTATAATGCCAAACTTCGACTCCGGGGATATCCTAATAAAAGCTTCTGTCTCTGGACTCGTAGATGAGTTGTTTCGGTCGTATATAAAAGGGATATCCTCAAAATCGTGTTAAATCAGAGACCTTGATGTGGACCTCATTTTTGTATGCAACGGTTTTTGAGGGAAGGTTTGGAAACTACTTAGCGTCTAAACTAGGTATCTTTATCGGATTAAAAATTATCGAAACGAGAATTTGAAGAAATTTATTTCTCACCAAAAATAAAATAAATAGAGGAAAATAGGAATTTGGGAACAAGAGGTAATACACAATTAGCTTCCATGGGTAGTGTCGGCAATCTAACTTGTAAATAACAATGATTTCGTTTTTAAGCTTAGTTTGGGGACTCGTGAAAAATCGGGGACGACGAATTTTATCCGTATGGTCACTTCTTTATGAGTCGTGTTTCCTACTCGAAGACCCTAAAAATTATCGATAGATAATGATTGTCAAACAAAGCCGTCACCTAAATAATAAAGAAAAAAAAATACAAAAATATAATAAAAGGAAAAATGGGGAGTTTTTAACTTAAGGTTTCTTGATCTCTTTTGAAAATTTTGCTACTTTTCAAAGTTAGTAAAAAGAGATTGGAAATTTTCGGTTTCAAAAATGTGTTTTTATAACATTGCATGAGGACATTGCAATAGCTTAGTCTGGGGGATTTTGGTATGTGCTTATTCACATACCTTTTATTTACCAAATTAAGACCAAAACGACCAAAAACTAACCAAAATGCCAAAGATATTTGTGTTTTTGTGTTTGTTTGTATGCAGGTACGGATATCGTGAAAAAGGGACAAAAACAAGCAAAAACCGGGAAACGAGCACGAGATATGGAAGTGATATTTACAGCCGATGCCGGGAAGTTTATGTCATCAAGACCCTCAAGAATCGTCATTTGTCAAGAAAAGCCCTTGGATCCTACTTTGGAAAAATGACAGCAATGGTCCCTTAAATTTAAGAAAATACACATTAGTCCTTGAATTTTATTTTTAACCAAAACCAAATCCAAACTAAACACAAATAAACCTTATCCGGATTTATCCAAAACACAAAACCAAGGCAAAATCCAAATCCAAAACTTAAATCCCAAAAGCCCAAATTAAAAACCCGGTCCACTATCCCTAACCCACTACCCACGACCCACAATACCCGGTCCACCCATCTTTAACCCACGGTCAAAGGGTAATAAAATCCGGTCAAACAATGCTAGAATAATATTACCCACGCCCTTTTCCCTTTTCCCCTTTTTACCCAGAAAAAAAATACTGTTTCACGAACCCTAATTCACCCCGCACAACAATTACAGCAATTAAGGGTACGATTGGAACTTCACCTGACACCTGACATGTCAGAGGAATGTAATGACACAAGAATGAAACGTGGCAAACCTCTATTGGTCCGAACACCTCACAGCACCTGATCCTAGGGTTGTGATTGATTGGGAAATGATTGAAAGATGATCAAGGGCTGGATTATGCTCAAAAAAACACAATGGCACACGGATTGCCAGCTTGGACTTGAGAGCTCTCCTACTAGATCCTTCTTCTCTCGGCTATAAATGGGGCTCTCTTCTCTTCATTTTGGAGTTAGTTAGTTAGTAATTTTTAATGTATTGTTATACTGTTTAAATGTATTTTCAATTATAGTTTTTAAATCTATTTTGTAATTTTCAAGTTTCATTAATGAAAGTACTTTGATTCTCCTTTAAATATTGTTTCACTTTTAGCTTATAATCTAAATTAGCTTATTCATTTCTGTTCAGTAGCTTGTTGATAATCGCTTTAGTTTACATTAAATCTCATTTTACATTTAGTGTTCAAGTAATCAAAAATATTCCAAAAATATTGAAAAAATAAATAAATAAATAAATAAAATTCCAGCTTCAATAAGCTGTTTTCACATGTTTATAAGCTCATATAAGCTCAATAGCTTATTGTGAGTGTTTGCTTAGTTTAAATTTGCTGTTATCTCAAAAATACTAAAAGTCAACATAAAAGTCAAATTTGGTCAATATAAGTAGTTTGAAGGATAAGCTGATTCAGGAAGAGCTTATTTGGTGTTTTTGGCTTATTGAAAAGCCTGGGTGATACTTTGTTTGAATTAGATCTGTGTCACATCATTTCATCACTTGTAAGTTCAATTTGGTCTCATATATAGCTATTTAGAGTAAATTGCTTAATAGTGCTTATTTAGTATTAAAAGTTGCTCATTAATGTTTACTTAAGTTAGTTATGCAGTAGTTAATTAAATTTTAAGTTCATTTCAGTAGTAATTAGTTTTAAGTTGCAAAGTAGCATTGATAAGGGGTGTTTGGTTTAGTCACAGTTAGGGATATAGCAGCTTATCTACTGTTACTTTGCCCATTTTGAAACTTAGATCATGCTTGAATTAGTTTTTTTAAGCTGGTTATAGGATATCTTAGGCTGTATTGATTGATTTAGAGGATTTGAGCTAAGAAGTGAAAAATTAGAATAGGAACTGCCTCATTAAGCTCAGCATAAGCTGGGCTTATTTGGTCACTATTTTTAGCAAAGTTGAGTGTGTTTCAGTACTTTAAGTGAGAATCCAGAAATTGGTCTTGTTTCGCTGAGTTTTGAGAAAGTTAGTGCCAAAAAACTGCAACTGCTATATCAGAAAGTTATTGCAGTCATAGTATTTCTAGCTGCTGAACTGGAAAGGCTTGTGGCTTATTCATTTAAGCTGAGACCCTCATTTCTGGTTTATAGTTAGTCAGTATAACAAGGTTCATAGATATTATCTGGGATTCACCTTTCTAGCTTATTTGATAGCTTTTTCTAGGTCTGAAATAACCCACCATTAGACCTGTGTTCAGGGCTGCACCAATATTCAGTCCACTAGCTCTTTTTCTAGGCTGTTTTCAATAAGCAAATGATGATGAAAATTGGAACTTGAAGTATTTTTGGATAGCCAGTAGTTCTGAGTATATTTTGCCCCCTTAAGATTTTATCTCATTGCTTATTAGGACTGCTTAATTGTGCTCAAAAGTTGGTTGTTTAGCCCTTGATTCTGTCTCAACATAACTACTGTACATGTGCTTTTTGTGCTTATTCTGAGAGCTTTTCTGAGCCTATTTGGTGGATTCTAGTTTCCAGTAGTAGGATTAAATAGTTTTTGAGCTTTTGATAATTTTTGGCCTTATTAGCTTATTTCTAGCTTATTTTGCAATTGCTTATTTACTGTTTCAGCTTATTTAGGCCTAATAGCTTTCTGAAATTATTTTTCTTAGATTAGTTATTTGATTTCAAATTTTCTCAAAAATTTTCAGATTTTTCCAAGTTGATTTAATATTTTTAAAACATTTAATTAGTTTAAATTAGTTTTTAATTCATAAAAAATAAATAAAAAATCAAAAAAATATTTTTATTTTTCCAAAAATTATCTTTTAATATTTAGAGGGTAGGAAAATTATTTTTATAAATTTAGGACTTAGATTTAGAATTTCACTTTTATTTACGTTTTTAAATTACGTCGCGTTTCGTTTTTAAATTCAAATTACGTATTTAGATTCGTATGCTTAGTTCACTAGTTCCCTTAGCATAATTAGTTGTTTTCGTTTATAATTTTAATATTCGTAGTGTAAAACCAAATCAATCACTCACTTTTATCACATTCACTTCACGAATCACGATCCCGAATCACAATTCCATTCAATCTTCGTCGGGACAAACGACTCGGGTCTTGCATATTTCCTTTGCAAGTCCTTGGACTATAATTGACAAATCAATTTTTGGCGCCGCTGCCGGGGAAGGTTGACGAGAATTTGTGATTTTCTTTTTCGATACGTGTTTTGAAGACCCTTCCTCGGAAGTTATTTGTTTTTGAAAAATAAAAAAAATACAAAAATAAAATAAATAAAACACTTTTCCTAAAGTGTTTTCACCACTAATAATATAACCTCACTTTTTCTGAAAAGTGTTGTAAACCATTCCGAATAAACAACAAAAGAGATCGTGAAGTTAAACGTTTCTCGGATTATTTCTTTGCTACAACCTATACACGGGGTTTAAGGATGGTCTTGACATTTAATTGCAGACCGAAAGAGGCGGGTTTTTAATCACCTTCGAGTGGACCTTTGTTTCTCCGCCACGCTGCTAGTAGTTTTGAAAGAAACGAGTACGGTTGATCAACGATTGATTAAAACCTTTGTTTTTGGATAGCTTATGGGGAGAAACGGATGTTTTTTGTTTTTTTTTTTTAATTCCGTATCAGTTTCTTTTGAGCATGAACATTTTGGAACATCTTTTTATTACTCCCCCTAAAAAATAGAACATTTTTAATAAATATAAGCTTTTAAGGATTTGAGGGAGTAAAATCTTGAGCAAAATTTTGAAGAGTTTTGAAAACCTTTTGAAACATAATGAATAGATTTTGCTCAAAATTAAGAAGTTTTTGATAAGTTTTATGTGAAGACTTCTTATTTGTTAGGATTGTCACACTGAAACGTACAACAGAGTCCTTTCTTTACAAAGATCGGGTTATACACTGTTATGTGTACATAAGCCATAATGTTTAAGTCCGGGTTGTAAGCTGAAAATCTTACAAGCCATAACTTTAAGTGCGGGTTCTGAGCTGAGTGCTTCAGAAGCCATTATATTGAAGGACGAGTCCTAAACTGAGTGTTTAGAAGTCATTATGAGATCAGATAAGACAACAACCTTTGGAACCCATTTAAGAATGGCGCCAACGGGTTTACAATATTTTGAAATTCATTTGTAAGTTGTGTCAATCTGATACAACGAAGTTGAATTCCAACGAGGGCTGAAAATCGGTGTTTCATTTTGAAATAAATCTCGTGGAATCAACGGTGATTTAAAACGCTTTTTCTTTTGAAAATTGTTTGAGAAACCCGGTGTCTCTCTTGGAGTTTTAAAACATGAAGAAGTTTTTTATCCCTAAGATAAATCAATATCACACTAAACTTCAATTACTAAAGATGGTACAAGAGATAAGTGAGGTGTAAGAATTCTAGAGAGAGAAACCTAGAAAGAGAAAGTTTATTATAAAACACACACTCATCCACAAGCACACCTCTAAAATGAGGAGGTGGAGGACTATTTATAGTTTACAATAAATGGGCTTGTGGGCTTGCTATGGGCTAACTTGATGAAGCAAAAAGTGTACCGCTTTTAGGGGGTCATTTAAGCCCTAAATCGTATTTATTTGATCATATATTGCCCTAAATCGTTCCTTTTGTCATTTTAGGTACTTTGGAGAAGAAATCTGGAAAAGGAAGCATTTTGGACGTTTTTGGAGCATAAAAGTGAAGAAAACGACAAAGACTCAAAATCGGCTGGAAAAGTACCTTTGACGGCGTCAAGTATTGCTCTTGACGGCGTCATGGCTTGGCAAAAGAGGTGGATATGAAAAATACACATGATAAGCCAGAGAATTTTACAATGGAAAAGGTGACGGCGTCACACTTTAAGGTGATCAAGGCCATCACGGTTTAAGTTAAAGAGAGACGGCGTCAAGCTCATTTCTGACGGCGTCAAGCCTTGATAAGCCAGAGCGGATTTTGGAGCACTAAAGAGGGACGGCGTCAAGAAGGCCATCCGGGAACCCTAGACACGGCGAGGTGACGGCGTCAAGATCTACAACGTGACGCCGTCAGCCCTTAAACTCTATATATAGTTTTGCAATTTTTTGTTATTAGTGTGCAACTTTGTGAGGAGAAACCCTAAGACGAATTTCTGCCATTTTTAAGGGTTTTCATACCCTTGGATCTCCCATGTTTAATTGAAGATAATTTATCATTTAATCAATCAATATGTCTATGTGTTGTTTGATTATATCTTGTTCTTGTCTTTTGATTAACATGCTAGGCTAGATTTATCTTGTGTTTGCTTAGATCTAATGAAACCTAAGTATTGATTATTGGTTATTAGTGTGTTATTAATTGTATTGGATGATTGTTCATCGATGTTAGGCTTAAGAAAACTGGCTAACTTCCTATTCGGTAACTTTCTTGAACGTATTAAGAAGCATGAACCAATGCGTACTAGGTTTTTATGGTTGTATTTAATGCATGAGCGAATTCTAGTGATCCCATGTTAGGAGCTTCTTAGCCGGCTCGACATAGGAGTGAAGTAGGAGCTTGTAGAGTTGGGGAAGTACGTACGCCACCCCACGATTGGTATTAAGGAATACACCCGTCATCCACGCAATTAATACACACTAATCAACCGGTAAAAGATAGTTAGGGAGTAAGGAAATCTAAGTAAACACATTTCTCTCCACATAAGTTTCACAACTCTTTTCATTTTCAGTTATTTTATTTTATTTGCATTTGTAGTTATTTGGGTTAGTTGACTAGCAACTAATTCCGCCCACTCCTTAAAACCCGAGATTTTACTTGCTTTCATAAAAAATTATAAAAATACAAAAAAGAATCTTCCCTCACCCTTAGACCTATTAGAGTAGTTTTTTCAATCCTAACGACACTATTCCCTGTGGAGAACGATCAAACCCCCGTACTTACCACTACACTATACTACATCGGTGAGGTACACTGCCTGGTGGGGTTGTAAGCCTCTTGAGATCCCTCGAGAGGTAAAACCTGTTGTAAGGTCGCAAAACCACGCATCAAGTTTTTGGCGCCTCTGCCGGGGAGTAGTTATTGTTTAGGTTAAATTTTTATTTTATTAGGTCTACTCATTAGATTCCTATCTTAGTGAGATTTTTATTTTCTTTTTATTAGCTTTCTTGTAGTCTATCTTTTTCTTTGTGCCCTTTGTTTGTAAAACCATTTTCATTTGTCACTATGGCGGATGAAACTCCATTTAGATCATTGACAATAGAGGAACAACTATATTTCACTAATAGATTTGCTTCCTATCATTCCAATGAATTTTTGTGTGCTCTTAGTGATTTCCAAGAGGAGTTGGGGGTAAAGTTAGATGGGTTTAATGAATTCTATGCATGTGTGATTTCTATTAGACGATCATTATCAGGATCAATTCCTTTTAGTAAGACCCTTTGGATGAATTTTGAGGAAAGCTTCCTAACCATGACCCATAAGTGGAACGAATTAGTGGATTTGTATGAGCAAAAAGACCTAGTTTCTAAGAACATGGACTTAGAGTCAAACCAAGATTTTGAGACGGTTAGAGTTGAGCCACCTAGCTGCATGTCATGGTTAGGAACTACCATAATACAGGGTGAACACTTAGGTGATCTTGATGTGATGGAGGATCTAGCCGAGCATGATCACATTGATCAAAAAGACCTAAGTTTTATGATCGATGACGATGAATCTCAAGAAACACATGATGAATCTTTTGGGCAATTTGAATATAGCAGTCAGAATATTAAGGATGATCCTTATGATTCGGATATAGAAGTTGAGATGCCTAGAGAAGCACTTGAGATACTAGGGAAAATGTTAGGGTTAGATTCTACTAAAACACATGATGAGGATATAGGTGATCTTGACACAAGGAATGATGAGGTAAGTAACATAAGCCCACCAAGTACCCCACAAGTCCTACCATCATTTGAGGCACACACACCACCCATGACTTACCCGGAAGAAGTAGAAGAGACTTTAGGAATCCCGATGGAGGTAGAACCTTTGAACCAAACACAACTAGAGGATATAGGTTTGAATTCTTATAGTGATCACAACCTTACTCTTAGTTCTAGGGGATTTCCTATTTTTGATGAACCGGAGCCTCAACCAAAACCGTTACCAAATCTTCCATCTTTAGATGTGAATTTAGGAATTAAAAAAGGTCCCGATCCACCCATCAAACCATGTAGTCCGGGTAATGTTAAGATTAAGGTAGTAGACTCTAGGCCATGTGGAGTGGAAGCTAATATAGGAGTGAACCATGACCTTACATACTTACATCACCCATTCATGATTGATCACAAGAAATATTATGGGTTTAAACCGGGTTTATTAGGTCAAGATGGATTCCCAACTAGGAATCTCTCGAAGTTGATAGAAGATGATCCCTTTTTAGGAGAAAACTTTAATTCACCCATTGACCAAAGCGAACTAGGTAAGGTTATGATGAAAGAAGCATACCCCTTTGAGTATATAATTCATCCACCACTCTTTCCTCACGCGGCATACTTCCACCAAGATGGTGTGTATCGCTACTATCACCCGCACTTAATCCTAAGTGTAGGAAAAACCTCTCCTTTATCCGTTAAATAAGGGTAGAGTCAGGCTCGTGACTCGAACAAAAACAAGCGCTTCTTGGGAGGCAACCCAAGCTTTATTTGCTTTGTGTGTTTATTTATTTGTTTGTTTGATTTTATTTGCTTCCGTATGTATGTTTAATTATTATTATTATTGATTCATGTTCGAAACTAAATTGTGAAAATGCTTTATCTTAGCTTGTTTTTAACTTCGTCTTAACTACATATAAAGGTATTTTGCAAAAGATAAGTGTAAGGGAAATCCAAATCGGTTTATTAGAACAAATGAACATGAATCGTAATAATATTAAATTAACATACATATTAGTATTTGTTTGAGTCAAATGCTTGTATCGAGTCATAGTGATATTTTGCAGGAATTCCAGGAAGTAAGGTATAGGTTTCTCCAGAAATTTTTCGAAAACTTAACATTAGAATTCTGTCAGATCATTTCTGACGGCGTCAGGCTTTACAACCTAACGGCGTCAGGTTTTAATTTTCTGAAATTTTTGAAAGTTTTGTTTTCATAAAAAGTTTTTATTAAATCTCTAACTTATAATCTCCAGGAATCTGCAAAATTATCATTCCACAAGCATTATATCCTTATATATAGAATTTATCCCGCCGATGTTATGCAGGTTTTCGTGTTTGTTTTCTCAGGTTTAACAGGTTATTTTGGACAAGGAAATGTATGTGGAATCAAGCTTTTGGCGATGCTTTAGTCTTGGAGCTTCTACATTCTCTTGGAAGAAGATCTAACCATATTACCTTTTTATCCACCGAACAAATCAGGGGAGTATTTGATTTCATTCTTTTACCTTATTTCTTTTACATCTTGTTATTTGAACATTGGGGACAATGTTCATCTTAAGTGTAAGGGGGGGTAAAGTACGATACTTCAAAGAATACAATTGCATTTGATTTTTGTTTGTTTAAAGGTAGATGTGTAATAAAACTGAGATAAACACCTGTTAGGGTAATTTTAGTGCCAAATTTAAAATTTTTTACAACATTTCGGAGTAAAACTTTGATCTTAATGAGCGTCTCATGGATAGGAGTTATATGACTAGCACAAAACCGTACCACTAAAAAATTTTCCACCCCCAAATATGTGAGGTTCGCCCCTAGAATTGGTAGGAAAAGCATTTATGCTATGATGTGTGTACCGGTAGCACTTAGATTCTAGAACTTGCGTTAGGACCATTCCGAGGCCACAAGTGAGACTACATTCGTGTAGTTAGATTTACTACATGATAAGAGGCATTAGGATTAACCCATTGTTTTACACCTGTGTTTTTGTTATAATTACATTGGCTATAGTGGTCAAGTAATTCTCCCACACCCTTTGCGTTGTACTCATTTTTAGTACACGATACCCCTAGTACACCCCTCAGAGCCTATCTTTTCGTTTCGACCTTTAAGCATTTTACTTAAAGGAAGAATTTTTACACCCCACTTAAATGTACACCCAAATCGCCTTAGCCTACCTTGTATGCACTCATCTTTAGTGCATTATTGTGACAACATTTGTTTAAACCCCAAGTTAATTATCTAATTGATTACATGGTTGCTAAGTCGAGTCATATCCTTGTACATATTGTTTTGGGACGATTGGGACTCATGGGTAAAGTACTAGTGTAATGAGTAATGGGGAAGAACAACATTATTACCCCCATATGTGCTAAATATTTTAAAAGTACTCCAAGTGTTTCGATTATCTTAATTCGAGTCATTAGAATAATTAATTGTAAAGTTATGTAAAAGTTCAAGTGTAAGGGGGATGCAACGCCCCTATGATGTATTATTTTGGATGGTAGGGCAAGAGTGTATGAAAAAAAAAAAAAAAAAAAAAAAAAAAAAAAACAAGAAAAATACAAAAAAAGAGAAAAAGAAAATTAGAAAAAACATACGGACTACATCCCGTTTCATTTTATGTTTATTTTATGTTTTTGTTATTTTTTTTTTAGCTTAAGTCGAGTCTAGTCTTGGCTTAGCAACGCCATATTGTACATGTAATTAATCAAGATCTTTAACTCGCCACCAGTAAAATATCCCTTATCCAACAAATCCGTGTTTATCATATCCCTACACCTCACGTTATAACCCATTTAAAAGCCCTCTTTGATAGTTTATCTTAGGTGCTTACGCCTAGTAGAGGAGGTTTTCGATCCTTTCCCAAGCCTATGGTAATCTATTTGCTATGACAGGTAGTGAGAGATATTATCCGTTTTCATTTATGAGATTTATTTTGATGACACCTGAGAGATGTGAGTATCTAAACACTACTTGTGAGGTGCTAGTTTGTAATCTCCGTGCTTATTATGATTAAAGTGGAACGACTATTTGTTGTAATTACTTTTATATTAGCATTAAATGACCCCTAACTTGTATTTTGATTAGAATAAAAGCGCATTTGCTTGAGGACAAGCAAATCTCAAGTGTAAGGGTATTTGATGAAGCGAAAAGTGTACCGCTTTTAGGGGGTCATTTAAGCCCTAAATCGTATTTATTTGATCAAATATTGCCCTAAATCGTTCTTTTGTCATTTTAGGTACTTTGGAGAAGAAATCAGGAAAAGGAAGCATTTTGGACGTTTTTGGAGCATAAAAGTGAAGAAAACGACAAAGTCTCAAAATCGGCTGGAAAAGTACCTTTGACGGCGTCAAGGATTGTTCCAGACGGCGTCATGGCTTGGCAAAAGAGGTGGATATGAAAAATACACATGATAAGCCAGAGAATTTTACAATGGAAAAGGTGACGGCGTCACCCTTTAAGGTGATCAAGGCCATCACGGTTTAAGTTAAAGAGAGACGGCGTCAAGCCCATTTCTGACGGCGTCAAGCCTTGATAAGCCAGAGCGGATTTTGGAGCACTAAAGAGGGACGGCGTCAAGAAGGCCATCCGGGAACCCTAGACACGGCGAGGTGACGGCGTCAAGATCTACAACGTGACGCCGTCAGCCCTTAAACTCTATATATAGTTTTGCAATTTTTTGTTATTAGTGTGCAACTTTGTGAGGAGAAACCCTAAGACGAATTTCTGCCATTTTTAAGGGTTTTCATACCCTTGGATCTCCCATGTTTAATTGAAGATAAGTTATCATTTAATCAATCAATATGTCTATGTGTTGTTTGATTATATCTTGTTCTTGTCTTTTGATTAACATGCTAGGCTAGATTTATCTTGTGTTTGCTTAGATCTAATGAAACCTAATTATTGATTATTGGTTATTAGTGTGTTATTAATTGTATTGGATGATTGTTCATCGATGTTAGGCTTAAGAAAACTGGCTAACTTCCTATTCGGTAACTTGCTTGAACGTCTTAAGAAGCATGAACCAATGCGTACTAGGTTTTTATGGTTGTATTTAATGCATGAGCGAATTCTAGTGATCCCATGTTAGGAGCTTCTTAGCCGGCTCGACATAGGAGTGAAGTAGGAGCTTGTAGAGTTGGGGAAGTACGTACGCCACCCCACGATTGGTATTAAGGAATACACCCGTCATCCACGCAATTAATACACACTAATCAACCGGTAAAAGATAGTTAGGGAGTAAGGAAATCTAAGTAAACACATTTCTCTCCACATAAGTTTCACAACTCTTTTCATTTTCAGTTATTTTATTTTATTTGCATTTGTAGTTATTTGGGTTAGTTGACTAGCAACTAATTCCGCCCACTCCTTAAAACCCGAGATTTTACTTGCTTTCATAAAAAATTATAAAAATACAAAAAAGAATCTTCCCTCACCCTTAGACCTATTAGAGTAGTTTTTTCAATCCTAACGACACTATTCCCTGTGGAGAACGATCAATCCCCCGTACTTACCACTACACTATACTACATCGGTCAGGTACACTGCCAGGTGGGGTTGTAAGCCTCTTGAGATCCCTCGAGAGGTAAAACCTGTTGTAAGGTCGCAAAACCACGCATCAATGGGCTTGTGGGCTTGCTATGGGCTAACTCTTAACCTATTAGATTAAACTAAAAGCCTATTGACTATTCTAATTAATAAACAACGACTCATTACAAAAACATAATAACGACAAATGACCATCACTTTTTATAAAAGCTAACAAAGTTTTCCATCAATTGTTGAAACCTGGTGTTTCATTTCGAAAATTCATTTTTGAGATGAATTGGAACCTTCCAGAATTTGGAATTTTCAAAGCAGAGCCATTCTTTTGTTGTAGCGGAAGCATTTCAGAGTTTGAATATTTCAAATGTTTTGAACGACTTTGCTTTGGTTTCCACACTTGCTTTACCGGTGTAAAACGAGAGTGTGGAGTTTGAAAACCTTGATTCTCTTCTTTTGAAGTATTTGACCTTGAAAACTTTTGAGGAGTAATTGTTTCGGAAAAACTGAGTCTCTTTAAAAACTTCCTTCCTTTTTCAAAGAATAGGTCGTGAACTAAGAAACTTTTTTCGAAAATGGTTTTGAAGATTCACCCGTGTAAACCTTCTCTGAAACACTTACTTTTGGTGCTGACTTGTTTGAAACATGAGATTTGCCTTTTTATCGATTAAGAGCATCAAACTTTGCTTTTAAGGCATTGTATTACGTTCTCAAATCATTGTATTCTTTTTGTATCATAAGATGATCTTGTGATGCCAATTTTTCATGTAATGAAACATTTTGATCTTCAAGATGTGCAAACTATTTTTCATATTTGTCCATTTCGATTGAAAAATTGGTTTTCGCATCATCAAAATCTTTGGCTTGTTGTGCTAAGATCTTTTCCAAATCAACAACTTTCTCTTGAAGCACACAATTTTCTTTTTCAAAACGATGATTTGTTGCGATCTGAGAGTCAGATTTGTTTGAAATTTGATTATGAACTCTTGATCGTTTGATTGAATCAAACAAGTTTTTGTAAGTCTGTTTCAAATGCTCATTTTCTTTTTGTAATGATGCCACAGCATGTTCTAATTCAATATTTTTTGTATCAAGTTTGTCAAAATCAAACTTGATTTTGGCATCATCACAATTTTCTTCAAAAATCTTTTCTTTTCCTTTAAGCACCGTTGTCAAAGAGTTTTCAGAAGACATTTTCTTTTCCTGCAGTTTGAGTTGGAAAGAAATACTTTGTTCTTTGAGTTTTGTTAAATCTTTCTCAAACTGAGCAGTTCTTTTTGACAATTCTTCTTTGACTTCAGCTGCTTCTTTTGAAAGGTCTGTGATTTTCTTTTTGAGACAAAGATTTTCAGATTTCAAAGAAGATGTTTGTTCAAAATTCACATTCTCATACTCATGGCTGACAGACACTGACTTAAATGACTCTATTGGATTTGTGAAAATTTCTTTTTGAATATCAAGTATTAAGCATTTTTCATCAAATTCGTCTTCAAGAGAATAGATGTACTTTAAATCTTCTCTCATTTCAGTGACAATATACTTTTCAAAGTGATCAAAACTTAAGTTGATATCTTTCACACGATGTTCAATCTCATCTTTTAAAATCTTACGGACTTTTATTTTTAGGTGTGAATCCTATGAAAAAAGATTAGAGTAATCATTATTGTTGTATTGTTGCTTAACACAAACGACTTTTAACTTTTGCTCAATGGGATGTTTAAGATTACAAAACTGTTTCCTTACTTTATTTTGCCATAACTTAGCATCATAAGTAGCAAGTTGAGCTTTTTTGAAATATCTTTTCACATTTGTGTCTTTTCTTATCAAAGATCCTTTTGGTATATCTGTCAATTGTGCACAACCATACACAAATCCGTGGTACGAGAATGCGGTTTTTCTTTCTTTTACTTTCAAACGTTTTTCCTCTTCACATTTTAAAATATCTTGAGACTCAAATAGAAGGTCAGTTGACAAATCATTTCTCATATTTTCAGCGTTATACAAAATAGGTGTCAACTTTTGCACTTTGTTTAAAAAGCAAGGTTTTTCAGTTTTCAAATTATTTTCCAAATGAGCAATATTCTCAAAACCAAGTCCGGATTTTCCGTGATTAACTTCCTCATCTTTAGGAAGCATCATTTGAAAAGTTTGAACAGTTTGTCCTGTTTTTCGAATATTTGCTTCAAGATCGTTTGCTCATTTCAAAAACTCTTGATTTTCATTCTCAAGTTGTGTTTTAGCAATCTGAAAATTTGAAGTGGTTTTCTGAAGCTTTGAATTTTCACTTTTTAAATCAGAGATCTCTTTTAAAAGCGCTTCAACCTTTCTGTTGTTGAGTACCATTTGTTCATCCAGTTTTTGAATGGAACATTTTTCACGAAAAACAGCTTCTCTATAACCAACTTCAAGTGCTTCTTTTTGTTTTAAAAGGGGTTTGACAGACTCTCCGTTCATTTCATACTTCCGAGCTTGAGATTTAAGGTTTGAGATTTCAATTTCAAGTTCAGCTTTTCTTTTTGTTACATTTTCAAAATCTTTTTCCATTTCCTTAAATCTCTCAAGCTCTTTGGTCAATAAGACATTCGCTTGCTTAGCTTCGCGATTGTCTTCTTTGCACTTATCAAGTTCATGTTTGAAATTATTGATTAATGAAGCAAATAAGGCACGATCTTGTTCATAAGTAGATCCATCCTGGGCAAGCTCACCTCCATTAGGATCCATATCCGGAGTTGTAGAAGTGATATTACTATCATACTGTTCCACCACATATGTGTCGCTTACGGACTCAGGATGCGCAGGATGTGTCTTATCATGAGCAAACACATTATCAAACACAACAACATTATCATTATCGCTTGAATGTTGTACCATTGCCAATATCTCTGTGTAAAATGAAGGTCTGATATGATCAACCTCGGTATCCCAAACAGCTTCTTTCATGTGTGTACCATGAGCATCCGAATCATACCTTGGACTGCTTTCAACCTGTTGTTCTGAGGATGTATCACTTTCCATAAAAACCAAACGAGCATTTGATGTTGCATCCTCATTAACTATTTCCTCTTCTGTTGGTTCATCTTTGTCTATCTCTCTTTCATTCACCTCGGTTTCCTTTAACAGCATTTCCCTTTCAATTAGCTCTCTTTCTTTTAACTGCATATCTTTTTCAATCTGCTCTCTTTCCCATTGCTGCTTCTCAATTTTATTTAACTAAGCTTCCTCTACATCAAGAATCTTTTCGAGTTCACCCATGTTATTAATGCATTTAGTTCTGAAGGTCATATAGTTTACCCAAAATCTTTGGTAAAACGCATCGATAAACTTTGACTGGTCCAATAACCAAAGGTTAAATATACTCTGAAGTTGAGTTTTGATCACTTTAAGAGCTTCCTTGCAGTTACGCGTATGAAGTTCTTCTTCATTAAGTAGCTTTTCAAGTTAATCCAGGCTTTGGATGAGTTTTTCTTTGAAATGATAAAATTGTACTCTGATGAAGTATTTAAATGCCTGATCGAACCTTGGTTCATATCCTGATGTATTTATGACCTTCTCAACCTGTGACTTGAACACTTTAAACGCTTTCTTTGATTCTCTCTTTTTCATTTGTATTTCCTTTTCCATTTAATTCTGATGTGTGATAAAGTTGATCTTGGATCGGTTCAACGAAATAGGAGTTGTGTTTGGTAAAAGTTAATGCAAGTTGTTGTAGTGAAATTTTGGTCTTAAAACTTAAAAACTCCGATAACTTCTTTTCGGAGTAGATTTGGGCATTCAATGTGTCCTTCTCCTCGTTCTCACGGTCATTTTGATAGGTTATGGGCTGAAAACGGAGTTACGGTTCAAAAGTTATAGCTGTTTGAAGTTTCATCTTAAAAAGTTAAATTTCAGCCAAGTTCAATAACACTATTCCAAGTTCGATGAGTTTGACTTTGTAAGTTCGATGAGATTGACTTAGCAAGTTCGATGAGAATTGCAAGTTCGATGAAATCTGCTAGTGCGATGAAAACTCCAAGTTCGATGAAAGCTGCAAGTTCGATGAAAACTTCAAGTTTGACGAAAACACCAAGTTCGATGAAAACTTCAAGTTCGACGAAAACTGCAAGTTCGATGAAAATGCAAGTTCGATGAAAATGCAAGTTCAATAAGATATGTCTAACTAATACAAGCTAGAAGATTTTCCCTTAGTCAAAGTATTCACAAGCATATACAAGCAAGGAAAGTACTGAGTAAACCCCAAATCGCGTTGAAGAAGTGCCGTTGATGAAGTTCGGTGAGACCCTAAACTTACAAGTTCGATGGACCCTAAACTTTACAAGTTTGATGGACCCTAAACTTTACAAGTTCGATGAACCCGAAACTTTACAAGTTCGATGGACCCTAAATTTTACAAGTTCGATGAACCCGAAACTTTACAAGTTCGATGGACCCTAAATTTTACAAGTTCGATGATCCCTCAACACAAGCTTGATGAACCCTTAAGGACAAGTTCGAGGGATTACCAAAATCTTCAAAAAAAACACCTTTTTTCACCAGATCTTCAGTTCCAAAGCGATTCTTTTGTTCAAAACACTTCAAACACACTTAACTTTCAAGAAAGTTTAGACCTTTAACGATTATAACAAGATTTGAAGAAGTTTAATACGTAGCTAAACTTTCAAAATGGTACGAACCAACCTATTAGACGAATTTTATGCGATCTTATTGCCAAATCTCACTAATAAGCACTACAACTATAAGAAAGACAACAACTTTTAACCTAACAAACGTAAAAATCAAAGCTTTTTTATAGAAAAGCTCACGTTTTTATGTAGAAAAACGCAACTTTATCTAAGCTTTAACCAAAAAACGAAATACTCACACTCCTAAATCATTGTTATGCGATTGATACCGCTTGTAGGACGTTAGATGTACCAACTTTATCACACAATATTAAGCACAAATGGTGGTACAAGATATGTGTATGTGGCGTATGGACTAGAGAGAGAGTAGAGAGATAAAGAAAAGAGAATTTCATATAATAAAACATACACTTACACACTCAAGCACACACCTCAAATGACACATTTGAGGTGTTTATATAGTTCATACCAGATGCCCTAAAAGGCTTTCTATGGGCTTGGATGGGCTTGGATTGGATTGGACTTTATATAAAAGACTAACATATAAATACTAACATATTAGATTAGTCCAACCCATAACCCATTGACTATTCAATTATATATTCTACGACACATTACAAAGTTCCTAATCTAGAATGACCTACACTTTCTATTAATGCTAACAAAAAGCTATTCTCCAACTTAAATCTTTACTCGAAAGTGATCGAGGTAAACTCCTCGACTCTAGTCAAATAAGCTTCAAGCACTATTCTTCTCACAACAACGAAATAACTAACTATTATTTTATTTATTTTATATTTTATTTTTTTACTAATGTATACAAGATAGATAAGTCATCCCCCCACTTGAAATGAATCATATATGACGAATATTGGGGGGGGGGGCTTCAATGATCTTTAAGTATGTGTCTTCGACGTATGCGTGATTTCTGAATCTCTCTACTTGAACCTCAAACATAGGCAAATGGCAACTTCTCAATCATGAACTAAGACTATACGGTAGGCTAAGGCGAATAGGTGTAACAAAAAAATTATATAATGTGGGTTAAGAAACCAAAAGAAAGGCTCGAAAGGGTTTATCTATGGGTATCTTACACTAAAAGTGAGTGCAACAAAAGGGTTTAACACGGGGGTCAAAAATTCGAGTTGACTAATCGATAAACACACTCAAATTTGCACATATGGGCTATTTTGGTGTAATTCCTAAAATATTGCCTTCTATAATTATCTTTCCCAAATGTATCAATCAAACTCGAAACACTACTAGTCTATGGTCTCGAAATGATGTAAAGGCCAAGTTCTAAAGTTTATAATACTACCGTCACACTCAATATTTGGTGGATTTGAGTAAAAATGGGGAAAATGAAAATGAAAGGCTAAACCTCACCAATTGAGAGGATTCGATACACTATAAGGTGGTTAAACCTTTGTTGCTTTGTGTATATGATAAGTTGAGTTAATATGATCAAGTATGCGGAAACTACTTAATCACACTTAGAAGGTTATTTTGGTTATGGAAATGGAACAGTGAGGCTTGTGTATATTGAACAATGAACACTGAAAGTATAATACCAAGGGATTCAATATTGTTGATAATGTTTATGATTGTTCTTATTCTTGACAGTTATGAATATGAAAGTTTTATCAAAGGTTCTTTTCAATATATAAAACTTAATCACATAAAAGACACTTTTTAGTCACACTTATGACTAAGCTAAGATCTCCTTTTATAGTCTAAGGAGATCTTTACAATATTGTTAATTCTTTTCAAGTCTTGTCGAACTACTTGCTAGCTTATGTGAGTCAGTAACTAAGATACAACATGTATCTATGTTTACAACTTGTTCTGAGAATATAACATAATGACTGATCACATGGTAAAAGATATTATCTACCGTGTATATTTGACTTTAGTGAATACTTATCCATCCAGCAAGCAGACTTAACTTTCGAAGAGCAGACTTAACTTTGGCACTCACCAGAATTAATCAAGCAGACTTAACCACCAGACTTAATATTGGAAGACCAGACTTAACCAGATTTAACCAGCAGACTTAACTTTGGAGCTCACCAGACTTAACACTAAAGCAACCCGAATTAATCACTTAAGAGAAATTCCCGATACTTAGTCTTCAGAATATTTAATTCCCAACAATCCTTCCCTAAACATGTGAACCCTTTTCAACATGTTTCTTCTGAATTGAATTTCTGATTGTGAGGATCTTGCAAACACTTCATAGTCAGACCCTTGATCTGAGCTTTCTTCTGATCTGTAAGATTGAATATCTTTCTCAGTAACTCATCTGCTTTCTGTTCTTTGACTTTAACAATATCAATACCAATCTTCAGGTTTCATTCCTTGACCTAAAAGATGGTGCAATTTCCTTGGATGGAGGAATTATAAGAGGCAATGGTGCTGTGTATCTTGGATGCTTGTTTCAACAAGTGAAATCATCTATCAGCATGCCTTTGCAAGTGATGAACAAATGTAGTGAACTGAAATTGAAACTTTTCTCCGTTTGACCTAGATAGAGCTTTCTCCTTTTGAATGCTTCATCCCTTCTGAATATACATAATACTCCAGAATCTTTTTCATAAAGAAGAGATTATCAGCTCTATTCTTGTCATTTTCAACCTCTATGTCATCATCTTGTATGCTCTTGTCTTTTCCTC
The DNA here is from genome assembly GCA_021014915.2 of Artemisia tridentata subsp. tridentata. Classification (NCBI taxonomy): domain Eukaryota; kingdom Viridiplantae; phylum Streptophyta; class Magnoliopsida; order Asterales; family Asteraceae; genus Artemisia; species Artemisia tridentata. The sequence goes on from CP139504.1 coordinate 10,621,204, forward strand.
CCTTTCATTGGTTAATCTTCCTTCTTTGGGATTATTTCCTCCCCTGAGATATTTCCTCCCCGGGATTGCAAATAACATTTCCTCCCCTGTTTGGAAGATCTCTCAATGTACCAAAATATTTCTCTCCCCATCATCTAAGCTATCAATTAGAACTTGTTATCAGACAATGTTGTACATGAGGCCATCAATTCCTTAAGAGTTTAATTTGCTGCCCTCATCACTTCTAGGTGTGTTAACTCCTATGAGAGGTGATTCATGGGGCAATAACTCATAATCCATCGTTTGATGGGTTTTTTGAGCCATTTTTATTCCAAAAACATTCTTTTAAGAAACTTTTGCCTTAGCAGTATGTACTTGATTTTATTATGAAAAACCATACTGCTTACAACCATTTTGAAGGGATTAAGTGTATAACAGACACTTAATCAAAATTTCGGTTTAAAGCAACCTCTGGTTGTGTGAGAACCAATGTGTTTCAGTTATAAATAACTGCCTGTGTAAAGATAAACCTATTCAAAAGCCTTTCTTGACAGGGTTTCCAGCTCATAGTAATTGTGTCTCTAACACAAGTGTTAGATTCATTTTCACTAGCTGTTCTTTCTATCAGATGTCCTTAGACTTGCTCATTATACTTAAAAGTATAAAATGATAGAAAGTGAGTTGTATCAGTTACTTTCTGATCAACTAAGTCATCAATTCAATGTGAAATTTCATAATCAGGTTTCAAGAAAGAAGTTTTAAGGAGGTGTAAATTCCCAAACTCTTTCTATCATGAACCTATTATGTTAGCAACTAGTATTATCATTCTGCTGCTCACATTTCACTTGAAACTTCCTTTGTGTTCAATATTCATACCTGAAATTGTTAGTCTAAAACCAAAAGAACAATGTACAAAGTACTTGTCTTGAATTAGAATAATCATAGGACTAACTGTATGAATAACACAATTTAAAAGTAATAGCTAGTACCAATTTACAAAGCCAAAGTACAAACAAAAATTTATATACATAAACACACAGATTTAAATCATTGAGGATTTAGCATTCCAATACTTGCTACCAAGTATTGAAACCTTCCAACATCAAAAGCTTTTGTTAGCAGATCTGCAAAGTTGTGTTCTGAAGCAATTTTAAGAACTTGAATTAATCTTTTCTCATTGCAGTCTCTTATAAAGTGATGTCTAAATTTAATGTGTTTTGTTTTAGAATGTTGTACTGGATTTTTAATTATGCAAATTGTACTACTATTATCAATATGAATAACAGTGTTCATAAAATTGTACCCATAGTCAAGAAGTTGGTTTTGAAGCCATAGGACTTGAGCACAGCAACTTGCAGCAGCTACATATTCAGCTTCAGTTGTTGAAGTAGCCACAATTGTTTGCTTCTTACACTGCCATGAGATACGTCTACACCCAAGGAATTGACATCCTCCAGTTGTTGACTTTCTGTCCAAGCTAGCACCAGCATAATCACTATCCGAAAATGCTACCAAGTCAAAAGGTGACTCTCTAGAATACCATAGTCCCAACCTAGGTTGACCCTTGAGATATTTAAAAATTCTCTTGACTGCTGTTAAATGAGAAACCTTTGGAGTTACTTGAAATCTTGCACAAGCACAAACAGAGAACATGATGTCAGGTCTTGATGATGTGAGATACATCAAAGAGCCTATCATAGATATGTAATTGTGTACATCTACATTTTCTCCATCTAAATCTTTAAGAAGTGGCTTCTCAGAGTCCATTGGTGTGCTTGCCATTTTTGAATCAGCAAAGTTGAACTTCCTAAGTATCTCAGCAACATATTTATCTTGACAAATAAATATGCCTTCATATGACTGTTTAACTTGCAAACCCAAAAAGAATGTAAGTTCCCCCATGGAACTCATCTGAAACTTATGATGCATAAGCTTTTCAAACTCCAAACACATCTCCTTCCTTGTAGATCCAAAGATAATGTCATCCACATACACCTGCACTAACAGAAGATCCTTCTTGTGCTGTTTGATGAAAAGTGTCTAATCAATCTTTCCTCTTTGAAATCCATTCTCTATTAAGTAGGAAGCTAGTGTTTCATACCAAGCTCTTGGTGCCTGATGTAGGCCATATAGAGCTTTTACAACTTTGTACACTTTGTCTAGATTGTCAGGATTAATGAAACCAGGAGGTTGTGAGACATAAACCTCTTCTTCAATAGTACCATATAAAAATTCACTCTTAACATCCATTTGATAAACTGTGAAGCCTAAAAATGAAGCATAAGCTAAGAAAAGCCTAATTGCCTCAAGTCTTGCTATTGGAGCAAAAACCTCATCATAGTCTATCCCTTCTTGTTGTGTGTACCCTTGGGCTACTAATCTAGCCTTATTCCTAATCACTATTCCCTTTCATCCCTTTTATTCTTGAAAACCCATCTAGTGCCAATTACCTTTGCATCCTTAGGTAAATCAACTAGCACCCATACCTTCTGAATCTTGAACTGAAGAAGCTCCTCTTGCATAGCCTCTACCCAGCTTGAATCATCTAAGGCTTTCAGAATGTTCTTTGGTTCATCTTGTGAGAGAAAACATACAAACAAGCAAGAGTTTGAAAACTCATGCTGTTTTGAAGCATAAAGGGCATCAAGAAGCCCTTGTTGGTCTGAAGACATCAGTTGTTGTCTTGTCTTCACACCTGATTGTACATCTCCAATCACATTTTCCAGGGAGTGGACTTTGTGAATCCTTGTGTGTGGAGTAGAAAGAACTGGATAATTAGGTGGGAGATTGCTCAAATCCACCTCATCTTCTGTTAATTCTGCTTCAGCAGTTAATTCTGCTTCTTTTGTTAAGTCTGCTTCTTCAGTTAAGTCTGTTTCTTCAGTTAAGTCTGTTTCAGCAGTATTATCAACAGCAGAACTATTTTCTTGTTCCTTTGTTCCAACTTCCTTGTGTTCATCTTCAACATCTTCTTTAGCTTTACCAGAAGAAGATTCACCATTTATTGAAGTTGAATCCACACTTGTACTTGACCATATTGGCATCATCAAATAATCTTGATTGTCTCCTTTTCTAACCTTGCCTTATCTGATGTTTCATCAGCTTTTGAACCTGAAAATTAATTAGTTTCTACAACAATAGGCACATAATTCATTGAATGGGTTATAGACTCAAGATCAAATAGTCATTTCGGTCCTTGACCTTCTACATTGGATTTATGCTCTAAAAATTCCACATGTAGGTTTTCTTCTACTTTCTTAGTTCTTAAGTTGTATACCCTAAATGCTTTACTATTGAGAGAATATCCAACTAAGAATCCTTCATCTGTTTTTCCATCAAATTTTCTAAGATGGTCTAAGGTATTTAGAATTGTCACATGACATCCAAAAGGTCTAAGAAATCCTATTGCAGGAGTTCTACCTCTAAAAAGTTCATATGATGTCTTATTGTGAGGCTTGACAACTAAAACTCTATTCTGGACATATCAAGCAGTGTTGACTGCTTCAGCCCAAAAAGTTATAGGTAGCTTAGAGTCAGCTAACATAGTTCTAGCAGCTTCTATGAGTGTTCTATTTCTCCTTTCAGCAACTCCATTTTGCTGAGGAGTTCTAGCTACACTAAATTCTCTCCTAATACCTTTTTCTTTGCAGAAATCATCCATAACTCTATTCTTAAACTCTGTCCCATTATCACATCTAATGACTTTTACTTTCTTGTCTACATGGTTTTCTATCTCTTTAATGAAAGTCTTAAGGATGCCAGAAGTCTCATCCTTAGAAACTAAAAAGAAAGTCCATATGAAGACAAGTGGCTTACAAGTAGCTTTGTGTTGTTTGCCTTTAAGACAAGCAATGCATGTTTGATCATTTTCAAATCGTTTTTGAGGTAAACCTCTTACCAAACCATTCTTAACAATCTGATTTATGGTTTTGAAATTAATATGACCAAGCCTCCTGTGCCATAACATTGATTCATCCAATGTGGCCTTTGCAACAAGACAAGTTAAAGCCTTTTTAGGAACAATGTTCTTCATATCAACACTGTACATATTGCCCTTTCTAGGAATTTTAAGAAGTACTTGACTTTCATCAGGCATCTTAAAATCAGGAGAAAGCACAAGACATTCAGTGTCACAGAAAAGAACTTTGTTCTTTTTATCACACATTTGTGAGACACTAAAAAGATTATAATTTAGCTCTTGTACATAGTACACATCTTCAAAATCTAAATTTCCAGTTTTAATTGTACCTTTACCGAAAATTTTGCCACCAACACCTCCTCCAAAGGTAACATAGCCTCCATCTATTGATTGAAAATCTGAGAGATAAGACTTGTTGCCTGTCATGTGCCTTGAACATCCACTATCTGAGTATCCTTGATCCTCTTGTTTATCAATTGAATATTCCTGCACAGTTATAAGGAGTATTAGTTTCCTTTGGGGACCCAAGCCATTACTGACTTGGATCTGCCTCTTGCATCAATGAAATTTAATCTCTTAAGAACAGTTGATGCAACATTGGATTTAAGAATCCAACATGCTGAGGCCTTAACAGCATTTGCCCTGTTTTTCCAAGCAGCAGAATTAACTACTTGCCTAGCAGTATTAACTGCTGGCTTTGTAGTTGTACCCTTAATTTTCCAAACTTGTTTTTGGACCACTGCTTTTGATTGAATAGGCCTTCTAGAAGTTTTTAATGCATATTTGAAAGTTGATTTTGCATTTTTATCTGCTGGTTTTGGGTAAACAGACTTAAATGGTCTAGCAGACTTAACTTGTTTTAAGCCAGACTTAATTGAAACTGTTTTGGGAGATGATCTATTAAAAATAAAACTAGAGTGAAAGTGAGTTTGAGGAGTTTGCCTTTTGAAATTCACCCTATTGTTTTCATACCCAGATACCCATTTGTTACAGAAAGCTGTAAGATGGTCAAAACTTCCACAAGTGAAACAAGCTTTGTTATAAAATCCAAAGTCATCATTTTGGTGAGACTTGAGGTTATTCCAACTTCTTTGGTCACCTCTGGGCTTGTTTGTGGTTCTGTATTGTTCACAATATCTAACTGGTTGCCTAACATGTTTAATGTTGGTTTTAGGCCTATCAGTATTGTGTTTGACTATCTTAGGAACACTTGTTCCTGCTTTCTTAACCACTTCAGGTTTAGACATAACCTGTTCATCTTCTTCATCATCAGATACCCAGTCTTCAACAACTATAGCATCTGGTTTCCTAATAGAAGACACCTTGTCTTCTTGAAGTGAAGTTTTACATAAACTCTCACTTAACTTCTTAGGCTCATCAACAACTACATTGGCTTTTGGTTGTACACCATATTGTAACTTTGGTAGTTGAAATTCAGGTAAGCCTGAGTGTTCTAGGTCAATCCCTGGGGGTTTAGGGATACCTCTGTATGGAGGTGGGACACTCTTATATCCTACTCCTGACTTAGCTCTGTTGATCACTTGACATTCTATCATGTTGGTTACACCTCTAGAAGCATGTTCTAGTGTTTGTGTAGTCAAGTGAATGTTTTCATTCTCCTTTTTTACCCTATCAAAAGCCTCTCTTAAAAGCTTAATTTCAGCATCTCTAAAGAATATGTCTTGTCTAAGAAGAGCTTTGTCATCAGAAAAAGCAAGTTCATTTTCTTTGTAGTATAGGATCTGCTTTTCTACTGATTCTAAACCACACTTATAGTCTATATAGTTTTGATGAGTTTTGCTTAGCTCTTTCTTTTGTTCATCATAATGTTTGATTAAAGTTTGTAATTCTTTAAGAGCAGTGCAAGCATTAGAACAAACTTTATGATTTTGTACCTCAGTAGAGAAAGCCATGAGTGCCATCTGTGAAGAATCTTCTTCTTCATCATCCATGAAACTCCAATCAAAACCTAGCCCATCAATAGCTACCATAGCTTTTGAGTTTGGCTCAGAAACCTCCCTTGTTTTGGATGTGCTTCCAAAACCTTTGTTCTTGCTATCTTGCTGCCTTGGTCTTCTACATTCTCTTGAGAAGTGCCCCATCATGTGGCAGTTATAGCACTCTATCTTTGACTTGTCAAAACCAGCAGTATCAGTGTTGCTGATTAAGAGCTTCTTCCCCGTCCTTTGATAGAACTTCTTGGCTCTCATGCTAAGAAGAGAAATTTGCCATTTTAGGTCCATTTCCTCTAGATCATCATCATTGATCTTTTGGAGGTCTTCATAAGTGAGCATGGACCCATCATTTCGACTTGTGAGAAATGCACAACAAGTCTTCTCATCTAAAATACCCATGGTACTGCTTGATGAACTAGCAGCACCAACACCATCAACAACTTTCACCTCTTCACTTGATTTTGAGGTACTAGGAGTTGACATAAATGCCATGTTCCCAGTATTAGAACTAGTACCTCCACTTCTCTTCAAATCTTGCTCCACAATCTTAAAGTTGCTATACAAATCTATCAGTTCCATTGTATCAAGGTCTGGCTTATTCTTCCAGACAACAACATGTATAGCCCACTCTTCTGGTAAGCTTCTCAGAAATTTTGAGTTCAAATCTTCTTGAGGTATTTCAACACCAAGAATAGCAAGTTGGCTCACAATATTCTGAAGCCTATTAAACATATGGTCAAGAGATTCATTATTTGTAGAGGAGAAGTTTTCAAACTGCTGCTTGAGCAGTGTCTTGTGGGTTTTCTTGGTGGCTTCATTTCCACCATATCTGGCAACAATAGCTTCAAATAATGACTTGGCATCTTTGAACTTGCTGAAGTTTAAAAGTTGATCATTGGGAATGGTCATCATCAGCATGCTTCTTGCCTTTAAGTCATTTTTCTTCTTTATTCTGTCTTCTGCAGATGTTGGGTGTGTCTGCAGAGTTGTCACCACTTTGCCGTCCACTGTTGATGTAAGTGGTGGTAGGCTAGTAAGAGTTTCCATCTTCAATAATTTCCCAAAGTGCATAGTCTTGCACTTGGAAATATTGTTCTATCCTCAGCCTCCACATCTCAAACTCATTCTGTTTGAGCATGGGTAGTTTTGCAGCAACATTGGTTTGAATAGATTCAACGTCCATTTCTACTTCTTCTTCTTCTAAATCAACTATATCAGCCTTGCTCTGATACCAATTGAGAGGATTCGATACACTATAAGGTGGTTAAACCTTTGTTGCTTTGTGTATATGATAAGTTGAGTTAATATGATCAAGTATGCGGAAACTACTTAATCACACTTAGAAGGTTATTTTGGTTATGGAAATGGAACAGTGAGGCTTGTGTATATTGAACAATGAACACCGAAAGTATAATACCAAAGGATTCAATATTGTTGATAATGTTTATGATTGTTCTTGTTCTTGACAGTTGATGAACTCAAATAAGTACATTTTATTATCATCATTTATCCTATTTATTTGACTTGTTTCATTATATTATATATGAGAATCGATACATTAATGTTTACTTTAGTAATTCTCAGGTAAAAACAAGCATTATGTGAAACTTGGCGATTTTGGATTAATTATGGAGCAAAACAAGCAAGATGTCAAAAGCCTACTGAAATCCAGAAGATCAAGCTCGTTCTACTCCAGATACGCCGCAATATACTTCTAACATACGGCGTATCACTATCAAGATTTCACAAGTTACAATCCAAGTACATGCGCCGCATACAAAGATCAAGATACGCCGCATCTGAAGACGGTGTACGAATATTCCTGAATATATTAATCTTGGACCCCACGCGAAGCTAAGTCAATGCGCCGCATCTATCAACCAGATGCGCCACATCTATCCCTGAGACAGAAACTATAAATACCCCAAGGCCAGACGAATTTCGAGAGCTTAGACTTTAGAGACCGAAGACCGCATAACCCTAGAGCCGAATTCAGACGACCAAGCAGCACAAGACACACCTAAACGAAGATACAAGAGCTATAAGAAGGTCCTGCATGTATTCAATTCATTAAGTAGTTTTGTTTTATTGTAATAGTACGCTTTAATTCATCAGGATTGATGGGCTTGTGTCATGTGACTACGGAAGATCATGCACTCCCCTTAATATTGCTTTCCCATTAATTAAAGTTTATATGTTGATGTCTTTGGTGACTTTTATTAGTGCATTGATAACCTCTGTGTCTAGCTGAGTCTTGCTTGGGTCGCCATGCCCCTTCCTCGCCTTTCTATTCTAGCGTATACGAGACGTGGGCATCACAAATGCCCAATACTCTAGAAAAGTAGGATAGACATAAGTAATCATTAAGGGTTTACTCGCCGATAAGATTAGAGCCAACGAGAAAGGTTTAATTATATACACTTCATATAAAACTAGCAATAAAACAAGTGACAAGCTACTTAATTATCAGGACAGGTCTTCTTATTGTCTCAAGTATCTATCTGTGTACGTGTGTACTAATCGCTGATTCGTGCTCATTAGTTTAGTTTACTACTTAATTATAACCAAACCGTGCCAGTCTCTCAGGCTGAACCCCCTTGCGTTAGATTAGGTTGTATAGCTAACTTAGGACATTAAAATACTGATTAGAATAACTAGATAATACGTTCCACTCTTAGTGATCGACACTCTACTTACCATTATATTCATACTGACCGAGTACACTGCTCGTTAAGTGTGTGTGTTATTGATAAGTCGGCTAAATATAAATTTAAAACTTGAGTAGGCATTAATACTGCTAAACCGCAACGACACAACACGCGCTCATCAAGTTTTTGGCGCCGCTGCCGGGGAGTGAATTGTTATTATCTGTTAATTTGATTAGTATTTTAATTAGGTTTTTCTTTTTAGTTTTTTTTAGATTCTAACCACTAACCCTGTTATATATTAAATAGATTGCATTCTTTGTATTATTTGCATATTTTCTGTTTTTGTTTGTTCTCTGTAATTTTTGTTTCTTTTTGTTTGTTTTTATTTTTGTTTTTCTTTTTTTCTATTTTTCTGCATTCTGCTATCGTTGTATTGTGCTAATACAAACGATACGGCGCATCTGTTTTCACAGATACGGCGTATTGCGTTTAATTTTTATAAAATACAACGCGTTTAATAAATTCGAGTACGACGCATCTTTCCCCAAGATATAGCGTATTCTGTTTTTAATAAGAAATTTTTCTAAAACCTAACGCCATACGACGCATCTGTTTTAACAGATACAGCGTATTTTCTATTTAAATTAAAAACAGTTTTTCGAATTTTTAAACAAAAGCGACACATCGATCTTTATCGATACGGCACATCTACTAAATCAAAAATCTTGTATTTTGAAACGTAACGAAAATACGGCGCATTAGCTTTTGTTAATACGACGCATTTAATTTTAATAAATATAATCGATTTTTGATAATTTAAACTGTATACGGCGCATTCTAAAATTATAAGCGGTGTATCTGTTTTCTGAATAAAAGTCTGATTAAATTTTAATGAAATAAGATACGGCGTATCCAACTTTCTGGATACGGCGCATCATTCGCAGATATCAGCCATTTTTATTCTTTATATTCGTTTCTACATTCATTAATTTCTCTTCTAGCAAACAGATCCTACTGATGATTTTGCCTATGATGACAGGTTTTGCTATGGAAGATATGTCATTGAACGGATATCTTGCTAAGGAACTTATGAAAGATAAGCACAATGAAAAGTCCCGCACCAAAAAGCCGTTGATTCTGGAAAGTGATGACGAGTGTGATAACTATGAAGTTAGCTTGAGCAAGTTCCCAGCATTAAGCATTACTAAAAGCTCAGAATCGGAAAAGGAACTCTTGCTTTCGGATTCATTCGAAAATTTCGATGCTATTACTTGCAACTTACCTACGATCGATGCTTTACTCAAATCCGTATCTCATACCAACATGCCCGTCTACTCAGTGGAAGTTTATGAAGATGTCAACTTCAATGTACTCACGATTGATGCCGATTTATTTTCTTGGGAAACCCCTCTTGAAGCTACTTATATGGAATTCAAACGCTTATGCAATATTGAAGATGGGATATTCTCTTATGATTTATTAATGAGCTACACTGAAGATGAATTGTTACTCTTATGGCCTATCATTGAATCTAAAGGATTAACTTGGACGACTATCGAAGAGAAATATGGGAAATTCCAAATTGAATACATGAACTCAGCAAATGCAGTCAACAAATCGAGCAACAAAAGCTATGGTAGAGGAAATATCCAACCTATACAAACTCCTTATATGCCTTATTCCAAACAGTATTGGGGATTAGATAAAAGCAATCTGGATGATGAAAGAATTTATGCTGAATCGGAGATACTGTTTCATAAAAAGTTGGTAAGGTTGATGGATATCTCTTTAGAAGAATGGCTTGAACTTAAATACGGTGATCCCAAATTTGCTCCTACGAATGAAGTCAAACGGATTGTGACTTCATGGTTGACACGAAGTTTTAAAGAACAATTTAATGAGTTCATGGAGATAAGGAGGAAAATGGTTGGTAATACTAGCTTTGACGTTAACTACGATCCTAACAATGCTGATTTTTCAAATTGGTTAGCTAGTAAGTTCAATAACCATAAGATCATGGACCGAGCTACTAAAGATGTGTTATGGGTATATTGGATGAGAGGGGAAGATGAGGAAGTAGAAAGCAACAATGGATCATCACATGACGATTCAACGATCAAGGAAGGCATTGAAGAATTATTCAGCATAGACATTGATGTGTTCAATTATGAGACACCCTTGTGCAAACAATTCAAAGAATTTAATTACCTTCTTCAAATCGACGCTGATGTGCTAACTGGAGATCTACCAGGATTCAAAACTTATGATGAGTTCAAAAACATCTGGTACTACGAATGGAATGACCAGATACCATGGGTTTGGGATAAATCATGGGAATTTGGACATATTAATCACACTTGTAAACCTTTCCGTTTCAAGGATGGAAGTAGTGAATGGCCAACTTGTGATTGGAAGGATGATGGAACCTGCAATGAGGGAAGTATTATTGGAATGAAACGAGTTGGAAACGATATATACTTTGAAGACTATGATTGGTATGAAAAAGTTGAAGACTCCCTACGTAGAGCAGAGGCTTTGCAAGAAAAAGGTAGAATCGAATACTTAAAAGAACTAAAGGGAGCATCGAATACTACTTTCTGGGAATGGGCGCATAGAAGATGTGATGATTACACAAGGCTTAATCGACGCTTACAATGGGAATTGAAAAGAAAGTGGGACGAGATTCAAGATTATTATCAATCCATTAACTTTGTTGATTATTATCCCTATGATAATAACGATGAGTCACGAGGAATATTAATTGATGAACTTGATGACTATTTGAATAAGGATCCTTATTTCAAGTTTGTTGATAAAGACGAAGAAGAATTCATCGAGAGAAAATGTCGACTACTTGGGATCACTTATAATAACCCCCCATGATAATTTCTAAAAAAATTGAAGTAATCAAATACTCTTTGGGACCATATGAGGAATATGTCGCGACGAAGGCCAAAGAATATATTAGATTAAGTCGAATGGAAGAAAATGTTGCGGAACTATATGGTAACATCTTTCGGATGAAAGAAGAAGGATGGCACGTAACAAGAACAAAATAAGGAGCTGAACGTGAGTCTAACTTGAAGACTCTGGAATAAAGACAAGTGCTGACCGGGAGACAACCCGATGAAAAAATTTTACTTTTCTGTTATGTGTCGAGTCTGTCAGACCTGCAGAAGATGCGGCGCATCTCCATCATAAGATGCGACGCATCACCTGCACTGGTCATATCTTATTTCATTTTCTGCATTTTTATTTTTGACTTTAAAAATTTCTGTCAGTTTATTTAATGCGGCGCATCCCTGGTTAAGGATGCAACGCATCTTTTATTCTGATTCGTATTTATTCCAGGCTCGATACGGCGTATCTTTTTCCATAAGATACGGCGTATCGACTGACCTGATGATTTACAGTTTAATTTTTTAGGTTTTATTTTTACTAACTACTAATGTATTATGCAAGTTTGAACCTTCTTAACTCAGGTGTGTTAAAGTCTAAATGGTATTATAGATTCCTGCATTTCTGTGGATACATCATTTATGAAGCTTAAACGTTCTCATCCACAAGAAAGTTGATTTTTGCTCTTATACGAATAATGGAGGATCATACCGAGCAAATCTCAGGGGAGTTTTTCTGTTCTAATTCTTTTATTTTCCAGTTTTTAACCTTTGACACAAACAACGAGGACGTTGTTTAACTTAAGTGGGGGGATTGGAGAATTAGAACACTTACATGTCCTAAACTTTTTCAAAATATGCTTAAAGTGCGCTTAATATATCAAAATTTAAATTTTTTTTTAGCATTTTTTGTTTAAAGTCTAAATTACATAACCGCACACATAACTCTATTCTTTCAAAAATATTAAAACTTTAGTGTGCTGGTGACTTGTAAACTTTAGAACTTGGCTTGTATACTATTCGAGACCACCATAATAAGTATTATCTATATAATTGGAGTGACTTGTCTAAATTGGTAAATTTTTAGGATTACACCCAAATAGCCTTTATATGTTATGTGATATTAACTAACTACACTGGTTAGTTAACCCCCGTATAAACCCTTTGTTACTCTCACTTTTAGAGTAAGATACCCCTAGAAAAACCCTCAGAGCCATTCCTTTCGTTTCTTACACCTTTGTTATAATGTTTCGATACACCCTTACACCTTAGCCTACCCTGTAGATTAAAATCCGTGGTTAATTGCTTTAGGCAAAGTGTGTTTTCTTACATTACCTGTGTTCGCGTGCGTAATTCATTATCTTTGGTTAGGTCAGGAAATTGCACAATGCAATTGGTATGAAAGTAAATATTGTATAACTTTTAGTTTATTTTTCGTGTGTTTGCTACTTTCACTATTACAGTTATTTCTGAAAGTATGAAGAGTATGGAAAAATTATCCGGAAAAATAGTGATAGAAAAGTTGTGAAATTTTACACATATATGTTGATGTCAAAAAAAAATATATATATATATATATATATATATATATATATATATATATATATATATATATATATATATATATATATATATATATATATTATAATTATAGTGTTATATCTATGGATTGAATGGGAGTTGGCCGTTATGGGAACGCCAACTAAGGTTATTCTTTGATTGAGATTTTGTTGAGTATAATTCGTGTCTACCTAAAAGCGTGTGTTTCAAGTGTTAAAGCGTGAGTTATTCAATGATATGAGTCTTATTCATGGGATGGTTGGGAAAGTGATTAACCACACTTAGGATTTTAATTTATCTGTTTTGTTTATTTTTCATTTTACACCAATTTGTATCCCAAATATTATCCATACCCTATATCATTCTTCATCCAAACCTTTGATTTATTGAGATTAGGGATTTGAGCAATCTTAAGTATCGTAGTCGTGGATTCGGCTATGTATTTAAGATTTTGTCGCCCTTTTTGATATAATATTATTGGTGAAGATTACTTGGTCCTATCTTTAGCCCATTCGAGTTAAGGATTTGAGCAATTGCAAGTATCGTGGTCGTGGATTCGATCATGTATTTGTGATTTTGTTGCCTTTTCTGGAATTTGAGATCGATAGAGATTAAAAAGGATGATCAACCCTTAACCAACAAACCCTTTTTACCGCTTTAGACTTGTTACTCCTTGGCTTTAGTGGGGGAGATGCGTATACTTGCCAAGCCTATGATAGAATATTCGTCACGACTAAGCAACTAAACGATTTAGAATTGTTTTACATTAAAAATTATTTTGGTTTCTACTTCGTTAAGTGTTTGGTTGTGTGATTATGACAAAACGAATACGTGCTTAAATATAAAAATAAATCCTAATATCTTTTAGGATACATTTTCATATGATTGATTCTAAGGTTTACTTGGGGACAAGTAAAGTTCAAGTGGGGGGATATTTGATGAACTCAAATAAGTACATTTTATTATCATCATTTATCCTATTTATTTGACTTGTTTCATTATATTATATATGAGAATCGATACATTAATGTTTACTTTAGTAATTCTCAGGTAAAAACAAGCATTATGTGAAACTTGGCGATTTTGGATTAATTATGGAGCAAAACAAGCAAGATGTCAAAAGCCTACTGAAATCCAGAAGATCAAGCTCGTTCTACTCCAGATACGCCGCAATATACTTCTAACATACGGCGTATCACTATCAAGATTTCACCAGTTACAATCCAAGACAGCTAAAGTACATGCGCCGCATACAAAGATCAAGTTACGCCGCATCTGAAGACGGTGTACGAATATTCCAGAATATATTAATCTTGGACCCCACGCGAAGTTAAGTCAATGCGCCGCATCTATTCACTCTATGCGCCGCATCGATCCCTCAGACAGAAACTATAAATACCCCAAGACCATATAACCCTAGAGCCGAATTCAGACGACCAAGCAGCACAAGACACACCTAAACAAAGATACAAGAGCTGTAAGAAGGTCCTGCATGTATTCAATTCATTAAGTAGTTTTGTTTTATTGTATTAGTACACTTTAATTCATCAGGATTGATGGGCTTGTGTCATGTGACTACGGAAAATCATGCACTCCCCTTAATATTGCTTTCCCATTAATTAAAGTTTATATGTTGATGTCTTTGGTGACTTTTATTAGTGCATTGATAACCTCTGTGTCTAGCTGAGTCTTGCTTGGGTCGCCATGCCCCTTCCTCGCCTATCTATTCTAGCGTATACGAGACGTGGGCATCACAAATGCCCAATACTCTAGAAAAGTAGGATAGACATAAGTAATCATGAAGGGTTTACTCGCCGATAAGATTAGAGCCAACGAGAAAGGTTTAATTATATACACTTCATATAAAACTAGCAATAAAACAAGTGACAAGCTACTTAATTATCAGGACAGGTCTTCTTATTGTCTCAAGTATCTATCTGTGTACGTGTGCGCTAATCGCTGATTCGTGCTCATTAGTTTAGTTTACTACTTAATTATAACCAAACCGTGCCAGTCTCTCAGGCTGAACCCCCTTGCGTTAGATTAGGTTGTATAGCTAACTTAGGATATTAAAATACATATTAGAATAACTAGATAATACGTTCCACTCTTAGTGATCGACACTCTACTTACCATTATATTCATACTGACCGGGTACACTGCTCGTTAAGTGTGTGTGTTATTGATAAGTCGGCTAAATATAAATTTAAAACTTGAGTAGGCATTAATACTGCTAAACCGCAACGACACAACACGCGCTCATCAACAGTTATGAATATGAAAGTTTTATCAAATGTTCTTTTCAACATATAAAACTTAATCACATAAAAGACACACCTTTTAGTCACACTTTTGACTAAGCTAAGATCTCCTTTTATAGTCCAAGGAGATCTTTACAATATTGTTAATTCTTGTCAAGTCTTGTCGAACTACTTGCTAGCTTATGTGAGTCAGTAACTGAGATACAACATATATCTATGTTTACAACTTGTTCTGAGAATATAACATAATGACTGATCACATGGTAAAAGATATTATCTACCGTGTATATTTGACTTTAGTGAATACTTATCCATCCAGCAAGCAGACTTAACTTTCGAAGAGCAGACTTAACTTTGGCACTCACCAGAATTAATCAAGCAGACTTAACCACCAGACTTAATATTGGAAGACCAGACTTAACCAGATTTAACCAGCAGACTTAACTTTGGAACTCACCAGACATAACACTAAAGCAACCCGAATTAATCACTTAAGAGAAATTCCCGATACTTAGTCTTCAGAATATTTAATTCCCAAAACCAATGAATCAAGGATTATAGTGTGCTCGGCTAATGTCTATTCTAGTTCGGTTAAGAAAAATATGTCAAAAATTTTTTAAATAGCAAAAATTTTCAAAACTAGAAAAATTGAAGACAAGTAAGCAAAGTTTAAAACATTTAGTCATTTCTATTCATATCCCCCCCCCCCCCAACACACACACTTAAATTGTACAAAGTCCCTTTTGTACAAATTAAAAATAGAGCAAATTGCAAAAATCGTCCTTGTTGTTTGGCCAAATTGCACGTTTGGTCCCTGTGATTCATTAAGTGCAAAAATGGTCCGGATTTGGCACTGTTTCATTCACTTTTGGTCCTCCATGTTAACCGGCGTTAAGTAAGTTCCGTTAGCACTTACACGTTAGCCTTTAAGGCTAACAATTGTTGCAGCGACCCGTCCTTTACACTGACGGCCAAACCACAAGGACTTTTTTTGCAATTTACTATTTTTTTTCGAATTTTTTTTTTTCGATTTTTTTTCATTCGAAAAAAGTTTTTATATAAAACTTTTTTATATAAAAAATATATACTAAAAAAGTTTTTATAGAAAACTTTTTTATATAAAAAATATATACGAAAAAAGTTTTTATATACGAAAAAAGTTTTTATATAAAAAAAGTTTATAAAAAGTTTTTATATACGAAAAAAGTTTTTTATATAAAAAAAGGTTTATAAAAATGTTTTTATATGAAAAAAGTTTTTTATATAAAAAAAGGTTTATAAAAATGTTTTTATATACGAAAAAAGTTTTTTATATAAAAAAAGGTTTATAAAAAAGTTTTTATATACGAAAAAAGTTTCCAAAAAGTAATTTCGGAAAAAAAATTCACATGACGAAAAAAAATTCAAAAAAAAATCGAAAAAACTTTTTTTTATATAAAAAACTTTTTTCGTATATAAAAACTTTTTATAAACCTTTTTTTAAATAAAAAACTATTTTCATATATAAAAACCTTTTTATAAACTTTTTTCTATATAAAAAACTTTTTTCGTATATAAAAACTTTTTTTATATAAAAAACTTTTTTCATATATAAAATCTTTTGTCGTATATATTTTTTATATAAAATAGTTTTATTTAGAAACTTATTTCGCATATACTTTTTATATAAAAAACTTTTTTTGGACGAAAAAAATCGAAAAAAAATAGTAAATTGCAAAAATAGTCTTTGTGGTTTGGCCCTTAGTGTAAAGGAAGGGCGCTGCAACGATTGTTAGCCTTAAGGGCTAACGTATAAGTGCTAACGGAACTCACTTAACGCCGGTTAATATGGGGGACCAAAAGTGAATGAAATTGTGCCAAATCCGGAACATTTTTGCACTTAATGAATCACAGGGACGAAACGTGCAATTTGGCCAAACCACAAGGGCAATTTTTGCAATTTAAACTTAAAACTAAAATGAAAATAGAATAGAAATGAAAAATGAAAAGAAACTCCCCTCTCTATCACGAATCAAGGAAGTCCATCAAAATGTAGCCATCGGGTACTAGTTACGGCGTAAGTCCAATGACCAAGTTATGCCGTAACTCCTAGAATTGCACAGGTGATCGGTGTATTTTACCTACACCTCATAGCATGTTAATTACGCATTATTGCAATGTTATTCGTTGTTATACATGTACTTTGAGGTGTTTTATGATTATGTAGGTTTGGCGCATAAAGGAGCTAAAGTTGTGATATTAGAAGTTTAAAATAAAGACAAGAGAGATTTGGACATTATCGCATTGTTTTGGTCATAACTTCCTCGTCCGAACTCCGTTTTAGATGATTCAAAAGGCCACGGAAAGAGTAAAAATAAATATTCAAATCTATATAATAAAATTCAAGAAATTCTAAAGTTCAATTGTGCGTTTACCAGCTGGAACAGCCAACTCGTGGCTAATGGGGGTTTTAGTCCAATTTATCTTATAAAATATCTTGGGCCTTATATCATTAGTTGATAAAAAGTCCATTGTGTTTGTGGGCTGGCCTGTTGGACGCAGCAACAAAAAGTAAAAAAGGCCCTTGGCCTGTTCATGTGGAGTAGTAAGAAAGACAGAAAAGGGGATTTATCCATGATTCGACACAAAAGAAAAGAGAGGACCCCACTTTTATTATATTCAGCCGCCATTCTTTTTTGTCAAATCATTCGTGAGACCAGAAGATAAGCAAAGATTCCCAGCCGCATTCATATATATATATATATATATATATATATATATATATATATATATATATATATATATATATATATATATATATATATATATATATATATATATATTATTTTATTCCCTTGGCGACCGTGCATAGGGAGGTCTTTAATTCTTTAATTCTTTTTGCTTTCATTCGAAGATGAGGTCTACGATTGTGATGCGCGGCTAAACCTTTTTTGTAATCTCTCCCGGTAAAAGATATATTTGGTTTGATCATGTTTACAGATTCTATTTTATTTATCAAACATTAATTTACATGATTTTAATGCATATCCTTTATTTGATTTTAATGTTTTAATATGATTATTTGAAGAATTAATGTGAGACATATTATTGTGAGTCAACGATTGTGCCGAGCCTAATTAGTATAAAGGTTAAGACGGTCGTATGTTAAACAAAATTTGTACTCATAATTGTTCACTTGAGTAATTATTAAATTTATTGATCAGATTATTTTAAGACATATTATTTCTAGTCAACGAGTCGTGCCGAGTCCAACTAGTTTAGGTATTAAGTCGATTCGTGTGATGAGTATAACTTGTGCCCAAAATTGTCCTTTTCAATTAATTATGTCTATGTGGTTTGAAAACAAACATTAGTATTAATCCGTAACTTTATCATATCAATATATCCGGAGCCGGGAGGAATTTATTTTTAATCAATTGTTTACAACTCTCGCTTTTATTTTCTTATATAATTTTTATTTGTTTATTTACTTTTTAGTTAATTATTAATTTTATTATTAATTCTTAAACAAACCAATCAATCAATTATTTATTTCATAGAACTTAGTTTAATGCTAATTGAAATCACATTATAAGAGTTTTGTGCTAATTGGATGTGGAAGTTTCTTATACATATATTTGTTGAGTGTTTGCAGATTCTGAAGATTAGCTTGTGGATGATTTATTAGAGCAAACTAGAAGACCCAACCATGATTATAAGGTGCACCCGATTCCATTGTATAATTTGGTTAAAAAATTAATTTGATGGTTTGCATGTAGTTAGGCATATGTATAATTAGTAGATGATCAAACCATACCCGATTGAATTTCCCTACTTACTTTTGCTTAGAATGAAAAGAAAGTAAAATAATATAATATGAAATATAATAATGTAATAGTTGGGTAGGACACTTAAATTGATCTTATCCGGCTTGTCACCCGCGCACGGTGGCTATAAAAAAGTTGGAGAACTGTCATAATTACTGGTGGTAGTTATATGCTGGGCTTTCCTATCTGATTCGTCACCCACGCAAGGTGATATCTTAGTTGTTGGCATGGGTCAGACACCAATTCTTATGATGGATAGCATTCCACTTAGCTGAGACAATTTTATGTGAAATAACTGAATCCTTGTATTGTTGTTAATGAAATTAGGAAGGTTAGTTTAAGTTAGTGCATTGATTAATTAGACTATGTGATAGATAACTCCATCATATGATATACCAGTAGGCACGAAGCATAGTTTTTCCCATTTAATTAAAATGGACTAAATTAACCGGTTCTCGTGTGCCGATGTGTCTTAGTATACACATATAGGATAGATATTCATACATCCGAATGATTGGTCTTTATATCAACCTTAAAAGGAGTGTATTAAGCATTCGGGATGACTTGTATAAGAAACGGTTTCGGATGTCTAAAAAAGGAGCTTATGTATGTTATGAGCAAAAATGCTTGAAATATGAAGTAAAATTCATGTGAAAAAACTGATCAAAAATTGAAATATGTAAGCTAATGTATGATAGCTTATGTGCTCTTAAAAAGTTTGCTCCTATCCGGTATTATAAAAGGTGTAAGGTATTCTCACCTCTTGTTTTGGATCTATGTTTAGATTGATTATAGGGGTGTACTAAGTATGTTGGGCACATGGTTAATTATATGAAACATAAAGTAAATGGAACCAATGGGAATGGTTAAGTTAATTGTTTAAGAAGGACAAAAATATTGGTAATCATTTTGGATTATTGGTCACATAGGATGGTTATTAGTGTACTAGGTTAAATTTGATCTTTTTGATGGAATTTCAATGGTATGATTAAAAACTATGTAATTAACATGCTAAGATATAGTAGATTTCTTCCTCGGGATGAGTAAGGGTTAAGTTGGGGAGGTTTGATCGGTGTATTTTACATACACCTCACAGCATGTTAATTACGCATTGTTGCATTGTTATTCGTTGTTATACATGTACTTTGAGGTGTTTTATGATTATGTAGGTTTGGCGCATAAAGGAGCTAAAGTTGTGATATTAGAAGTTTAAAATGAAGACAAGAGAGATTTGGACATTGTCGCAATGTTTTGGTCATAACTTCTTCGTCCGAACTCCGTTTTAGATGATTCAAAAGGCCACATAAAGAGTAAAAATAAATCTTCACATCTATATAATAAAATGCAAGAAATTCTGAAGTTCATTTGTGCGTTTACCAGCTGGAACAGCCAACTCGTGGCTATTGGGGGTTCTTGTCCAATTTATCTTATAAAATATTTTGGGCTTTATATCATTAGTTGATTAAAAGTCCATTATGTTTGTGGGCTGGCTTGTTGGACGCAGCAACAAAAAGGAAAAAAGGCCCTTGATAGGAGTGTAACATGAAGCAATGCGGATCTGAGAAATTAATAATATGGTTATTGAATAACTCAGCATCCCAAATAGGGTCAAGCACCCAACATCCAAAAGCACACTCATGAGGCACGTTATGAATCCACATAGAATACCAGCGTAAGAAACCCAATGGATTCAAACCACCACCACCAGTATATCGACCAGGTCTGATATACAGATCAAGAATATATCATCCCACAACCAATCTTCATGCAAGACGAATCATGAGAACCAGTAATGAGAACGATAATAGGGTAATCAAACCCTAACTTCCAGCGTCCAAAACCATGTCATTATACTCAAAGATATCAGCCATAGAACGCAACATTCAGCCCCAATTGAACACGAACAACAAGACTGATAATACTACCACCATGTCTGCCAATACGACAACCAGTTCTGTACGACCAGGTCTGGTAATGACCAGGTCTGAACATACGTGAAAACACCAGCAGTCTGGTAATACGCATCCATGACCACTAAATAGGGTTGATACCCTAACTTCCAGTAGACAAATACTCGACCAGAACCATCATACAACCACTACAATCACAATACGCAAGCAGATCCAACCATAGCAGCAAGGAACCAGTAGAACATGTCGAACAATAGGGTTAGACACACCCTAACTTACAGTAATAACAACCAAGACCTGTTAATCGACAATAATAGGGTTGCACCAACCCTAATCCAGCAATAAAGATCAAGATCACACCATGTAGCAGGTCTTCGAAGGAACAGAACAATAATAGGGTTTAACCAAAACCCTAACATCAAATAGCAGACAAGAAATATGAACAAATCACAATACCAGGTCTGATATACGAACCAATAACACCCAAATAGGGTTAAAAAACCCTAACTTCCAGAGCAATAGCCATAACATGACCAGATGATGAATCAAAAGCGCGCGCAGGTCATTGAAAACAGACTATGCCATACTTACAACCATGGTACGATTTCAGAGCATTCCACAAGCAAAACATACCACAGAACAAGTACTAGGGTTGAATCAAACCCTAACAAACAACCAACCAATGGCAAATCCGCAGCACATCCAACCGGAGCAGAAAAAATAGGGTTTCAAAAACCCTAACTTTTACATCGATACAGCAGATCTGTGTGAGAAGGGTTTTTGAACAAGATTCCCCCAAACTTGACTTACATCTCTCTCAAAACCCATGTCCATATAATTAAGACGTGCAATAGAACATACAATCACTAAACAAACCCTAATCGGGTTCACATGTAGTATAACTTCCAGCACCAACGATTGGTATATAAGATACCCTAAAGTTAGGGTTTCATTAGGCATTTAAGTATAGATCGAAACCAACCAGCCTCAAATATATAACAATAAGCGACAAAGGCACACCAGATCTGATTATT
Source organism: Artemisia tridentata subsp. tridentata (assembly GCA_021014915.2). Taxonomy (NCBI): domain Eukaryota; kingdom Viridiplantae; phylum Streptophyta; class Magnoliopsida; order Asterales; family Asteraceae; genus Artemisia; species Artemisia tridentata. Next base: position 10,643,173 of record CP139504.1, read on the forward strand.
CCAATAAGATAATATGGGCGGTTAAAAAACCGCCATGATATCCATGAACCGATCTTCATAGAAACAGCCCTTCCAAAACCCTAGAATAACACGATAAAAGTGATGTACATTTAGGGTTTCAATCATGGGTTAGGGACGATCTCATGAAGAAAACGTGATAATAACCTCCCCTCAACCCTAAAAAACCAGAATCTAAGTTGTTAATTCAATTTAAATGTTTTAATATAATTATTTGATGAATTATTGTGAGACATATTATTGCGAGTTAACGATTGTGCCGAGCCTAATTAGTATAGAGGTTAAGACGGCCGTATGTTAAACATAATTTGTACCCATAATCGTTCACTTGAGTAATTATTAAATTAATTGATAACATTATTGTAAGACATGTTATTTCTAGTCAACGAGTCGTGCCGAGTCCAACTAGTTTAGGTATTAAGACGATTCGTGTGATAAGTATAACTTGTGCCCAAAATTGTTCTTTTCAAATAATTATGTCTAAGTGGTTTGAAAACAAACATTAGTAATAATCCGTAACTTGATCATATCAATATATCCGGAGCCGGGAAGGATTGCTTTTTACTCAATTGTTTACAACTCTCGCTTTTATTTTCTTATTTAATTTTTATTTGTTTATTTACTTTTTATTTAATTAATAATTTTATTATTAATTCTTAAACAAACCAATCAATCAATTATTTATTTCAGAGAACTTAGTTTAATGCTAATTGAAATCACATTATAAGAGTTTTGTGCTAATTAGATGTGGAAGTTTCTTATACATATATTTGTTGAGTGTTTGCAGATTCTGAAGATTAACTTGTGGATGACTTATTAGAGCAAACTAGAAGACCCAACCATGATTATAAGGTGCACCCGATTCCATTGTATAATTTGGTTATAAAATTAATTTGATGGTTTGCATGTAGTTAGGCATATGTATAATTAGTAGATGATCAAACCATACCCGATTGAATTTCCCTACTTACTTTTGCTTAGAACGGGAAGAAAGTAAAATAATATAATATGAAATATAATAATGTAATAGTTGGGTAGGACACTTAAATTGATCTTATCCGGCTTGTCGCACGCGCACGATGGCCATAAAAAAGTTGGAGAACTGTCATAATTACTGGTGGTAGTCATATGCTGGGCTTTCCTATCTGATTCGTCACCCTTGCAAGGTGATATTTTAGTTGTTAGCGTGGGTCAGACACCAATTCTTATGATGGATAGCATTGCCCTTAGCTGAGACAATTTTATATGAAATAACGGATCCTTGTATTGTTGTTAATGAAATTAGGAAGGTTAGTTTAAGTTAGTGCATTGATTAATTAGACTATGTGATAGATAACTCCATCATATGATATACCAGTAGGCACGAAGCATAGTTTTTCCCATTTAATTAAAATGGACTAAATTAACCGGTTCTCGTGTGCCGATGTGTCTTAGTATACACCTATAGGATAGATATTCATACATCCGAATGATTGGTCTTTATATCAACCTTAAAAGGAGTGTATTAAGCATTCGGGATGACATGTATAAGAAACGGTTCCGGATGTCTAAAAAAGGAGCTTATGTATGTTATGAGCAAAAATGCTTGAAATATGAAGTAAAATTCATGTGCAAAAACTGATCAAAAATTGAAATATGTAAGCTAATGTATGATAGCTTATGTGCTCTTAAAAAGTTTGCTCCTATCCGGTATTATAAAAGGTGTAAGGTATTCTCACCACTTGTTTTGGATCTATGTTTAGATTGATTATAGGGGTGTACTAAGTATGTTGGGCACATGGTTAATTATATGAAACATAAAGTAAATGGAACCAATGGGAACGGTTATGTTAAGTGTTTAAGAAGGACAAAAATATTGGTAATCATTTTGGATTATTGGTCACATAGGATGGTTATTAGTGTACTAGGTTAAATTTGATCTTTTTGATGGAATTTCAATGGTATGATTAAAAACTATGTAATTAACATGCTAAGATATAGTAGATTTCTTCCTCGGGATGAGTAAGGGTTAAGTTGGGGAGGTTTGATCGGTGTATTTTACATACACCTCACAGCATGTTAATTACGCATTGTTGCATTGTTATTCGTTGTTATACATGTACTTTGAGGTGTTTTATGATTATGTAGGTTTGGCGCATAAAGGAGCTAAAGTTGTGATATTAGAAGTTTAAAATGAAGACAAGAGAGATTTGGACATTGTCGCATTGTTTTGGTCATAACTTCTTCGTCCGAACTCCGTTTTAGATGATTCAAAAGGCCACATAAAAAGTAAAAAGAAATCTTCACATCTATATAATAAAATGCAAGAAATTCTGAAGTACATTTGTGCGTTTTCTAGCTGGAACAGCCAACTCGTGGCTATTGGGGGTTTTAGTCCAATTTATCTTATAAAATATTTTGGGCTTTATATCATTAGTTTTTTAAAATTCCATTATGTTTGTGGGCTGGCTTGTTGGACGCAGCAACAAAAAGGAAAAAAGGCCCTTGGCCTGTTCACGTGGAGTAGCAAGAAAGACATAAAAAGGGATTTATCCCTATATAGTGATTCGACACAAAAGAAAAGAGAGGATCCCACTTTTATTATATTCAGCCGCCATTCTTTTTTATCAAATCATTCGTGAGACCTGAAGATAAGCAAAGATTCCCAGCCGCATTCATATATTTTATATATATATATATTATAATATATATATATATATATATATATATATATATATATATATATATATATATATATATATATATATATATATATATATATATATATTATATATATATATATTTATTATTTGATTCCTTCGGCGACCGTGCGTAGAGAGGTCTTTAATTCTTTAATTCTTTTTGCTTTCATTCGAAGATGAGGTCTACGATTGTGATGCGCGGCTAAACCTTTTTTGTAATCTCTCCCGGTAAAAGATATATTTGGTTTGATCATGTTTACGGATTTTATTTTATTTGTCAAACATTAATTCATATGATTTTAACGCATATCCATTATTTGATTTTAATGTTTTAATATAATTATTTGATGAATTATTGTGAGACATATTATTGCGAGTCAACGATTGTGCCGAGCCTAATTAGTATAGAAGTTAAGACGGTCGTATGTTAAACATAATTTGTACCCATAATTGTTCACTTGAGTAATTATTAAATTAATTGATAACATTATTGTATGAAATGTTATTTCTAGTCAACGAGTCGTGCCGAGTCCAACTAGTTTAGGTATTAAGATGATTCGTGTGATAAGTAAAACTTGTGCCCAAAATTGTCCTTTACAATTAATTATGTCTATGTGGTTTGAAAACAAACATTAGTAATAATCCGTAACTTGATCATATCAATATATCCGGAGCCGGGAAGGATTGCTTTTTACTCAATTGTTTACAACTCTCGCTTTTATTTTCTTATTTAATTTTTATTTGTTTATTTACTTTTTATTTAATTAGTAATTTTATTATTAATTATTAAAAAAACCAATCAATCAATTATTTATTTCAGAGAACTTAGTTTAATGCTAATTGAAATCACATTATAAGAGTTTTGTGCTAATTGGATGTGGAAGTTTCTTATACATATATTTGTTGAGTGTTTGCAGATTCTGAAGATTAACTTGTGGATGACTTATTAGAGCAAACTAGAAGACCCAACCATGATTATAAGGTGCACCCGATTCCATTGTATAATTTGGTTATAAAATTAATTTGATGGTTTGCATGTAGTTAGGCATATGTATAATTAGTAGATGATCAAACCATACCCGATTGAATTTCCCTACTTACTTTTGCTTAGAACGGGAAGAAATTAAAATAATATAATATGAAATATAAAAATGTAATAGTTGGGTAGGACACTTAAATTGATCTTATCCGGCTTGTCACCCGCGCAAGGTGGCCATAAAAAAGTTGGAGAACTGTCATAATTACTGGTGGTAGTCATATGCTGGGCTTTCCTATCTGATTCGTCACCCGTGCAAGGTGATATTTTAGTTGTTAGCGTGGGTCAGACACCAATTCTTATGATGGATAGCATTGCACTTAGCTGAGACAATTTTATATGAAATAACCCAATCCTTGTATTGTTGTTAATGAAATTAGGAAGGTTAGTTTAAGTTAGTGCATTGATTAATTAGACTATGTGATAGATAACTCCATCATATGATATACCAGTAGGCACGAAGCATAGTTGTTCCCATTTAATTAAAATGGACTAAATTAACCAGTTCTCGTGTGCCGATGTGTCTTAGTATACACATATAGGATAGATATTCATACATCCGAATGATTGGTCTTTATATCAACCTTAAAAGGAGTGTATTAAGCATTCGGGATGACTTGTATAAGAAACGGTTTCGGATGTCTAAAAAAGGAGCTTATGTATGTTATGAGCAAAAATGCTTGAAATATGAAGTAAAATTCATGTGAAAAAGCTGATCAAAAATTGAAATTTGTAAGCTAATGTATGATAGCTTATGTGCTCTTAAAAAGTTTGCTCCTATCCGGTATTATAAAAGGTGTAAGGTATTCTCACATCTTGTTTTGGATCTATGTTTAGATTGATTATATGGGTGTACTAAGTAAGTTGGGCACATGGTTAATTATATGAAAAATAAAGTAAATGGAACCAATGAGAACGGTTAAGTTAAGTGTTTAAGAAGGACAAAAATATTGGTAATCATTTTGGATTATTGGTCACATAGGATGGTTATTAGTGTACTAGGTTAAATTTGATCTTTTTGATGGAATTTCAATGGTATGATTAAAAACTATGTAATTAACATGCTAAGATATAGTAGATTTCTTCCTCGGGATGAGTAAGGGTTAAGTTGGGGAGGTTTGATCGGTGTATTTTACATACACCTCACAACATGTTAATTACGCATTGTTGCATTGTTATTCGTCGTTATACATGTACTTTGAGGTGTTTTATGATTATGTAGGTTTGGCGCATAAAGGAGCTAAAGTTGTGATATTAGAAGTTTAAAATGAAGACAAGAGAGATTTGGACATTGTCGCATTGTTTTGGTCATAACTTCTTCTCGCCGAACTCCGTTTTAGATGATTCAAAAGGCCACATAAAGAGTAAAAAGAAAACTTCACATCTATATAATAAAATGCAAGAAATTCTGAAGTTCATTTGTGCGTTTACCAGCTGGAACAGCCAACTCGTGGCTATTGGGGGTTTTAGTCCAATTTATCTTATAAAATATTTTGGGCCTTATATCATTAGTTGATTAAAAGTCCATTATGTTTGTGGGCTGGCTTGTTGGACGCAGCAACAAAAAGGAAAAAAGGCCCTTGTCTTGTTCACGTGGAGTAGCAAGAAAGACATAAAAAGGGATTTATCCCTATATAGTGATTCGACAAAAAAGAAAAGAGAGGAACCCACTTTTATTATATTCAGCCGCCATTCTTTTTTATCAAATCATTCGTGAGACCTGAAGATAAGCAAAGATTCTCAGCTGCATTCATATATTATATATATATGTTATTATTTGATTCCCTCGGCGACCATGCATAGCGAGGTCTTTAATTCTTTAATTCTTTTTTCTTTCATTCGAAGATGAGGTCTACGATTGTGATGCGCGGCTAAACCTTTTTTGTAATCTCTCCCGGTAAAAGATATATTTGGTTTGATCATGTTTACGGATTTTATTTTATTTGTCAAACATTAATTCATATGATTTTAATGCATATCCTTTATTTGATTTTAATGTTTTAATATAATTATTTGATGAATTATTGTGAGACATATTATTGCGAGTCAACGATTGTGCCGAGCCTAATTAGTATAGAGGTTAAGACGGTCGTATGTTATACAATATTTGTACCCATAATTGTTCACTTGAGTAATTATTAAATTAATTGATAACATTATTGTAAGACATGTTATTTCTAGTCAACGAGTCGTGCCGAGTCCAACTAGTTTAGGTATTAAGACGATTCGTGTGATGAGTATAACTTGTGCCCAAAATTGTCCTTTTCAATTAATTATGTCTATGTGGTTTGAAAACAAACATTAGTAATAATCCGTAACTTGATCATATCAATATATCCGGAGCCGGGAAGGATTGCTTTTTACTCAATTGTTTACAACTCTCGCTTTTATTTTCTTATTTAATTTTTACTTGTTTATTTACTTTTTATTTAATTAGTAATTTTATTATTAATTATTAAACAAACCAATCAATCAATTATTTATTTCATAGAACTTAGTTTAATGCTAATTGAAATCACATTATAAGAGTTTTGTGCAAATTGGATGTGGAAGTTTCTTATACATATATTTGTTGAGTGTTTGCAGATTCTGAAGATTAACTTGTGGATGACTTATTAGAGCAAACTAGAAGACCCAACCATGATTATAAGGTGCACCCGATTCCATTGTATAATTTGGTTATAAAATTAATTTGATGGTTTGCATGTAGTTAGGCATATGTATAATTAGTAGATGATCAAACCATACCCGATTGAATTTCCCTACTTACTTTTGCTTAGAACGGGAAGAAAGTAAAATAATATAATATGAAATATAATAATGTAATAGTTGGGTAGGACACTTAAATTGATCTTATCCGGTTTGTCACCCGCGCACGGTGGCCATAAAAAAGTTGGAGAACTGTCATAATTACTGGTGGTAGTCATATGCTGGGCTTTCCTATCTGATTCGTCACCCGTGCAAGGTGATATTTTAGTTGTTAGCGTGGGTCAGACACCAATTCTTATGATGGATAGCATTGCACTTAGCTGAGACAATTTTATATGAAATAACCCAATCCTTGTATTGTTGTTAATGAAATTAGGAAGGTTAGTTTAAGTTAGTACATTGATTAATTAGACTATGTGATAGATAACTCCATCATATGATATACCAGTAGGCACGAAGCATAGTTGTTCCCATTTAATTAAAATGGACTAAATTAACCGGTTCTCGTGTGCCGATGTGTCTTAGTATACACCTATAGGATAGATATTCATACATCCGAATGATTGGTCTTTATATCAACCTTAAAAGGAGTGTATTAAGCATTCGGGATGACTTGTATAAGAAACGGTTTCGGATGTCTAAAAAAGGAGCTTTTGTATGTTATGAGCAAAAATGCTTGAAATATGAAGTAAAATTCATGTGAATAAACTGATCAAAAATTGAAATATGTAAGCTAATGTATGATAGCTTATGCGCTCTTAAAAAGTTTGTTCCTATCCGGTATTATAAAAGGTGTAAGGTATTCTCACATCTTGTTTTGGATCTATGTTTAGATTGATTATATGGGTGTACTAAGTATGTTGGGCACATGGTTAATTATATGAAACATAAAGTAAATGGAACCAATGAGAACGGTTAAGTTAAGTGTTTAAGAAGGACAAAAATATTGGTAATCATTTTGGATTATTGGTCACATAGGATGGTTATTAGTGTACTAGGTTAAATTTGATCTTTTTGATGGAATTTCAATGGTATGATTAAAAACTATGTAATTAACATGCTAAGATATAGTAGATTTCTTCCTCGGGATGAGTAAGGGTTAAGTTGGGGAGGTTTGATCGGTGTATTTTACATACACCTCACAACATGTTAATTACGCATTGTTGCATTGTTATTCGTCGTTATACATGTACTTTGAGGTGTTTTATGATTATGTAGGTTTGGCGCATAAAGGAGCTAAAGTTGTGATATTAGAAGTTTAAAATGAAGACAAGAGAGATTTGGACATTGTCGCATTGTTTTGGTCATAACTTCTTCGTCCGAACTCCGTTTTAGATGATTCAAAAGGCCACATACAGAGTAAAAAGAAGTCTTCACATCTATATAATAAAATGCAAGAAATTTTGAAGTTCATTTGTGCGTTTACCAGCTGGAACAGCCAACTCGTGGCTATTGGGGGTTTTAGTCCAATTTATCTTATAAAATATTTTGGGCCTTATATCATTAGTTGATTAAAAGTCCATTGTGTTTGTGGGCTGGCTTGTTGGACGCAGCAACAAAAAGGAAAAAAGGCCCTTGGCCTGTTCACGTGGAGTAGCAAGAAAGACATAAAAAGGGATTTATCCCTATATAGTGATTCGACACAAAAGAAAAGAGAGGATCCCACTTTTATTATACTCAGCCGCCATTCTTTTTTATCAAATCATTCTTGAGACCTGAAGATAAGCAAAGATTCCCAGCCGCATTCATTTATTATATTTATGTTATTATTTGATTCCCTCGGCGACCGTGCATAGGGAGGTCTTTAATTCTTTAATTCTTTTTGCTTTCATTCGAAGATGAGGTCTACGATTGTGATGCGCGGCTAAACCTTTTTTGTAATCTCTCCCGGTAAAAGATATATTTGGTTTGATCATGTTTACGGATTTTATTTTATTTGTCAAACATTAATTCATATGATTTTAATGCATATCCTTTATTTGATTTTAATGTTTTAATATAATCATTTGATGAATTATTGTGAGACATATTATTGCGAGTCAACGATTGTGCCGAGCCTAATTAGTATAGAGGTTAAGACGGTCATATGTTAAACATAATTTGTACCCATAATTGTTCACTTGAGTAATTATTAAATTAATTGATAACATTATTGTAAGACATGTTATTTCTAGTCAACGAGTCGTGCCGAGTCCAACTAGTTTAGGTATTAAGACGATTCATGTGATGAGTATAACTTGTGCCCAAAATTGTCCTTTTCAATTAATACAAACTATATCTATGTGGTTTGAAAACAAACATTAGTAATAATCCGTAACTTGATCATATCAATATATCCGGAGCCGGGAGGGATTGCTTTTTACTCAATTGTTTACAACTCTCGCTTTTATTTGCTTATTTAATTTTTATTTGTTTATTTACTTTTTAGTTATTTAGTAATTTTATTATTAAGTATTAAACAAACCAATCAATCAATTATTTATTTCATAGAACTTAGTTTATTTAGTATTTAGTTATTAAGTTTCTAAAACCAAAACTTTTATTGATCAGTGATCACCCCAAAACTTAAATTCAAACCACATATTCCTCGTGGATACAATACCCGCTTGCCCTATCTAGCATAAGGTAATTAGGTTTATTTTTTGTCAGTACAATGACATCGGTTAACAGGTCCCCTCACTCACATCACTGGTTACCCCGTAAGTCCAAAATTATGCTACGCCGTAAAATATTTCTGTAACAAAATCTGAGAGCTAAAACCTGCAAATGATTCATGTCTAAAGCACAAGTTATCATAAAGTACCGATTACGTCCTAGATGTTCAAAATATTACATACATAGCCAAATAAAATTGTTTTAACGAGAGCCATAGAGAAATTGTTTTTGAAGCAATGGAGATTTCACTCCTAATCTTGGTCGTGATCCTTGGGGGTTTAGAACTAAGATGCCACGCCCTAGGGGTCTTGAGGAGTGGTGGAGGTGCTACCCGGGTACTGCTGAGGATGCATGAAATTGACTCCTTTCTAGACCTCGACATCTAGTATATCTGGCACATACACATAGGGTTCTCCATTCCAGCGAGGGTGGCTGAGGTTCATGTTCTGGAGCATCTGACTGGTGCGGTCGGCATTCCACTTGTAGTACTCCTGATGCTACACCTGCATCTGTCTAAAATCAGAATAAAACCTATCAAATTGGTTAGTCATACCAGAGACAACAGCCATCATGTCGTCCATGTCTTCCCCAAACTGGGTCATGATTCCCTCTATGTGTCCTAGCCGACCATCCATCACTCTGAGCCTATTAGAGATGGACCTGGCTGGACGGACCCTAACATGCTCCTCATCATCAACTCCCTGACTTCCACTAGCCTGGGAGCTCCCAACTCCTAGAGCCCCAACACCCTGAATCGCACGTTCCAACTCACGTCCTCCTACAACATTATACTTGCAAATCCCAAACTCAACAAGCTTATGAATCCCAATCAAGCTTGTATCAACCCCCTAGTCACAAGAGATAAATTCGTAGGAGTCATCAACCCAAAACTGCTAGCCAGCTTTTCAATGAAATGGGCCCCCTGAATAGGACTGGTCCTTTGGTACCCCTTTGCACCACCCGACATAAACTTGGCCAAGTGCCAAGTAACATCGATCATATCACCTCCATCCATGCCATGCATCAAGTAAATATCATCAAATGTCACATTCTCCCTAGCGGAGTGTCTTGCTCTGATAGAAATGGCTATGAGTTTGTGCACCAAACATCGGATAGGACTCCTTATGGTAGTGTAGGATGGTGGGGACCGAGTATCATAGCCAATGGCATTGGAGATCTGCTCAAGGTAGACCCTTGGGTTGTAGTTGTGGGGCTTGACTCTCATACAATTGTTGTAAAATTCTGTGAACATATTGGAATTTAGCTGCCTTTGAGTGTACAGTCCCATGGCCAAGATGAACTCCCTCATGTTCATCTGCCTCCTAACCCCACCAAGTTGGAAAAGGAGAAACGGCTCCGTTAAGATGACAATGTGGTCTTCAAAATCCACCGTAGCCAAAAATTCCCAAACATACTCCATAATAACATGCTCATTGATCATGAAGCCGAACAAACAAACTTCCCATTAGTACTTTCATACTCCACCTTGCAAAGTCTCTTAAGTGTTGTGGCAGCATCTCCATTGTTAACGGTCTCAAATTCGGCAAAATCGAGGGCTTCGGGTCCCTCAATCTCCTTTTTGGTAAGCTTAGATAGCTCACTTTTGCAGTTCTTTCTCCCATCAGCATCGAACTGCAAAAACTTGAACCATTGGGTAGGGTTGTTGTTGTTGTTTCTTGAAAACACATTCAAAATTACACATGTTAGTTGTATTTTAAATGTAAATTACGGCGTAACTCTGTTATTGGTTACGTCGTAAAACCAATCGGTGTCGTAGTTACGGCGTTTCCCATTTAATGGTTACGTCTTAAATAAATTTTTACTGTAGAAAGTTAATTTTACCCAAACACCAGTTACGACATAACCTCATCATTGTCGTTACGCCATAAAATTCACCTGAAAGTGACAATTTCTTCAATGGTTACGGAACCAATTGTTAATTACGTCGTAACCATAAAAATTTACTAACTTTTAAAGAGGTTTTACCCATTCATAAATTCATAACGCTATGCGAGAGCCTAGATCAATTAATCTAATCAATTCATAATCAATCCACACCCTAAATTAAATTCTAGAAATTCATAATCGAATGATAGAAACATGGTTAATAAAGGTCACTGAATCAATATCACATTCATATGAACCCTAAAACGTGAAGCCCCAAAAACCCCAAATTGAATTGAGCATAATAAGAACCCTAATTAAAAATTGAAAAATCAAGACTTATGGTCAAGTAAACTTATTAAAAGTCATGTTCGAAGTTATTTCTCGTATGTAGAATGTCAAAACATATCTTCGCCCTAAAATCAATTTCAAAATACCATATAATTATTAGAAACTAAGATTACCTTAAGTCGCCCAAATAAAACTGCTCCCCGGCAACGGCGCCAAAAACTTGATGTGCTTTTTCCATCCTGTTTTAAATTTATAAACTGAGAGATACTAGGACTAACATATACTAACGGGCAGTGTACCCGGTCATGTGAAGTATAGCCTAGGTAAATCCGAGTGTCGTCCCTAAGAGCTATTGGTCTGGTGAAATAAGGTATTAAACTCAAGTAGATATAATTAAATGAAAGTTGTTTAATAAATAGTAAATTCTAATTTAACAGAATCAAAATGTAAGGATAGAAAAGAGAATGATATGACTAATGAAGACTTATGGTCAAATAATTTATTCCTTCCTTTAATCCATATAGTGGGTGAATGTCACTAGACTCAGTTGGTCATTTCGCCTAGCCTATTTTCCATACCGTCCTATTCCGTAACCGAATGATTACAAGAGTTCATGGGTTTACCCTATGGAAGAGTCATTAAGTACCATGTTTAATAGACTTGTTCAAACGAAACCCGGCCTTTCGGAACTTAGGTTCCCTCTAACTTCTTAAGCTTCTCCATTTGATAAGTGCTCATTTGGTCTAATTCACACACAAGGAAATGAAAGTACTATGGCCAATTTCTATCAATCCTCGCAACCTGCTTGTTTAGGGTTCTATGGTCAATTCTCCTAACTTCCTAGATACTACCAAGCTTTAAAGCTACCGAAACAAGAGTGTCCACAAATAAGCAAAGAAAACGTCTATATAGAGGAACAAAGATAATATACTAAACCAAAGCTTAATTTAACAAAATGAATTCATCGAACGATTAATAGAAAAGCATAAGATAATTCAAACTTGAAATAGACTAGAATGATTCCTAGCTACATAAAACGTCATTCCTTCAATATTCTAATCCTCCATTAATCTTCTGGGTCGCTCTCCGCAAACCCTAGTAAAGGATTTGGGAAAGGGGAGATATCTAAAATGCAGAATTTTGGCGGGTATATATAGTGCTCGTCTTTGTTACGGCGTAACCTTATAAATGGTTACGCCGTAACCCTTCTTTAAAGCTGATCTTCAATTTGAGTTTATCCATAATTACGGCGTAACTGCATCACAAGTTACGCCGTGACATTACTCCTTGGTCAACACGTTAGTCAACTTACGGCGTAACCCAAGAGTGAGTTACGAACGTAGAACTTACATTAACACTATTACGCTGTAACCCTATTCTTCAAGCAGGTTTGGCTAAGTCATAAAATATTTACGGAGTAACTTCAATGACAAGTTACGCTGTAATCCTTGTGTCTTCGTCATTAATCTTTACTTTAGCTCATATCAGTCAATATTCATATCAAATCCGTTCAAATGCTCTTCTTTGTCCTGAAATGAAATATGAAGAAATAAGAGCTTAAACGAATGTAAGTTTGCATAATTTGTTGCAAAAATGGGGAAAATTGATGCTTAGAATATCAGGACTATTTGATGTTATCAGATGCAAAGCGTAAATGATGAAGACAAAGAACTTCTTGATAAAAAAATGCACAACGACCTTCGACAAGATATTGTAGAGCACCTATGGCAACTAAAATTAGTAGATTGTGCTCTTTTACTTCGCACTTTATTTTCAATTATGAATGTATTTTCACTTTGTATTTTTAAAATAGTAAAACGTGTTATGTTATTTAAAAATTGAAAAATCTAAATACAAGTCCCGGGTGTACCTATAACCCCGGGTTATGAAGGAGGTTCTTGTAAGGTATTGGTGGTCTAGCAATACTTTTGTCCTTTTCTGTAACCCTGGATTATTTTTCTCTCAGAGTGTTCTCGGACACCTGTTGCATGGCCATGCTCTCACAAATTATCTCACCACAAGGGGCCCGGAAAATATCCTGTCAAGTCTATTTCAACTTAGAGTTGCAAATTGCCTTTTTTGTCACTAAATCAAGCATCTTTACCTCCCACTGAATTTAACATTAGCACACAACGTTACACTTTTATGAAGTAACTGGAAACTAAGCTAAAACCCAATGAAAGAAAAAACTAAATAACCTAACATCTCAGGTCATAGGGATAGTACGCCACGATCTGCGAACACCATTAACTTATTAATTCCACGTGGTCGCTTCTCGATCATGGTCACGTCCAACATTTGTCACGCGCAATGCATGTCAAGCTTGATACACTCCCCAGAGTATTGTAGCTTTCACAATAGTTGTTCAACTTATCTAGGTTTCCCTCTATGATAATCAGCTATGGGCCCTTTTAGAAGAAAATGTCTTTTATTCATGGATTCAAAATACGCTAAAAGAAATCTCGTAGTAACGTCTTATCCCAGATAAATATATACACCATGGATGATTATCATTTCACCCCTCTATGGCAATATTACTGTATTCTCATTCCCTCTTCATTTCTATTTCATTGCGTCACTCTTTTCTTATAACCAACTTACGGGTTTCGTTTAGTGTGCACAGGTGTGACCTTTCGGCATTACCATGAAGGCCAGTTGGGAAGAACTAACATTTGTTTCTAAGAGCAACAGGTGCAGTCGGGGGGTTATAGACCCGTGTTAGAGGAAAATGTATTGTCACGTCAGTTTTTCATCCTATAACTCAGAACTTATAACTCGGGCAAAAAAACACCTCCACTCATCTCTCAAGTTATAGGACACCACCGGGCCACATTTTTTTTTTTTCATTTGTTTAACATTAAAATAAAAACATTACATAATTTAAATAAAAACAAAACACTAAATTTAAACCAAAATTTATACATTTTAGGACTAATAAAGTAACAAATTGAGTTCAAGACTAAAATTATAGGGTTAATACATCCGGAAGGTACTAAAGTTTCTCAAAATTTTGAAAAAAGTTACTAAAGTTTTTTTTAGTTGAACCGGGTTACTATAGTTTCCCAGTTGGTCGTTTTCCCTCTAGCAAAGTTTTTTTCACTAGTTTCCCAGTTCTTTTATTGAATTTTTGGGAAACTATAGTAACTTAATTCAAATTTTTGGGAAATTATATTAACTTAGTTCATCTTTGGGAAACTATATTAACTTATTTCAAATTTTTGGGAAACTACAGTAACCCGGTTCAACCAAAAAAAACTTTAGTAACTTTTTTCAAATTTTTGGAAAACTTTAGTAACCTCCGGATGTATTAACCCAAAATTATAAAGCTACTAAATTCAATAAAATGTTTAATAATATAGTTGTATAACTATAATTATTAACAAACGATAGTAATTAGTATATACTACTAGATGTAACGTCTCTATTTAAATTGTTTAAAAAAAATTACAAAATGGTAAATTCTAGTTGGTTGTTCGCATGTTAAACATACCCCAAATGTAACACCAGCTTTTATCAACGAGTATAAAATTTTTAATGCACTTATTTAAATTTCAACAAAATGCTATCAAGAAATTAAATATTACAATACACAACGAAATCAATAACAACAAAAAAATGAAGCTAAAACGACTAGCACTCTTAGAAAAACTCATTATAAACCATAGCCAAATGCAAACTTAGAGCAAAAAGTACCGTAACACCAAATAATACCATTTTTCCCGCCACGTCAGCGTCACATAATTTCAACACCAAATAATGTAACACAAAAAAATCACCCGTTATCATAAAACCACCTTTTGTGACCGACTTAAAATAAATAAATAAATAAATACAAAACCAACGCAAACCACATAACTTGGGCATAACACCAAATAACACGGGTGGGGGAGTGATAACACGACTATAACGCAAGTTATAATGCAATGCCAACGCCAAACCACTCGGTATCATAACTTGGACGAAACACGAGCCAACTAGGACGATTTTGCTTTGGGACGTTATTACTCCCTTCGCTCTTATAACTATTATAACTAAAACCCAACCCCACTTTGTGGTAGGACCTGGACAAAATTACCAACACCGTGACGAATGCCAGCTACACCAACACTTTAATAAAAAAAAAATATGTTTGTCTTAAGGGAAGTGTCTTCCTATTTGTAGTGCAATTCAAAAGAAATATGTTTGTCTTCGATTCGCACATCAAATAGATGAACCCATACGACTAGCCACAAACCTACCGTCCGATCTGTTGAAACGAGAAATTTTCTCTTGCATATTTTGTGTTAGACTATTTGCGGAAATTGTTGACAGTTATAAGAAATTTTCCATTTTGCCAAACTAAAATTTGCAATAACCCCATTCAAAAAAAGTTAGCTTAATTATTCTAACATTTAGTATCATTTTTGGATTGCCGGGAGTGTGTTAGACGTGTGAAAAAGTACGAAGAAAGCACTTGAGTTAATGTGGAGTTTTAGGCTACGGCTGAGAAACGTCGTCAAATGAAGAGTATATGTAGAAATTACACGTGAGAACTCAGGATCGAGTTCTTTTCAAGTGGAGGGAGTGATGAGGACAACAAAGTAAAGAATATAAGAGGGTGTTTGGTTCGTTATTTTGTTGGAGGGAAAACAAGTGTTTCGCATCTAGGTGCTACATGGACGACAATAATTCCTTGGGTAGATGTTTATATTTATTGATATTTATGTCTTGTGTTTTGCTAACTGTTTAAATATCCTTTAATTAAAAAATTAACATTAAATGAACTAGTATATTTCATAATTATATACATTTGTTCATTTTAAATATGGAATGCGATGTTAAATATGGAATATTTGGTGTTCATTAAGTATTAATTTTTTGAATTATGAAATGTTTAAACACAACCTAAAGGGTGGTTGTTAGCAAAAACCCTTAGGCCCCGTTTGGTTCACGGAATGTTTTTGATGGAATTGAAATCTGTCTATGGAATTGGAATGTGAAGGAATTAGAATTTAAATAATTGGAATGTGAAGGATTTGGAATCTTAAGGAATTGGAATTTGCAAAAATTAATGCGTGTTTGGTTGAATGAAAATGAAATGAAAAAAAATAAATTATATTAAACTATTTAAAATTTTATATTAAACTAAAATTGATAAACTGGATGATAATAATAATAATAATAATAATAATAATAATAATAATAAAATTATAAAATAATAATATTAATAATAATAAAATAATAATAATAATGATAATAATAATATTAAAATAATAATTATTATTAATAATAGCAATAATAATAGTGATAATAATAATAATAATAATTATATAAAATTAATTATAATAATAAATAATAATAATAATAATAATAATAATAATAATAATAATAATAATAAAACAATAATAATAATAATAATAATAATAATAATAATGGTAATAATAAAATAATTATTATTATTAATAATAACAATAATAATAACAGTAATAATAATAAAATAATAATAAAAATAATAATAATAATAATAATAATAATAATAATAATAATAATAATAATAATAATAATAATAATAATAATAATAATTATTATTATTATTATTATTATTATTATTATTATTATTATTATTATTATTATTATTAGCAATAATAATAGTAATAAAAAAATAATGATAATGATAATAATAATAATAATAATAATAATAATAATAATAATAATAATAATAATAATAATAATAATAATAATAATAATAATAATAATAATAATAATAATAATAATAATTGATTTTTGTTGATAAAAAGAATGAATTTCATGGAATTGTAAACATTCCTCCCATTTTGCTATGGAATGTTGAATTCCGCAGAATTGGGATTTTAAAGGATTTCCATTCCATTTCATTTGCAACCAAACACATTAAGGAATGGAATTCGGATTCTGAATTCCTTGAATCTGCCAACCAAACACGTTATGGAATGGAATTAAATTCCAATTCCATCAAAATCCTGAAGATTCCGTGAACCAAACGGGGCCTCATGTTTTAAGCAGATGCTAATATTAGGTTTGTGCCGTGACATTTTCTAGGGACAATTTTAGAATTAGCATTTTTTTTTTTCACAAGCTTATATTCCTATAAGAGAAATTTTTGTAAATTTTTTATGGATGTATCATTTCTCTTCCTAAAAATATGGGGCTTAGGGTTTTGTAACTTTAATCTTTTGATCTTGATTATTAATAAATTTTGTGCTTTAATAGTCTTAGATGTTCAAAAATATCTTTTAACAGCCTCTTATACTGACCCAATTAAACACGGTCAGAGGTTTAGTCCAAAAAGAGTGTTTGTTTTGTTCATATCATTAAAAGGCGGTAAGAGGGCTGGGAGTGGTAACTTGGCAATAGTGATATAGCCTACGTGGCTCGCGTTGCCGCTGCGTTACCATACCCCATCGTCCTGCGTTGCCTCGGTGTTATGACTTAAGTTGCTACACTAACGTAAGTTGAAACACACTAGTGGACAAAAAAAATATTACAAACAGCCCCCTCAAGTTCCTTTAGTCATGGTTTTATCAATCATCCTTATAGTGTGTGTGTGTTTTTCAGTGTGTGTGTGTGTGAGATTTGGCAGTTTGGGGAAGATGATAAGTAACAAAAGGTTTTTGCAATTTAGTCCCTTTGGTTTTTACAATTTAGTCCTTGTGGTTTTTGTAGGGTTTTTTTTTTTTTTTTTTTTTTTTTTTTTCTTTCTTTTTTAAGTTAAAAGTAAATAACATATAATTTGTTTTTTATTTAATATTTTCGCATGTATTATAAATTTATGTTTGGTTTTTTTAAGTATTTTTAATTTGTATTTTTAAATATTAGGCTGTTTAATAAATGAAATAGTTAAGGGGTTAATTTGTAAATTGTAATTTTTAAATGGTGTGTCCCAAAATATGGTGTTATTTGGTGTTTCATCCCAAAATATAAGTCCATTTTGACTTTTTGAATCCAACTTTGATCTTAAATATTTTTATTTTTATATTATAATACTTGATAAAAGTTATACCAACAAAAAATACATTTAAAACACAATATATTTATATTTTTGCATCAAGTATTATATAATAAAAAAATAATATTTAAGGTCAAAATTGGATTCAAAAAGTCAAACTGCACTTATATTTTGGGACGGAGGGAGTATGATAAAGGGTAATTTTTTGGTGTTATTTTATTTTGTGTTGAAATGATGTGACGCTGGCGTGGCGGGGTTTTTGTTGTTATTTGGTGTTACCACTCCTAGTGCTCTAACGCTCTGTTCTCAAATCTAAATTTTTAAGAATGGAAGAGGACGGGATAGGAAGGGCAAAGTAAGGGATGGAAATATGAAAAAAGTGGTTATTTCAATTTGTGTTCTTGAGTTTGTATTTTAAAGTAGCAAAGAAATAATAGAAAAATAACAAAATTACCAATATACCCTCGAAACTATATACATTAATTATCTTTCTATGCTTCCATTTGACGCCATGAACAGCAGTAGTGTATTACTAGTATCTTTTTACAAAGCTTACCTTTTGTGTAGTTATCAAACTTGGTTCAATGTATATATTCATTATTTCGAACATCAGTAGTGTAATTCCATTTGGACAAACAACAAAAGAAGCCTATACGAATGGTGTTTATGGGCAAATATTAGTTAGGCAGTGATGGAAATGTAGCTTACATAAGCATACAGGTCAAAACATACTTTTCATAAAATATTATTATGAGCAAATAGCCTAAAGACAACGAATGTTTTCGAGTTTATCAATAGGTAAGACTGAGGATATAATAATAATTTAACAAAGGCTCATGTTACTAGTTACTCACTTCCCCTTCTGATCCTCCCAACTTTGGGCGGAAGACATATACACAAAAAAAACACATACATCCCCTCCCTCCCCCCTTCCCGCACCTTACCTTTCCTTCTTAAAAAAATTAAGAACGCCATTTTTTTCAATTTCCTTTCCCATCCCTTCCCTTTCCATTAAATAAAAAACTCAAGAATAGAGCGTAAGAGGCAATCAATGTTTAAAACATTTATTTTTTTCTAATCATTAAGAGACATAAAACTTTTATTGAACATGACGAGGAAGGGGTATCTTAACACCTCTTATTTTTTTTTTTTTATTTTTTTTATTTTATTTTTTTTTTCTTACTTTCTTTTGTTTTTAATTTTTTTTTTCTTTTGTTATGATTTTTTTATGTGGGTGTTTTTTTTCTTTTTTTTTTTTTTTTTCTTTTTTTTGTTTTACATAGTATTTGTTTTATTTCACCATTGTCTTTCGTATTAAAAGTATTAAATAGAATCATTGCATATGTTTTGTTAGATAAAGATAAAAAATATTTTGTTAGAAGAAGAATGTTAGATAAAGTTTTCTTTGTTCGTGCAGATGCAATCGTTTTATATTTAAATTGTAAAAACTGATAGTTTAATACATTTAAACATTTTTAGAAAAAAAAAAAAAAAAAAAAAAAAAAAAAAAAAAAAAACAGTTTTATTTCAGTCAGATTCAGATTTATCAACCACTTATTCAGATTAAGATGAAAATCAGATTTAGACTTTTCAACAACAGATTCAGATTCAGATGTACGAAACAGATTCAAAATCAGAGCCTCCTAATAAACAAACAAAACCTTACTCTTGTTAGGTTTTATTCCCTGGACCTTTTAACCTTATTTATCAACCCTCGAATTAAGGTTTTAAAATTCGCTTCCGCATGCTGGACCTTTTGTTTGTTGTTTGTTATGACTATAATATTTTAGTAAGTATTAAATTATGAAAAAAAAAAAAAAAAAAAAAAAAAAAAAAAAAAAAAAAAAACTCCTAAAATTTACTTTTGATATAGTTATAGATGTTGACAATACATACGAGTAACTTCTAATGATATAGTATGTCTTAGAAAAAACATAACCTAAATTTTTAAGGGTTGTTTTGGACCATTTTAGCTCCACCCGAACCTAGGTCTCCATGCATGTTTGGCGACAGTTTCAACAGATCATTTTATGATTTTCATCCACACGCTGGAAATTTGTGAATTTCTTTTACCTTTGCAAAAACAATGCAGTCCTTATAACGTTTTGAGCATATCTTTGTCTCCATGTTGTTTCACAAATATAAAATGTATCTAGTTCAAACTTTGTTAGCTTCAATCTCTTTAGGGCTAGTGATTACAAGGCTCTGTGGTGAAATCCGGGGTTTACTTGTCAAGGATGGCTCGGATGAGAATTCACTCTAACCTAGAGAAAAACGTCTTTGCAAATTGCAAGTGATAGGCGTGCATCTCTGTGTGGACTGTTGTGTCGTGATGTTGCCAATATATCGTTCTTTGTTTAAAAAAATAAGAAGTTTTTCTTGTTGAGATTTTGTCAGGAATTAAAATGAGGTTTTATTTTTATTTTTTTAAATGACAACTAAATATCTCACAATTGATACACTACAACCATCTCATATGTTCTAAGTAAGACTTAAACCCACAACTATTTAATTAAGGGCCCGTTTGATATACGGTTTTTACCGGGTATAGATTGAAAGCTTCTTTAAAAACCGTGTTTGGTACATGTTCAACACAAACTTCTGACAAGAAATGTTCAATCCACGATAATGTGGTGGGTTTTTGGTGGGATTTGATAAATGTAGACCAATCAAAACATTTTTTTTATTTGGTGTTTTTTCTTAGCCACAAATAAATTTATTTTTCTTCTTTTTTTCTTCTATTATTTATTTAAATAAATACATAAAATAAACTAATCAATCATTTATTTTCTCTCTCTTCATTTATTCAAAATCTATCCTTTTTTTTTTAAAAACCTTTACTCAATCTTTCAAACCATTCCTAAATCCTAATATCATTTGTGAATCAAACGCACCATAAATATTTTCTCACACAACAAGAGATGACATTGAGATACAAACCCTTTATTAGAATCTTTAACAACCTATGTTGAAACAAAACCCATCATTGTATATTTGTATAGCATCTAGTAGAAACCAAACGCCATTCATATGTTGGTAGACCTGTTTAGGATATTTTTTTTCAGACAATCTTATTGGGCCCGGTTTGGGCTCTAGAAATCTGAACCAGTGGCTTAGGCTTTAGCTAAATGATTATTTATATTAAATTTTCCACTTGTAATTTTAAATATCAAAAATGTCTTTTCCAATCCCATCAACAATTTGAATTTTGAATGTTAAGTAATCATCTAGTTAGGTTCAACTAGTTCCACCATTTAACTAGTTTATCTTTTTATTTAAAATAAATAAATTTGTCCAAACTGTCCCAACCCATGTTTAGCAATTGGCATGTTTAGCTAGGTTCAACTAGTTCCACCATGGTGGTTGTTACAGACACTAATTATTTTCACTAAGCTTAATTCACTGATTTTCACAATTATCACAACCTAGCTCAGAAAGTACTGTATATCGTTTTTGTTTATACTAAAAAGCTGAAAAATAGATTTAATAAAAAAAAAAAGTATTTTCATTCGCCCTAAAATTATTTAGCTATTTGTAGTTTGTTTTTTTATTAATCGTAACTCCAGTATACAAAATTCTTAGAAGGGCAATATAAATTTATTAATTAAATGAGTATATGTTCGTTCAAAAAAAAAAAAAAAAAGAGTATATGACAAAATGTCTTACCTCCTGAAGACGTATATAAAATCAGCAAATATTTTGCAAACATATTGTTGGACAATTAGGACAACAAACTCGAAGTTCGATCCCGGAACGTTAGAGCGCGAGTTGTATCGAGCACAAGCACTTAATACGAGAGATACAACAAGACTACAAAGAACTAAATGATTAAGGTTATTAACATCATCTCGACTTGGTTACAAATGAAAGAATAAAGATGCATGTGTGTTATGCCCTTCACCCCACCTCTATTTATAAAGGTGTGGGGCAAATCCTAACCGACCTAACACATCCTAAACAAAGCTATTACTTGCCTTGCATGACGTAACTACCATCTACTTAATCGACTTAACATAACGTAACTAGACTTGACAATAAAACTAGGCTTCTCTCCGGTGACCAGACATGACCAATGTGTCACAGCGGTGACCGACTTTTTTTTTTATGCAACGGTTGAATTTAGATTGAATTTAAGTGTGTTACAATCGGTCACAAAATCGACGGATTGTTTTTTTCTAACAACCATGACCGATATTTGACCTCCCCTCCACAATGGTGGTGACCGACTTTGAAGTCGGTCGAGATTTGTGACCGGCCGATTTTTTCATTTGCAGTGTGTGCAGACTAACAATTTTCACTTTAGTAGCAAGACTAGGGGAACCGAACCCATCACCTTATAAAAGGAGGTGCGGGGGCGATGCTCAAACACACACTCGCATTCTTCTTATTCTTTATCGAGGTTTTGTGGTAATACAATATAATCGTTCGGTTATACTTTGTGGGTTTCAGTTCTTTGTAGTCTCTCGTGTTTGCTACTTGTGCTCCATATTTTCAGGTTTATTGTCGTAATTGTCCAACACATATTTTGGGAATTCTCAAACCACCAACAACACAATTTTTGCATAAATTTTTAAACTTTTGGGCGTTACCTGGAATTGTTGCTAGAAATTTTCAAAACTGGTTTCGCAAATTAGATAGTTAAAGTAAGCAAATATAATCTGTAATAAACCCCATTCAAAAAAAAGTTAGCTTAATTATTTTGACATATTAAAATGGGATTTAGGTTACTTTATTTATTACTAGATGTACGTGATGTATAGTACTTCAATAATGGCTCCCTGCGTTGGGTCACTTTCCACCATTCTTTTAGGTGTCTGGGTTTCTTTTCAGATTTACGTCATACAAAAACTTTTTTTTTTTTTTTTTTTCAACATTTATGATAAAAATAAAAAAAATTAAAGATATGGGTCCTTGCTGTTATCACTTCAAAAAATTTTATTGTTCAAAAACTTAAATAGTTTTGATTTGTTTCTTCACTGGATAAGTTGGTTAATGGCATACTTCTTGTCCAAGCTCAATATATGTAGGATTCAAGATTAGTTAATGACACAGATTATATATTCAATCTAAAATCCTAACTAAATGTTATTGAAACTGTATTGACTAAAGCTATACTAACTCCACCAGATAAAAAAACATAAAATAGTTTAAGAAAAATGCATTTATTACAGCTTTTGTATTTGCAAAAGTCATAAAAAAACAGTTTTACTCTCTCACAATTATTTAATATTTTCATATATTGTAGTTTTGTAAATAAAATTTTGATTAAGGGTAATATAGGGCCCGTTTGATTTGTAAGTGAGATTGGAATTGGATTCGGATTTAAAAAAAGTTAGAAAAAAAATGGTGAAAGAGAAAATTAAAAAAAAAGTTTAAAAGTAAAAAAATTTGATTGATTGAATTAAAATGTAAAAGTAAAAAGTTAGTAAAAAAATTAATAATATGTGGCTAGAAAATTCATCAAATAAAATAAAAAGATTTGATTGTTTGGATTTATTAAAATCCATCAAAATAGGTAGTTTTCAAAATTTTATTCCAAATATCATACCAAAAGTATCAAAAGTGTACCAAATAATTGATTTAATTAAACTTTCATTCAAAACCAAACTATACCCTTAAACCAAACGGGCCCATAGTAATATTAAGCAATTTCAACTGCTATATATAATAGTTAACAATTAATTTAAAACAAACCGCTAAGAAAAGATAGATTAATAATTTAAAACAAACCGCAAAGAAAAGATGATCAATAAAATTGAGACGTGTGGAGTATTTTTTAAAAATGGTCACTTGTCATTTTAAAAATGGGTTCTTTAAGAGATAAAATAATGACATACTTCGTGTGGTGGAAAAGTTATTTACATAAAAAAAGATTAGCAACAGCCAACAGAGAATAAAATAAATTTTGATGGAGGGTTTCGATATTATATTGATATTATAAGTTTATAATCCCAAAGGTGTCATCAACCATAAAACCAAAACTAACCAGCTGAAGTGGCAAGTTGGTTTCAATCTCCAACAATGTGAAACAGTAGTAACGAACACAACCAGATCTGAAAACTTGTTGATATTCAACAAAACAAATTACTATCAGATTCCAACTTTTTCCAAAAATTAATGATAATAATAATTTATTGACATTCATCAAGAAACGCATTATACCAAAAAAAGTACACCTTCCAATGCATCTACTCCTTACGTCCCAAATTAAAAGTCACTATTTCTATTTTGGGTTGTCCCAAAATTATTGTCCCCTTTCAGATATAGTTGTGAAGAATATAACAAGTTTACCATATTGCACCTAATGTTACTAAAAATTACAAACATCATTCAAAGATTTAATTAATTGCATAAGGATAATACTGTCATTTTACAAAAAAAGTAAGATAGAGAATGCAGTAATGATTATGTTTTCTTAAACTGTGTGTTTTTTGTCGGGGGACAATAATTTTGAGACGGATAGAGTATACCATTATCATTGTCATAGCCTTTATATACACTTTTAAGTTAAAGGTTTAAGGAAATGACAATACGTAATTGAATGCTAATATATACTACAAATCAAAAACATAAGAGTTCAAAAAAAAAAAAAAAAACATAAGAGTGCAAGATGTAGTGCATTTTATAGGTGGGGTTATTTAGCCGTCACACCTGCTTTTTTCCTATAACATTTTTATAACACGGATATTGAAAAACACTGTTGTCGGCTATAACATGTTATGCGTGAATGTAGATCTCATTTTTTTTTTTTTACATTTTTCATTTTATTTAAAATAACATATTTCAATAAATTAAAATTCAAAAATGATTATAAGTACGAGTTACAACGAAAATAAAATATGATACGACACATACATAAAAACTAAAACAATCTAAACTAGGAACAATATTTTGATCAAATCTCTTCTTTCATTTGGTAGATCAAAGCCGCATCTTCCTCCGACATCCTTACGGTGTTAGTAGCAAGAAATCTCAATTCCTCGAATTTTTTTGGCGGTCATCATACGATCTTGTTGCATTTCCTCTTTGACCATTTCCTTGAAAGCTTTTCTACTTGACGAGGATCCCGCCAGTACCATTGAGTCTGATTTTTGAATACTGTGGTGAACTTGAATTATCGGAATACATTGTTCATGAGCCAATCATTGTTTCGGTTATTCCATTTCGTTGAGTGTGATTGTAAGTGTATGTGAAAGTGTATGAATGGGTAAAAATTTGTTCATGCTTGGTTTGTTTGCATGTGAAAATGAGTATTTATTTGAGAAAATAAGGTATGGCCGTTTGGGATATAGTCATTTGCATGTTTGGCGCGAAGCTTTTTGGAGCTTTTTTGGGCAATGAGCGGTGAAAATGAGCTTTTTTATTTTTTATGTTCGTTTGGTAAGATAGCAATGAGTTGTAGCAATTTTTTAGGAAAGCTTTTTTCCCAATGTTTCCTTTTGAAGCTTTGGAAATTTACAAGAGCTTTTTTGTATTCAATGACTAAAATACCCCCTACCCCATCCTAATAAAAACCCTAATATATATCATCACGTCTGTGGCTTTTTTTTCCTCTCATCAATTGCTGTCATCACATTCACATCTTTCAAGGTTAGTGCATGCTAATTATTTAATTGCCTAGTTGTTGTTTCTGTGATTCAGTAGCATCCTCGTATATGTTTTTGTTCTTCCTTGTTGATACATAAAACAACTTATTAATCCAACTTTACAAATTCTAGTGTTTACTACTAAGAGCCTTCTTTATTAAATGGAGCTGATAGATGCAATGCCGAATATGTTTCTACAATAAGTTAAATTCTAAGAATCACTAGATATGCCGAATATGTTTCTACAATAAGTTAAATTCTACATGGCTTTGCATGTTGGGGTCAGTTTCCATTGTGTAAGAATCACCAGATACCATAAATCACAATTTGAAAATGAGCCGCCTAATAACATGCAAGAAAGTTTCAATCGTTCCCATTCGTCTCTACGAAGTGCGATTGAGAGATCATTTGGAATATTGAAAAAAAGATGAAAGATACTCGGTAAAATGCCTAAATACAGTGTGAAAACTCAACTGGGTGTAATTACGGCTGCATTCGCCTTGCATAATTACATTCGTAATAATGACAAAGAAGACATGGTGTTCACAACATTTGAACAACATCCAGATTACATGGGAGGTGAAGAACTTCGTGACGTACGTGGCTCGAATGCAAATAATGATGATATTTCTAGTGCAACATCTATCGAGATGAAACGAATTCACAATGATATTGCCACTTCAATATGGAATGCACGTCGTCGGTAGTAGATTACTAGTGTATAACGGTATTATGAACTGTCCAGCATGTAAACGTAACTTTATTATTTATTTAGACAATTTTCTATTGAAATATGCATATGTCCTTTTACGTCATTTTACATATATATAAATACAGCTACAGCTAGGGGTGTCATTCGGGTTGACCCGGTCGGGTTCGGGTCAACTCGGGTCGGGTCGGGTCAAGGCTCCTAAAAACATACCCGAACCCGACCCTGTTTGAACTCGGGTCAACTCGGGTCGGGTCAATTCGGGTCTCGGGTCAACTCGGGTCGGGTCAATTCGAGTCGGGTCAGCTCGGGTTTGGGGTCAACCCGAGTTTTTGCCTTGTAAATTGTTAGTTTTCTCGGGTCAATCGGGTTCGGGTCGGGTCGAGGCTAAAAAAAATACCCGAACCCGACCTTGTTTAGAACTCGGGTCAATTCGGGTTCACCCGATTGACCCGAATATAAATTCGGGTCAATTCGGGTTGACCCGAATTGACTCGGGTCGGGTTCGGGTCGGCTCGGGTTCGGGTCGGGTCGGCCCGAATGACACCCCTAGCTACAGCTATGTTACCAAACGTTTTTATTTAAAAGACAGCTACTGCTCACGGCTACTGCTCACAGCTACTGCTCACAGCCACTGCTCACAGCTACAGCTCACTGCTACTGCTACTTTTACCAAACACAACCGTTTGGGATATAGTCATTAGAACAAAAACAAAAATTAAACCCAAAATGCCTGTTACTCACACAACGCAACACCGACAATGCAGTTATAACGCCACCAACGATGAACTTGACAACGTTAGAGTGGGAGGTACGCATGCTGGTGGGTGGCGCCATGGCCACCAGCCCAATTCTTTCGACGACGCACGGTTACGTGGGTGGCGTCATGGCTTCTCGCGCCGTTACAGCCAGCCCAGGCCGTTTTTTTTTTTTTTTTTTTTTTTTTTTTTTTTTTTTTTTTTTTTGTGTGTGTGGATTTGTTTGTGTTTATGTTTGTATTTGTGTTTGTGTTTATGTTGAGAAAGTTGCTGTTTTTTTTTCTGGTGCCAACGTTAACGGCCAGAATGTGATGCCATGAAATTTCTGGTGCCATAGAGACTTTTGCTGACATGGCAACACTTTTTTGGCCATGGCTTGAAGCCATGGTACGAGGGTACCCCAACACTCTTATAGGTATCTCAATAATATGTTTGATAAGCATCAAATATGTATTGGAATGTATAGCCATTGATAAATATGTAATCATGAAATGCTTAATAGTGTGTTTTCTAGTACGAGTATCATTTAAGTAAGGAAAGAAAAAAAAATGAATCAAGTAAAATAAAAAAGGTTGTGTTATCGAGTATCACGTAAGGAAAAAAAATAAAAGAAAAAATGATTGAAAGAGAAGATTGATTTGATTGATTTTTGGTAATTAAAATATTTTATCTCAAAATTTAGTTGAAAATGTTTATCTTTTGTTTCTTTACTTTTTCTTACTAAAAAAAACTTGAAAACCAAGCGTAAGTGCATATTTTGGCTGAAATCTTTTGCGCCAAATGATACAAACATAAATCAGAAAGGAAATTTCGTATTTACGCATAAGAAAAATATGTTCCTTTAAAAGATAAAGGAAGCCCTAGCTAGCTACCACGTGATGGCCCACATTGTCACCAATTATTTTTGGAGTCTTCAAGTCGCAAGAAATGAAGAAATTCTATTTATGATTCAATTTAGAGTAAATTGCAAAAACCGTCCACGTGGTTTGTCAAAATTGTAGAAATCATTTTTGGTCTTTCATAAGTGTAGGTGGCGTCTCTGTCACTAAACCTTTCAATCATTTTGGTCATTGGTTTCAACCAGCGTTAAGTGGATTCAGTTAGTAGTTGCACGTTAGCCCTTTTTGGCCAACGATAGTTGCAACGTTCATCCTTTAAACTAACGACCGTTAATAATTAAAAAAATTTTGGTTTATTTTAAGTTTTTCGATTTTTATATACATTTTTTATAAAAAATATACATTTTCATATATGTTTTTATACGATTTTATATTCATTTTTATATACACGTTTTTAGATACGGTTTTTTAACATATATGTTTTCATATATGTTTTTATACGCTTTTATATACACGCTTTTATATGCACGCTTTTATATACACGTTTTTATATAGGTTTTTATATACGTTTTTTTATACTTTTTATATATTATATACGTATACGTTTTTATATATCGTTTATAAAAACATATACGTTTTTATATACGTATATAATAACTTATATGTTTTTATAAATACGTATATAATAAGTATATAAAAATGTGTATAAAAACGTATACAATAACGTATAAAAAGTATATAAAAATGTCCAAAAACGTACATAATAAAACGTATAAAAAGTATATAAAAATGTGTATAAAAATGTATATAATAACATATATGTTTTTATAAATACGTATATAATATATAAAAAATATAAAAAACGTATATAAAAACGTATACACAAAAGTATATAAAAGCGTATGCAAAAACGTGTATAAAAACGTATAAAAAGTATACAAAAATGTGTTAAAAACGTATATATATAATAACATATATGCTTTTATAAATACATATATATTATATAAAAAGTATAAAAAAAACGTATATGAAAACGTATATTTTTTATAAAAAATGTATATAAAAATCGAAAAACTTAAAATAAACCAAAAAAATTTAAATTATTAACGGTCGTTAGTTTAAAGGATGAACGTTGCAAAGGTTGTTGGCCAAAAAGGGCTAACGTGTAACTGCTAACGGAATCCACTTAACGCCAGTTAAAACCAGGGACCAAAATGATCAAAAGGTTTTGTGACAGGGACGCTGCATGCACTTATGGAAGACCAGGGACGATTTCTGCAATTTTAACAAACCACAGGGACAGTTTTTGCAATTTACTCTTCAATTTATCACAAATTCAATCGTTTTTTATCCGGGGAAGATGCGGAAAAAAGACTTAGTTGATAACATTATTTTGTATTCTTTAAATTGGTTGAAGTATCGAAACCCAAAATTTTGTATTAATTGGGTTGAGTGGCTTCAAAGCCCTCTATATTTGTATTAGTCTAGTTCTTTGCGAGACTTTTTTTTCTTTTTCTTTTATAAAGTTCGCTATTCAAAAAAAAAAAAAAAATATATTTATATATATATATATATATATATATATATATATATATATATATAGTAACATTATATAATTTTACAATGCATAAAGTAGTGTGTACCAATAAAAAACATGTGTGTGCAGCGCGCAAATCCATTAAGTTATATGGTTAACAAGGTACAAGGTTTAACATGCTAAAAATAAGGTTTTTCGCATCTCTTAAATAATAATAATTAATAATAATAATAAAAAAAAAAAAAAAAAAAAAAAAAAACTGTTCTTTAAATGTTTATGTTAACGTTCTTTGTTCACAAGATTTTTTATGCATCAAAACTCCGCTCAATTTTTGGTTGATCATCAAATTTCTTTCCAACATTTATTTATCACAATTAAACATTTTTTTAGAACAACAAAATTTGATTAGACCGAGCAAGGAGCTCGAGAAGAAAAGTTACAAATGAAGGGATAGAGTGTTACAAGGATTACTAACCCACTCAATCCAATTAAAAGAGATTTTCTTAAGCCTATTTGAAATCCAAATTGTAGGCGAAGATCTTGACATCATTAAATAAATTATTTCATTGGGCGTTTTAGAGAGCAAGCCATATTGTTACGAAATTTCCAACGGATCCATATTGTTGCTTGGACTACTGCATCAAAACATTTGGAGTTGTGCGACGAGAGATTAGTTCTTTCTGAAAGGAACAAAACATCATTAAGGCTTTCAATATCCT
Source organism: Artemisia tridentata subsp. tridentata (assembly GCA_021014915.2). Lineage (NCBI taxonomy): Eukaryota > Viridiplantae > Streptophyta > Magnoliopsida > Asterales > Asteraceae > Artemisia > Artemisia tridentata. The sequence goes on from CP139504.1 coordinate 10,673,559, forward strand.
GACTTATAGTTTTATTATCGGGTTTGACTAACCAATCACGTAACGCCTTCAACTTAAAAAGTCGTAGTCAATCTTACTTAATGGCATTCTCGTAATAAAATACCTAAAACTCGGTTTTGGGGTGTTACACTATATATGTCTTTCATACCTGATTCAAGTGTCAGGACTTCACTTTGAGGTGTTTATTGATTATTCCAACATTTTCTCAATATGCATTAGTAAATTAGAAATAAAATAATAGAGATACCTGAAAATGATTTGAATTTGAAAATAATAGAGTACAGATTGATTGATTTTGTTTTCGATATTTTGATTTAGGCTGTTTGGTAAAGAAACAAATTTTTGGGATATTAGGGAGAATGGGAAAACGACATGTTTTTGGTTATTGGGTGAAAAAGAATGAAAAGGGTAAGGAACTCTGACTTTTTATTTTAACTAGAGTTAATTTCATAAATAATCCTTGTGGTCTGTCGGGTTTAACAGGTTTAGTCTTTAAACTTTTTTTTAACGGATCAAATCTCTGTGGTTGTAACCCATAACGGATTTTGTCCCTGAGACTACCTGTCGTTAATTTTTTCCGTTAGCTAACGACCATTTTCAACAAACATTTGCATCGTTAATCCTTTATACTAACGACAGTTTATACTTAACTCAAAATTTGTTTTCTTTTGTTTTTTTTTCCCTAAAAAATTTAAAAAAAATGGTTTTCTTATATATATATATATATATATATTTCTAAATATCTTTAAAATTTATTCACTATTTTTTTACACGTTTTCATACACACATTTTTATACACACATTTTTTATACACACGTTTTTATATACATATTTTTATACACGTTTTTATACACACTTTTTATCACATATTTTTATACACGTTTTTATACACATGTTTTTATACACATTTTTTACACATATTTTTATACACGTTTTTATACACATGTTTTCTATACACTTGTTTTTATACACATGCTTTTATACACACGTTTTTATACACACATTTATACGCACATTTATACACACATTTTTATACACACATTTATACACATATTTATACACATATTTTTATAGTGTATAAAAATGTGTGTATAAATTGTGGTGTATAAATGTGTTGTATAAAATGTGAGTAATAAAATGTGTGTATAAAAACTGTGTATAAAAAGTGTATAAAAATATGTGTATAAAAAATGTGTATAAAAACGTGTAGATAAAAACGTGTGTATAAAACGTGTGTATACAAAATGTATAAAAATATGTGTATAAAAGCGTGTATAAAAACATGTATATAAAAACGTGTGTATAAAAAATGTGTGTATAAAAATGTGTGTATAAAAATATGTATAAAAACGTGTATAAATTTTAAAGATATTTAGAAAAAAAATATATAATAAAACCATTTTTTTTTTTTTAGAAGAAGAAGAAAAAAAAACCCCCAAATTTTGAGTTAAGTATAAATGGTCGCTAGTATAAAGGACTAACGGTGCAAATTTTTGTTGCAAACGGTCGTTAGCTAACGGAAAAAACTAACGACAGTTAGTCTCAGGGACCAAACCCGTTATGGGTCGCAACCACAGGGACTAGATCCGTTAGAAAAAAAGTTTAGGGACTAAACCCGTTAAACCCGGCAGACCACAAGAACCATTTATGAAATTAACTCTTTTATCTATTACACTTTGGTTCAACATTAGTATCAGGAATTAACTTTTAAGTACATGTTTATTTTTCGATTGTTTCTACATAAGATATAAAAAATGATTTTATAAAAATTGTCACAAAATAAAGAAATATTTACGCTTTTTTATTTAAAAGATAATGGAAAGAATCTTCGAGGATATAAACATATGTTTGAAAAAACTAAAGGTGAGCATAAAACCGAAAAACCAAATCGAACCCGAAAAAATTGAAAAGACCGCACCGAAAAACCGAACCAAATGATCAAACGACAGGGGCGGTTTTGATTTTTAGACAAACCGAATGTTTGGGGCAGTTTTTGGTTGCTTATGCAAAACCGAACAAAAAAAACCACCCCGCCCATCTTTATCTATTTTCAAAATATTTGAACTAATCTTATCTACTTAATTATTTTTAACGAAATATTCAGTATATCTCTTTGACTTTTGCAAAACTTGTTAAAAATGCTAAGACTTGCATTTTATATTTCTAAGGATTTTATATTGTTGTTTCGTACTTTGTTTGATTTTGGATTGTTAGATGTTATGCTACTATTACTCTCGTTTGAATAGTGTTGTACGGAAACATAATTCCGACGTTTGATGGGCAACTTGCTAGTTATTATTTTTTTATTGATTGAACTCCCTCCGTCCCACTATAAGTGTCCACAATGGTATCTTTGCTTGTCCCATATTAAATGTCCAGGGAATATTTTCAACCAATGAGAAGAGAGTTTAGTGGGTAATATGATATTTAATTGGTGGAGAGTGTAGTTGGCCCCACTTTCTAAACTTTGTGCAAATGAAAAGTGGACACTTATAGTGGGACGGGCAACTTGCTAGGGAGTATTTTTTTATTGATTGAAATCAGAACGAAACAATAAGGAAATAAGTTAGGAATTATGATGGTTCATAACTAACTAGTTTATTTATCGGTAAATCAAAAGGTAAAAAAAGAAAAACCGAATATGAAACCGAAACCGAATCGATTTATGAGAAATACCAAAAACCGAACAGAGAAAACCAAAACCAAGCGGTCTGCAATTTTCAAACACTGAAGTTTTCGGTTCGGAGTTTGGTTTTAACCAAAAACCGTCTCAAACCGCCCCATTTTAACCCCTAGGAAAAACTAACTGAAACTTGATTGACGTATCATTTATTTTATATGTAAAGAATCAAATAAGAAGTAAATTAAAATAAGAAGTGGTGAGAAGTGACTATAGCAATACATTTGAGATGAAACAACTTGAATTAGATGCATCTCTATTTATTTAGATGCACCCATTGAGTTTCTAAAGTTATTTTGAAGTGAATATTGTGAAATTTATTTTCATGATTCGGTTACATGTAGAGGAACAAAATAAAAGAGAAATCATGAAATGCATCTAATATACGTGTATGCATCAAATTGAAAGCTAGAAAACACATTATGATGCATTTAGTTTAGATTGATACATTTCAGATATGCGCTTATAGTTACTTACCATCTTTCTTATTTTAAGATTACTTCTTTGATCATAATTTTTATTTTACTTCCCAGTGGTACACCTTGTTGTGTGAAAAACTCCATAATTAAATGGTTGTGATTTCAAATCCCGCTTAAAACATATCAGATATATTTGTGATATAAATGTTATAAGATAGTTAAAATTACCATTTTATAAAAACAAATCTTATAACCGAAACTTTGATAAAAACATGATGGGATTTTCTAATTTGTGCCACCATGGCACTTGTTTAAAAACATTAATTGAACTAAATTATTCCCTAAAATAGAATTATTTCTAAATAAAACAAAGTTAATCATGGTAATTAAGAGAGAATTAGAAAAATATTAATGTAAATTAACATCATCTAAACATGGTAATTTAAGTTAATTAATTATCCCTTAACAAATGCCATGATGGCACAAGTTAGAAAAAGCCAAACATGATTATTTATATGTGATTTTTTATCTAACAACTAATTGATTGTTTTGTATGTATGTTCAAGTAATTAATCAATTTCAATAACTAGAAAGATACAATAGATAAGTCCTATTGATTATAGCATTTAATACGTCTCTATCTATAAATTAAAGCACTTATATCCTGTGTGACGAATTGTTTTTTCGATTACGTACTAACCTTTGCAACTAAAAATATTCTATATTCTTTTCATGGAACTTTGCAACAATATTACTCCCTCCGTTTCAAAACTATAGTCCATCTTTCCTTTTTGAGACGTCCTAATTTAATTGTCCACTACTAAAAATGGATATGAAAGTTTAATCGAGTTTAACATATTATCCTTACTTGAAATTATTATTACAAACTTTAAAAAAGACATTAATTAATTACTTAAGGGTAAAACTGTCATTCTGACAAAAATAAGAGAGAAAAAACAGTAATAATTATATTTTTCTTAAACTGTGTGTTTTTTATCGGGGACAATAATTTTAAGACGGATGGAATAATATTTACCAAATACTCCGTAATAAATAATAGAATATGCTTTTAGTCATGTAAATAGATAGATATCCCTAACTTTACTACAGAGATTGAAGATGTTCAGTTAAAAACTCTTAAAAGGTTGTTACTTTGTGGCTTTGCAGAATTATAAAATAAGTGACACAAGTAATATTAATGTCATTGTTTAAAAAAAAGATTCATGGGTGTTTTGATTTTAGAATATTATTTGCCGCTATATTTGATAAAGATAAACGTTACATGAAACACTTAATCATTATATCGCATATAAAATAATATGTCGCTACAAATTATTGTCGTTTATACACGGATACTTGTCTGTGAGTATAAAAAAAGTGAATGTGTTCTAGTATTTTTAAGTCATTTAGCGGATTTCCCCAAAAGGACTTTTCAAGACACTTAATATGTGTAAGGAAGACGTAAAAACTTGATACATTTTTTATTTTATTTTACTTTTAGGACTTTCCCTATCAATAACATTAGATGATCCTTCTTATGCTTAAGATCTCTTAATAGAACTTTGCAGCAATTCTTTATATTTGAATTTTAAAAAGCAAACGAAAATAACTCCATAACGAGGGTAAGGCAAAGAAGGGTTTCCGGGGATAACCCTAATGCTAGAATGATGATTTTTTTTGTTTCTTTGTATTTTGGACGGTGATTTTACACAAGCAAAATTAAATTTGAACGCATGCATAGATTGGGCAATGATTTGAGTTCGAACTAAAATTCAAGCAATAAAACAAGTCAGCAATATTAATCTTGTTTTTTTGTTTATTATCTTGGGGCAATTTCATATTTACCCAACTTAAACATGATAATGGCATATTTACCCAAAACATGCTTTAACTGCATTGTATATCATACATTCAAAACTTGTATTTTGGGTGTATATGACATTTTCATGTTTAGATTGGGTAAATATTGAATTATCCCTATTATTATTCTTTACATATCTTTCTAGTATCATTTTACAGTAAACAATTACTCTACGACTCTGCATAATAACGTTGATTTGTGCGTGCAATTTTTTTATATAATTATAGGTATGGAGTTAGTATCTTTTTTTTCTTTTTCTTTTTAGGGCAAATGATTAAAAAAAGTATCATACTTGCCACCAGTTTCTCTTCAGGGTAGCGAACAAAATTTTTTGCTTTTGTGGGTACTTTTCTTTCAAATTTATCCTCTTTAGGGTATTTTGCGAAATTTTTGGACATTTTTGCCCCTCTTAGCTAATAGAATTTTTTTTCCCGAAGGGCAAAAATGTCACATAGTACCCTAAAGAGGATGAATTTAAAAGAAAAGTACCCACAAAAGCAAAAAAATTTGTTCGCTACCCTGAAGAGGAAACCATGGCAAGTATGATACTTTTTTTAATCATTTGCCCTTCTTTTTATATGTAAAGTTATTTTAGTTATACATCATTACTTATTGTCAAAGTTTTTAAGTTTTTTGTCAAATGTATTTACTCGTATAGCGCAGGTCCACTTTTATTACACTAGGTTACATGTAAAGAAAAGTTAACCTTCCTCTATAACCATTACTCCCTCCGACCCAAAATTATTGTCCCCTATTATTTTTTCTGGTCTTTACTTTTAAACTTTGACATTAGGTATTTTTGTTTATATTACATAATACTTGATGCAAAATATATAAACGGATTGAATTTTAAATGTATTTTTATTGGTATAATTTTCATTAAGTATTGTATAACACAAACAAAAATATTTATAGTCAAAGTTGAGAAAGAAAGACCGAAAAAGTCAACAGGGGACAATAATTTTGAAACGAATGAAGTACTAAAAAGACAAAATAGGAAGTGTGGAATCAGAACATTATACTACCTCCGTCCCATAATAAATGTCCACTTGGACTTTTTTGAGTCTTTCTTATTAAACTTTGACCAAAAATACTTTTATTTATGTTATGTGATACTTGATGAAAAATATATGAATGGATTGGGTTTTAAATGTAATTTCATTTGATATAATTTTCATCAAGTATTATATAAAACAAATAAAAATATTAATGTTCAAAGTTGAAAAAGAAAGACTTAAAAAAGTCAAAATGGACATTTATTATGGAACGGAGGGAGTATAAAATAAAAAATGTCAATTTTTTAATGAAATACTAACTACTCCGTAATTGTCACCTATAATTAGGAAAACCTTTATGTCGTTAGTTGTTAGTAACTTCATTTTCAATTCCAACTTAATCCAAACTATTAGTAATTAATTACCATTGCTATCAAATTATACTTTACAGTAGTTTTTAGGAATAATCAAACCCTAATTCCACCTAATTGTCTTCACGCCTTCCCTCTTTTAATTATTTCCACTTTTACCCTTCCCCAAAACCAAAAACATTTTCTCGATAAACCCCTCAAATTATTTATTCCATTATTTAATCCCACCCATCACCAAAACCCGATCCCACTCTCAACCCAAAGCGCGTGCAACACACGCACCAATCAAATCCAACTTAAGTGCGCGGCATCTTTTGGACTATTCGCCAAGAACAATGACCAAAACCTTGACCACCGAGCGCGTGGACCCAAAGCGCGTGAGACGAATTAGGGTTTTCGTTTTAGATAATTTAAGCACCACTGACTATCTTGATGACGTGGCGTGACCTGATTGGTCCTTTATTTTTTCACACAGTTCACTGTGTGTGTTTTTTTATATAAACAAAAACCCTTTCATTTTTTTCTCTCTCTCTAAAAAAAAACACACCCATTTCACACACATACACACACACTTCTCTCTTTATACCTAATTATAAAATTAGGGTTTTCTGGAGATTCGCGCTCAAATTACTTCTCATCAGCTGCAAATCTGTAAGTAAAGCTTATACTTTATGAATTGGTTTTTGATTCTTGTTCTAATGATATAATTTTCTTGAAATTTCATCCACTAATTGTTATCCTCCCAGATCTGTTTGTTTTGTCGGTATTTGATAAAAAAAATTCATTTTTTAAAATTTTTTTGATTGATTATAGCTATCAGTTCATAAGCTCTTAATTAAAGTTTCAATCTTTATAAAGTTTCAATCTTTATTTAGATTATAAAGATTTCTATTTTTATTGATTGATTGATTGTGAATTGGGGTGAAAATCGGGGTAAAAAAATGTGGGATGAATATGGGGTTGGGTTTTCTTGAAAAATGGAAAAAAACAAAATGAAAATTATTTATTTAATAATTTACTTTATTTAGTGGGGGGAGCGGCTAAGAAAGAGAAAAAATAAAACCCTAAAATTTAGCTACTCTTTAGCTGATGTATTTATGTTTAATAGCCTTACTGTTTTCTTTTTGATGCTTAGTTTTAGGGTTAGTGTTCATCTTTTTTTTTTTTATGGCAGTTAAAAAAAACCTTTGGGTTTTCTTTTTTACTTATAGGGTTTCAACATTTGTATGATAGGTGTTGTACACGTGATGCTTATTCCTACCTTTTATTTATTTGCTACTATGTCCTAGTATATACATATATGTGACAGCTATTAAATATAGTTTGTGTAACTGATATTTTCCTAAGCTTTAGTTACTGTTTTAACACACTTGCATTCCGTCTTTCTACTCCCGAGTTTACCTTAGATTAGGGGTAGGATCTTTAGTTACTGTTTAGTTTCGGCATCAATAGGCATGCGCGTTTTGTATGCTTAACATGAAAGTACCTTGTATCCTAGTTTAAAATCTCAGTTTAGGGAGGGTTGTCTATAGTTGTGTTTCGCTTTGGATGCGTAACATGAAATTTACATGTATCAAGTTCTATCATAGTTTAGAATATCAGTTTGAGGAAAGCTGGCAACTTTAAGTCAAATCTGTGTATGGTCTAGCTGGAGTTTTTAGTCAAACTAGTTTGACTAAAAGTTAGTTTGTTTTTTACTGTTAAAAGTCTGGTGTTTCAGTTTTTGACTTGTTATTCCATGCTGGCAGTTAAGGACATAGTTTGTGTGTAAAGGTTCGATTATTTTTAATGGGGTTTCATGGATGATTTAGGTTCCTAATTCATGTAACATGTTGTGACATGCGATAGTTTAATTTCTTTTTTCCTATCTAATAATATGTTGTTGTGTACAATGTGTTTGACCATATTGAAAATGAGCCGTAATTATCATGTTGGACTTTGCATTTGACTACAGTTTAGTTTGTGTATGCATGGGTCTTTTTTACATCTCGTGTGCTAGGCTAGCTCTTAGTAACAAAAGTATGCATGCATGCATGCTGTACATCTATACGCGTGAAGCTCTAGGCGACTCTAAACTTTCATTCTAAGTGTTTTCAAATGTAAGTCAATCGGGGTTTGATGGTGTGTTGTAGTTTAATCTCATGTGGTTCTTTCATGTGACAGTGATATTTTGAACATGAATGACAATGATGAGACGGGACTTGACCCCATGGATACTGATAGGCTTATTGGGGGATGTCATGCGCAAGGGAACAATGTTGCTTCTGTACCAAACACCAGCCACTCAACCTTTAAGATCGATTCGTTGAGTATCAAACTTGGCATTGTCAAGGAGAAGGGTGATGCTCAAAAGTGTAGGCATTTTTCTATAAGGTAAGTTGTATTGTTTGAATCTCATTTACATATTGTGAAGCGTATTAGTTGTTTATCATTTGACTATGGAGTCTTATATTTACTTACACATTGCTTAAGATTTTCTTATATCAAGAAGCTACAAGGCTGCCATATGTGATGGTTTTTAAGATTGCAATCTTAAACAGTACGCGTAACGTCAGTTTATATATGATTAAAGATCTTGATATGAATGCTCTTTATGACATGCTTCTCTTGGCATGTTATCTATTTTGTTTGTAACTATTACCTACTGTTAGTATGAACAGTTTCTTACAACCAATGGTTAGTTTGGTTTTAAAGGTAGATACTTATAAATAAACATGACTAGCTAGAAGCTAAGCATTTTACATAAAGTTGAAGACTTGGAGCTTGAGTCGCAATTCCAGTTGATTCAATTTGGCAAAGCTTTTCTACTTTTTTTAAATCCTAAGTAAAGGAATTGAATATAGCTACGCGTTAGCACAAGTCGTGTCACTTCTAGGTCTTTTGGAGTTGAATTTAACATAAATCTATAACGTCAAAGCATCTAAAGGGATATGTGAACGGCAACACTAAATAATCTTTAATCGAATAGTTTTGCTTGAAGAGAATCTACTGTGTCTATTCTACTGTAAGAGTTTCACTGTAGAGCAGAAATAGTTATATCCTAGAAATGTTGTTTGTTGCAGCAATTTTCTGTTGCAATTAGCATGTTATGTTTTGTTATTCTTTTTAGAATTTTGATAGACGAGTTTTAACTCAGTCTTGTACTGGTCAACTGTTTCTGATCCATGTTCTATAGCATTGTTCTCTTACTGCTGCTTTTAAGAATTAGTTTGATGCTCTCCTGACTGTCTTGCATTTTAGGTTCATTGCCAAGGTACTAGAAACCCAAACATTTACATAATTTAGAGTGTATTGGTGTGTGGTGGGACATATTGAATAGAAGGATTACGTTTCTGAAACAACCTCGTTTTTCAGTATATAGAACAACAAACTACACTTTCTTATTTTTATGGCAACAAAACTACACTTTATTTATTACTATCTGACATTCCTTATCTGTGGTCCATCCAGAGGTTATGTGGCTGGAATGCGTGAGACTGGTCGCAGCAACTTGCTACCTTTTACTGAAGAACTCCCGCCAATGGATGTCCCAAATTTCAGATATTGGCTATGTCAGATGTGTTTGCAGAACTCTGGAACTGCAAGTTCTTTACATGAGACTCCATTGGTTCCTGGGTGCAATCAATGTGTGCTCCAACCTTTTGCAAGGCCAAGCCTTCCACAAAATCGTGCTGGAGTAGCAGTGCTTCCTTTTGGTGAAGGCACGTCAGGTAATTCACGTTTAAGTGATTTTTAGTTTAATTTCCGCATCCAAGTTTTTTGCGCTTTAATAAACTTTCTTCATCCATCAGGTCTTAAACCTGTTGATAGTAAGAACGATGATGAAAGCATTCTCTCTGCGTTAGGAGCTAATCAAAGTAAATCTTCTCAAGAAATTCCTCCGGATGTTGCAGTTTCTCAAGAAGTAACTAAAGTTTGTTCCATTGACACAAATGATGCTGCAGAAGCAAATGCTGGTTCACCTGGTATGAGAGAGACCATTGACTCGAGAGCTCGTGAGGATCCACAGCAAACTAGCATGGTCAAGGAGACTGTAACTAGTCCCGAGAACCAACCAATTCAACAAGATCAGCAGAATGATTACCCGAATGGACATCCACGACGAAGACCTCGCAAAGTGCGTTTGCTGAAGGAGTTGATGTGTGGAAATAGTGAAAACCAACAACAGACAAAGGAAAATGCTACTCCTTCGTTGGGTCCAAGAGCATGTTCTACATCAGCACCTTCTTCCCAGCTTAAAAGGAAGACGCTGCACGATCAGGTTCAGGATCAGAGACCTGATGATGTAACTACTCCGGGTCATGCTAGTAAAAAGGCCAAGGTTTCAAAGGGGAATGAAATTCCTAAAAACAACGTTGTTGAACATTTAAAAGATTCAGGAATTGGTGAATGTGGTGAAACTACTAATAAGTTTCAGTGGAATAAGGTGGGAACTCAGAGGAGCTCAATTCTTGGCAGGGTTGGTAATGATGCAGAGACTGGTTGGCGATCAATATTCAGTGATATGGGAAGAACAGACAACAATCAGGTTGCAGCTGGCAGTGGTGGTTCAAGACCTACTTTCGGTATCTCTCAAGAAAAAGGTGCTGAAGCTTACTCCAATTTTATGGCTCCACCAAAGCCAGATAAGAAAATCAATTCCTCTAAGAAGATATCAAGCAATCCCCCCAAAAGTAAATTTTTTGGAGAAGGTTCCAGAAGGATGGATGTAGGTGGTTCTAGGCCAAACGATCATCAGTCAGACACAGAGTTGGGGCTCGGTCTTTCTCTAAATTTTGATCCACAGGCTCAGGCTCGTTCTCAACCACCGATACTGAATCGAACATCCAACCAAGATCATAGTAGAAACGCTGGTTTTTTCTTTGGGGAACCGACTATTGCTCCTAGGATACCATCAGATCCAAGGTCAAATGAAGGACTAGTTCATGATGTCAGCAATAGATACGCTCCCGGAACAGCTTTTCTGCAGGACCAGCAGCCCTATACACAATTTCCGTATGGGAGTTGCTCTGGGCATCAGAAATTGGTATTAGTTGTAATTGTTATCATTAATTATGTATGGTTATTATGATTAAATGCCTAAATAATAAGTTTGTTTTGTTAGGATTTTTCTGATCCGTACAAGACGAACACTGGATTTAGAGGGTACTCAGACATACCGAGGCCTCACAATCATCAAAGACAAGAAAAATTCACCATCGGGAGGTCAGATGAAAGGGAAGTTGTTGAACTACTGGCAAAAAATCAGTATGAAAGGAGTTTATGTGAAGCTAGGAGTCGCTTTTCACCTAATGGTAATAGTAACAGTGGGATGCCAAATACATCAGGATTTCGTAATGTTAGTATGAATGAAGGAATGACATCTTCACCTCATGGATATTTTAACATGATAAGGCCAACGAGTGAGAATGTGGGTCCCAACACCATCAGAAATCCAGCTGGTGGTTTCTACCATCAAGACCGAGTTTCATCCTTTACAATGTTTGATGGCTTAACGCAGAGTCAGAAGCATCCATCAAATGGTGTTTGGATATCAGATTCTGTACCACTGAGACACCACAATTCACCTTATCATCATCATGCACCTAGAAGTGATAATAAGATGGCCCACGGCCATACTTACCTCTATCCGCCCACTAATTCGCAGGTACCGGAATCTTTTAACATGTACCGCAATGGGCCACAGCCGAATGATGTCTTTTCAAACGCTCCCATCAGTATTCCATTTAGTGACCCATACGCCAATTATTCAGACAAGGATAAGGGAAAAAACATGATGAATTTGGATCTGAATCTTGTTGCTCCGAATGCTGTTGAAGAACAGAACAATTTAGAATCTACAGATCTGAATCCAAAGCATATGCGTTCGTTAGAGTCTTCATATTCGAATGAAGCCATACCCGCAATGCAATTGCTTAGCCTAATGGATGCAGGGAAACCAAGTCGTCCATTTAATACAGACGCAAGAAAAGTTCCAACAAAACCTCTTTCTCCTCCTTATAGCCATTGCAACTCAACCATGACTGGAAAACCAAACTCGATTGCCAACTCTCACCTTCCCTACTCTGGGCTGAGACCTGGTGTACCACCATATCCTACTGAAAGCTCAAGACGAATTCTTTCACCCCTTGGCAATTCATCTTCATTAGCTGTTGGTAGCGCTTTACATAATGTGTTTCGAACTGAACAAAATGCTAAGTTGCCCTCCAGTCAGAAATCAAGAGGCACATCTTTTGGTTCAGTAAGCCACAGCTGCAGACAAGAGGATTCATATCTTTTTCCGCTGCCTTGGCATGCAACTGAAGATCGAAACAAACTTGTTACAATGGAGACAAACAGATCGTTTGTACCCAGATATGAATCGTCAGGAACTGAGGTCTGCACAATCAACCGAAACCCGGCTGATTTTACTACACCAGGGGCAGAAAATGTTTATATGATTAATCCTGATGACCTGGTAGCGAAAGGAAAGAGTTCTTCCAAGGTAAAAGCATCAGTGAGTGTTAATGAACCAAAGAGGCAAAAAAAGGTCTTAAAGCCTGCGTCTTGAATCTGTATTGAAGATGGTTTTGATAATCTTGAAACAATCAAGTTTAGTAGTGATAATGATCTGGGATATGAATGGTTCTTTAGCTAAACTAAGCTGTTATTGCTTTTATGGCAGGCAGGTATGGTATCCCAAATACTTAATATTCTGCAATCTTAAAAAAAAAAAAAAACAGTTGTAGATATATTTTGAATCTGTAATAGTTCCTAAGGTTACTATCCTTTTGAGACTTTCGCTTGGCCTGTTGCTTTTGTTGTTTGAGATAGTTTGTTATTTTGTCCTCGGACTTTGACCTTGAGACTCTGCTCTGTTGTTTATGGTTCGATATGAGGAGTTGTGTAACTACAGTTATCAATAAACATTCGTTAAATGCCTTGAAACTATCTTTTTTTCTATTGAAGTTTAGACTCTTCATGGGAGTATAAATGCATCTGCTGGTGTTATACTCTATTATAGTTTTGATGATATGTCATTCGAATTGATGGGGTTACATAGGCGCCTCAACTGAAGCTTATATTTATTGTTTGATGGGGTTCTTTTACTATTCTTGGTTTACTTTCTTGTATATCATCATGGCGATGCACAGATGAAAATGGAATATGCAGCAATACAGCGATACCGCTTCCAAATGTTTCCTTTTTATTTTAGGTATCCTCTCTTTCTCCGTGCCTATTTACTAAAGTTTTGCTAGAATGCTTGCATATTCTGTGAGATTTCATTTATGATGCATATTTTAAAAGATTTGAAATCGGGTTACCGGATCTTCGTCTAATACTAAAGTGTCCGGGCTATCTTTTAAAAGACTGAACTTTTTTGTTTCTATTATCTAGGCCCTTTCGGCTGTTATTTTACATCCTCGGTTTTTTTTGGGTAAAAAAATGCTGTAAAATTATCCTATATAATTGGTGGGCGATCCTATATAAATTCACATTAATTTTTGGCAATAGAGATGTCATTTAAAGAATATATATGTAGTCGGGTTTCAAAGGTTTTCTATTTTCTTGACACGGAAGTTGATCTGCAAGCATTCGTCCCAAAACTGTCTGCATGACTGTACCTTGTGCATAACGCGTGATTTACAAAATGTATAATGCAATCTTCTTTCCGTTTATTATCGATATTTGACCTTTGGTGCTATTTTTTTTTATTCACAGGTGGACCAGAAAACACTCCCAGAGGCTTCAATATGTGGTTGAATGGTTCCAAGCTGCTCTATGGATTGGTCATAGAATAGGCTGTCATTTTTACACCAAATCATTGATATCCAAAATGAAATGATGAGCCGGATTCTGCTCCAAAGTATGGTTTTACGCAGAGAACTGCAGTCCCAGGAGTGGGTGTTTGGAGCTTGCCAAACATTAGGACTTATCTTAAGTTATTTAATTCCGTAGAGTTGTTGACCACATTGGGCTTTTGGCATCGTTTTTTCTAGATGTGGGATATAGGGATGTGATCAATCGTTCGGCACAGACGGGATTATGGAAGTTTAGTTTACACGCATCCTGATCCATTCGTTTTTCCAGACTCAAGTATGACTGGTTACGGCCAACATGAGGCCAAGCTTAATAAATAAGACAGATAACCGACAGGTGATAGAACCATAGTAGCTTAACTCAAATATAGATACACATGACCCATTCTGGTCTATTGGTATAGTTAGAACAGTTTAGACGTGCAGATGGAGAGTTAATGACACGTATTTCAGGCTTTTCACGGGTCAGTCAGAACCCAGCATATAGTAGAATTGGACCGATTCTACCCAAAATGATAATGTGTAATATGTAGTATGGGTAGTTCTTTAAAGTTCAATCGCATCTGAATAAAAAGTATAAAATAGATCAAAAGTTATCGCAAACTTAGAAAACGTTTTCTTAAAGTAGGTTACTATGTGGTGGCTAAAACCACATATTCTTACTGAGCCCGGGTAGCATTTAAAGATCAGCTGAACACAGTTTTTGTTTTGACACGATAATGAATTCTAATGCGTGTCTATGATATCAGTCATGAACCTGGTTTAAATTTTGCACAAGCGAAAAGAAAATGTAAATATATGTTCAGCTAATAGCCTAAAACCGACAAATTCCACCCTTAAAAACCCCCAGATAAACATACTTCGGTTTGAAGCTTCCTGTAGAATCAAAGACAAACTCGAAGCCTACAAATGTATATAACGCGAGGTAGATGTGAAAGTGACAATTCTCTACTACAAAATCCAACTAATCAAAGTAGAAAATTCTTGTTATCAGGTTATCATAAACTAGAAAAAATGCAGGTTGATTAAAACCGAAAAAAGTTAAGAACAAATGGAATATAGCTGAAGTACCATGTTAAAGTTTAGTAATCCATTTTTCATACCATAAATAAAAGCCTTTTGAAAGGCTACACATTCCTAGTTTGTATGATCTCTTACTCCCACCTAAGTACTTTCGAGACAAAGCTATAAAAGAATTCTGACTACAGTTCGATAAAATCAATCAACAAAACAGTCTGACTTGATTTGGTCAGTAGACATAGTTCTATAACGTTACATATCCGACTTCCTTGACTCAATTTCTAAATTGGCTAATAGAATACAGTCCAAGAAAAATTCACATTGATCAAAACGCACAGCGGAAAACTTCAAAGTCCAACTTTGATATGTCAATCTCACTTCCTATATGGATGAAACCTTCCACCGCCACTGCTGCCGCTCCCGGCACCACCACTGCTGCCATTATCGTACCCTTTACTACCGTCATACCCGTATCCATATCCATATCCACCACCAGCAGCAGCAGCGCCTCCAACACCTCCTCCAACTCCCCTACCATATCCTTTAGCACCATAACCTCCAGCGGCTCCACTACCACTACCACTTCCATAACCCCTGCCTCCACCATAGCCAGTAGACGCACCATAACCACCGTACCCAGCACCTGCAAATCCAGCGCTACCATACATGGGACCGCCATACCCATACCCATACCCGTATCCACCATAACCACCATAGTAAGCCGCAGATCCACCTCCATAACCTCCACCATAACCATCATAACCACCAGCATAATTACCCCCATACTCATCATATCCTTTGTCTCCTTTACCACCATAGCCACTACCTCCATACCCACCTGAGCCCCTACCAAAGCTACCACCATAGGACTTGGAACCACCACCACGACGTGACCTGTTGTCATATGAGAAATCACCGCCAGCTCGTTTTGGCTCGGCCCTCTTAATCTCCACCTAATATAAGTGACATCTTATCAGTCCTACTTTCTTATAAATGCACGGTTAAATTTTGTTAAACTGCAAACTATAGGGTTATTCCCTGCAAATTCACTTACTTGTTTGCCTCCAAGTTCGTGTAGTTGACCATCAACAAAGATCTTTTCCACGGCTTCTTCACTATCAAATGTAACGAAACCAAAGCCTCTTGATCGCCCGGTAACATGATCTAGCATAATCTGAAGCTCAACTATCTCACCATAATTCGAGAAATATTCTCTCATCTCATCTGCAAATCATAGTTAAAACTTGCATCGTCATGAGTTATGAATGCATAATCTGATTCATCCATAGAATATAAAACCGAGAAATGGCATTGTTTTCTACCTTCTGTTAGAGTCAATGGTATACCACCAACAAATATTTTCTTGTTCTTGATACCCCTCTGCTACCTCCTTGCCCTTCGTCTCTAGGAA
>CP139504.1:10690214-10919867 GCA_021014915.2 Artemisia tridentata subsp. tridentata
CAGAAGAATCACGACTATTGTTGTTGTCTCTTAAAACATCTACATTATTACCACCATCATTAAAATCTTGATTTGTGTTTTCATATTGTTGTTCATTGTCTCCACCATTAAGAAACTCTTGTTGCCCTCCATCCATTATTTTCTTGAATCTTTTTTTATATACCCACCTGTAAAAAGTAAAGACACATTAAAAAGGTTTGATTTTTAAGATGGGTTTTGAGGGGATATTAGATGGGAATGATTACCTGTTTGATTCTTGGGTTTGGATTAGGGTTTTGGTTTTGATTATTTTGGTGAAACCCTAGAAAAAAAAGGTTATGATATGTAGAAGAAGAAGATGATAGACGGACGCTTGCTTTTTAAAAATCTTGGAATCGTTTTTTTATTTATGTGTTTGTGTACTTAGTGGTGTTTATTTAAGCTAACATGGTAGCGTGCACTGTTTTTCACTGTAGCATGAACAGTGTTTTACTAAAATGATTTTCCGCCTTTTTAATATATAGTATAATATGTGTCTTTGGATTTTTTTTTTTTATAATTTTTTTTATTCTTATTTTTTTTCATATTTAACTGAGTCGGACTTATTTTGAGACTTGTGAACTTATATTACGATATGATAAATTCATATAAACTGTAACTCTTAAAATAAACCAGTAAATTAAGCTTACGTGTCTGTGTAGTTATTGATTTACTAAGGACGTGTATTAAGCACGGCCTATGAAGTTTAAAGTTGAGGTTTTCTAAAAGTGTTAATAGACAAAAAATGTCATTAAACTTTCTAAAAAATATGTGTTTAAAGTACTGAATTTTCATTTTATTCACTTGAGTTACTGAACTTATATGAAACATACTCTTATATAAATTCTATGTTACTAGGAGTGACTTGAATGATACGTTAGATAACATAAATATCTTGTTTTACAAGTTTAGTAATGTCTACGTATATTTTTATATGTTCAGTGACCTTAAAATATCATATTTCGTAAGTTCAATAACTTAAATGAACAAATGCCACATCAATGTGACTTTTATACGGAGTATTAGATTATTACAAAAATTATACTTTTAACTGGTTTTTCCAGTAACAATTAAATACAAAAAAAAATCACCTGCGATTAATATCACATATCATAACTCTATCTAAAGTTTTAAGGATGTTTAGTTACAAGTTCTAAGTGATGTAGAATTACAAATATCGCGTCAATGTGAATTTTATATTAAACAATTAGTGAAAGTATACTTTAAACTGGTTTTTCCGGTAATAATAAAATATAAAAAAAACCACCAGTAAATAATATCAGATACTGTATCTCTGTCTAATGTTTTAAAGATGTTTAGTTACATGTTTTAAGTGATTTAGAGCTACAAATGCCACATCAATGTGACTTTTATATTAAATTATTACAAAAATTATACTTTTAACTGGTTTTTCCAGTAACAATTAAATACAAACCATAACTCTGTCTAAAGTTTTAAGGATGTTTAGTTACAAGTTTAAAGTGATGTAAAATTACAAATATCACGTCAATGTGAATTTTATATTAAACAATTAGTGAAATCATACTTTAAACTGGTTTTTCCAGTAACAATAAAATATAAAAAAAAATCACCAGTAAATAATATCAGATACTGTATCTCTGTCTAATGTTTTAAAGATGTTTAGTTACATGTTCTAAGTGATTTAAATCTACAAATGCCACATCAATGTGACTTTTATATTAAATTATTACAAAAATTATACTTTTAAACAGGTTTTTTTAGTAACAATTAAATACAAAAAAAAAAAAAAAAAAAAAAAAAAAAAAAAAAAAAAAAAAATCGTCTGCGATTAATATCACATATCATAACTCTGTCTAAAGTTTTAAGGATGTTTAGTTACAAGTTCCAAGTGATGTAGAATTACAAATATCACGTCAATGTGAATTTTATATTAAACAATTAGTGAAATCATACTTTAAACTGGTTTTTCCAATAACAATAAAATATTAAAAAAAAAAACCACAAGTAAATAATATCATATACTATATCTCTGTCTAATGTTTCAAAGATGTTTAGTTACATGTTCTAAGTGATTTAGAGCTACAAATGCCACATCAATGTGACTTTTATATTAAATTATTAAAAAAATTATACTTTTAACTGGTTTTTTCCAATAACAATTAAATACAAAAAAATCACCTGCGATTAATATCACATATCATAACTCTGTCTAAAGTTTTAAGGATGATTATTTACAAGTTCTAAGTGATGTAGAATTACAAATATCACGTCAATGTGAATTTTATATTAAACAATTAGTGAAATCGTGTAAGATACTACGAAAATCCGTTATAATAATCTTTGTTAATTAATAATAACCTCGACTTACCGTTTACCAAAACCCATTTTTATGGGGAAATTTAAAATTTTTCTGAATATATTATCTCACCACAACACAACAACACAACAATTAACGAGTGTCAACACTAGACCACGACATATATTACGAAACGTGATCACATTACAAAGATTAAAATGTCAGAAATCACCATATACACTAATCACTATATTTTCTACAAATTACAACAATAATTATAAACTCACACTAATTACATTTAATTACACAACATTTACTCTAAAAATGTATTACTTCCTTCACTAATCTAACCAAGCTACAACCAAACTAGATCCTTAAATGCATCACAACCCAATCACCCACGACCCAACCCAACTTCCAAAACCCACTTGCCTTTTATCATTTTCATATGAATTCGACATTTCACAGCCCAACTAACCCACTCATAATTTCTCTTCTTCTTTTAATACTTCAAGTGAAAAACCCGATCCTATGCCTCGTCAAAACAGCCATTTTTCTCGCTAGTTATAAACACAACTTGTCCATATTTTTACACCGTCTTGATCACGACCCACTAGATAATATATATGTCGAATTTCAGTACTAGATATCGAGTACACCTATAATTGTGAAGGCCAAATCGTTTGTCCCAACTCAGCTAGCTCGATAAACATAAAACACCAAAACTACACCATATTACACCACTCTTTTCCTACATCTTCCTAGTAACTCTTTTAGCATACTATGTTAACTAGCACATCAATATCAAATTGTATTTTGCAAAACTCCTCGTTGCACCCATATAAAATTAGCAACCGAACATGCACAAGTATAATCCAACAACAAGAGACAAATACCACCAAACTCTCTAAGATATTTTAGCAAAACATGCCACCTCTCCAACAAGAACAGTAGAAACAAATGATTGATTTGAAGTCTTCTAGTCAATAAGAAACGTGTGAAATTCTTGTATATAGTCTACCCTTCATTGGCCACCTACACTACTTACCTCACCCTCCCTTTCACTCTCACTAATCACCTTCGAAGTCTAGTAACTGCTGTCTCAAACCAGGAAACAACCAAGTAAGAAATAAACCCTTTAAAAATGGAATTCGAACCAAGCTAGTAAACTGCATACTCACCCTTGTAACTTCATTCGAACACCACTGCCATTTTACCACCTCTCTTTCACCTCTTCCACTCTACATCTCACTCCCTCTCAATCACATACAAGTCTTCCTACATTGTTCTAGACTCGGTTTGCAAGTCGAAGGGCGTATTCTAGTCTATACGGGTTTTAGTTCGGCAAACGTTCCTGTGTTTCTAACCTATCCAGCAAGTAACATCATTCTTCCCTCTCATTGTAAGTCTCCTACCCTCATTACAACTCATGTTAACGTGGAAATCAATCTCATGCATGATAACTCTCTAGCATTACCATTTTGAATAACTATACGTATATATGTTGAATACGTTACAAATTATATACTAGTTTTCTACTTAAGTTAAGACAGAAAATCATCATTTCACATCAACATGTCGTATACTATCTCACATATGGTCAAAACGAACCAAGCAACACTAATGGTCAAACCGGGTGAGAATTTGTAAGAAAATATACTAAGTATCTTAACCGCTCGACTAGCTCGCTAAACGCCTGAGTTATCTCTAATTTTTACACGTAACGTGCCTATATTGTTGAACCATTCAATAGTCGACTTAGCTAACTACATATTTCATTCTTTAAGATTCTACTCATAAGCCCAAAGCGATCCTCGAATCAAACCATTTAAATTCGACATCAATAGTTTTAGACGAAGTAAATTTTCAGAAAATATACCAAGTGTTTCAAGTTTAAAAACTGACCTGACGTGTCCACTTTCAGTCCCATTATTTTCGAATTTGAACATATAACATACTAAACTCCTTGCACCATTCGAAAGACCACCCAGCTAGTTACTTATTTGGTATTTTGAGATCGACCTTATAAGATCTTTTCGACCCTCAAAAATCACTCGTTTAAAACTGACTCGCTAGCAAAATAAATATAACATTTTCAGAAAATTATTTAATTTCCGATTGGGCTTATATTCAGCCCAATAAGAATTTACGATTAAACAGCCCAACAGGCCCATATGGCATATTTTTAGAATCATAAAAATAGCCCAAGTCCAAGCCCAAAACTATTTTCATGCCCTCGCCTCTCGATTTCTTAACGGGCCTATGTATATTTCGTTAATAAGTCAAATAAGCTAAAAATAAGGTATTTTCAGAAATAAGCAGTGACTTAAGCTTTAATAAGATTGAATAAGCTCCATAAATTTTTAGATAAATTTTTCCCATGATTTTATACGAAAAGGACTAAAAATGTAACGCGCTGTGACTTGAAGGACTAAAACTGCCAACTGTGAAAACTATGGACTGAAGCTGTTAAAACAGGTTATAAAGGACTTAAATTGACATACCTTTGGACTTCAAGCCTTATATGGACATATGGACAAATTTTGGACTATTATGGACTTTGGACTTAACCGAGGACTAACGACGTAACGCAATCACAGTTAGACTAAAGAATATAAAATCTAAAAAGGACAAGGACCTACTTAATTTCACTTGACATTCTTAGTTTATCTTCCATTTTTCACCCTTCATTTCATATGCATGTTTTATTTTAAGTTATGCATTATTTAAAGTTTCGTTATTAGAAATATTAGCGATTTCACTTGCATATTATTTCAGCATATTTCGAGAAAGTAATATTTTGGGTCGATTAAGATAAGAATCAAGATAATATTATAGATATATCATATTTTTAACTTGAGGCATTTTAAGCATACCACACTCATATCACCAATCAAATCGTTATACGATTCTCACATCACACTCACTGTTAGCAGTAAGTCAGAAATCTTAGATTTCCCTTATATTCAGGTTTCGTATCAAAGACGTCTCCGTGATCGTTTCCATGAATCTAATAAATATATCTTGCCAGATACGCTCCAGGTGAGTTCATGGCCCCTACTTTTACCGATTTTCTAACTATTTTTGGGGAGATACATGCTTCGAAATATTTTACTCATTTATCAACTATATGAATTGTTTTGCGATACAATACTTCTATAAGCATTAGGAAAACTCTTATGACTTACCGTGAGTCGTGGCCCCTACTTTTAGCACTCGTTTTAATAACTCTTTTGGGGGAGATACATGCTTTAACTGTTTTAAGTTACTTAGATAAAACTCTTATAATTTACTCAAAATCATCCACTATGCCTTACATGCTTGAATCACCTTTGAGAGGAATATATGTTCGTTGTATGTACAAACTGCTTGTATAGCTTAAACATGGAACTTGGAAGATAACATTTTCAACTACTTGATGTAACATGATACTGAGACTTATTGTATGCATTCATATAACAAATTAATGTGCTGTTACTTTACTATGATATTTCTACATTTCACTAGAAATAATTGCCAAAACTAAAATTACGCATAATTCATACACCCTGAAACCTATATTGCCTAAGTTTACTTTATTGCCATAAAGTCCCTTGATCATGAGCCATTAATCACTGCGGTGAGCGCGAATATAGTGAACAGCTTCGAAACCTGTTGGAGGCTGACGACCTATCCCACTAAATACTTGGACGGAATGCCTACATGGTTAGTCGTATTTAGTCGCGATGCACTATATTTGAGAAAAATAGGAATTGGCAAGTCACCTATTACATGAGGGCAAAACTTTCGTCATTAATTTGGTGAACACTCCGTTTTCCGGTACACTGTTATCGTTTTGCGTGTCATGAGGCTTAGGGCAATATAACTTTATGAATATATGAATGTTTCATATATATCCTAGGATACAGCTGTATTAGTAAACCACCACTTTACACTGATAGATTTCAGATTCTAGATTATTATTTTCACGATGTGTTATGATTATGAATCATGTACTTGAACTTTAACTGTTACCATATGCGACTAAATCGTGAATTCCATAAAAGACAACTCAAATTGCTTAGTATATCGTTATTACTAAAAGTTGACCCAACACTTTATTTCGAGCATATAACAACGTAGCTCATCTTCGTTTAGAAACTTGAAACTTATGATCACCTGAGATCATACATGAATCATTAGTGGATTTTTATTCAACTCACCTTATTACTGATTTCATGAAAAACTATTATTCATTTCGACAACCGCTATACACCTTTTAAATTCATTGAAAGAAAGTTATTTTCTATCAAACTCCACGAACTCACCAACCATTGTGTTGACGTTTTAAGCATGTATTTATCTCAGGTCCACAATGAGCACGGATGGCACGGAGGAGCACGGATAATTATGAAGGCTATAAATATCATTCGAAAACCTATTTAATAAATTTCGAAACTACGGGGACCTTACTTTGTAAACTCTGATATTCGAATGATAAATCTTTTAAAACAACCAAATTGGTGATCGTTTTCTACTATTCAACTATTGTGCCATGAAGTAACACCCAATTTAAATTCCGCTGCATATCACGAAATTGGGGGTGTTACAGATTGGTATCAGAGCTACAGTTATAGAGAAACGGGTCTAAATAAGGTCCGAACTATAACTACTTTTACAAACAAAACATTTTATAGCCTTTCGCTCTCCGTGCTTACCATCCGCCAGACGCTCATGTGACTTCTAGATAGTTTTGCTACACCAACACTCTAATATATTGATGTATATATACTCACCAACTATTTCGAGTACTGTACCAACCACCTTTAATTATCTTATTCGTATCTGTAACACCCCCAAATTTGGTTGGTGGCAGCGGAAAAGTAATTAGGGTATTACGGTGAGGATCGAAGTTAAAATTCCAGAAAACGGCCCGGAAGGGGCGTTTTGAAAGTTATATGTCATTCAAAATAATAGCTTTGTTACAAAAGTAAGTTATTTGATTTGAAAATCCCATAAAAGAATGTGATGATTTGGAAGGAATGACATATTTGATTTTACACCATTTAAGTTATCAGAGTAAAAGATGCCCGCTACGTGTCTTGTCCTGCTCCGTTAATTACCTGAGATAAACATGCTTAAAACGTCAACACAATGGTTGGTGAGTTCGTGGAGTTTGTTAGAACATAACTTTCTTTTAATGAATTTAAGAGGTGTATAGTGATTGTCGAAGTAAATAATAATTCTTCATGAAATAAATAGCCAGTTGTGTTGTATAAAAATTCACAAGCAAATCATGTATGATCTCCAAAATCATATGTTTCAAGTTATAGATGCAGATGAGCTACGTTGTTATACGCTCGATATAGACTGTTGAGTCAGCTTTTAAATGTAACGATATACTAAGCATTTTGGGTTATCTTGTGTAGAATTCTCATTTAAGTCACATATGATAACAATTAAAGTTCAAGTACAGAATTCACAATTATATCACATAGTGGGAATGATAATCTAGAATCTGAAGTCTATCAGTATAAAGTGGTGGTCTTCTAAATACAGCTGTATCCTAGGATATATATGAAACATTCATATATTCATAAAGTTATATTGCCTTAAGCCTCATGACACGCAAAACATTAACAGAGTACCGTAAAACGGAGTGTTCACCAAATTAATGACGAAAGTTTATGCCCTCGTGTAATAGGTGATTTGCCACTTCCTATTTTTCTCAAATATAGCGCATCGCGACTAATACGACTAGCGATTAAGCATTCCGTCACAGTATTAGTGGGATAGGTTGTCAGTCCTCCAACAGGTTTCGAAGCTGTTGCTATATTCGCGCTCACCGCAGTGATTAATGGCTCATGATAAAGGGACTTTTTGGCAATAAGGTGTGCTTAGGCAATATAGGTCTCAAGGTTCATAAAATACACGTATTCTGATCTTGGCAATTATTTCCAGTGGAATACAGAAATATTATAATAGGTAACAGTTCATTCATTTGTCACATGAATGCATACAGTAAGCCTCAGTATCATGTTACATCAAGTAGTTCAGCGATGTTATGTTTCAAGTTCCGTGTTTAAGCTAAACAGACAATTTGCACATATATTGAGCATGTTTTCCTTTCAAGTATAATTCAAATAGGTAAAGCATAGTTGATAGTTTTGAGCAATTCATGAGAGTTTTCAAGTAATATAAAACGGTTAAAGCATGTATCTCCCCCAAAAGAATTATTAAAAACAAGTGTGAAAAGTAGGGGCCACGACTCACGGTAAGTCATAAGAGTTTTCATAGTGCTTATAGAAGTATTGTATCGCAAAGTAAATCATATAGTTGATAAATGAATAAAATATTTCGAAGCATGTATCTCCCCCAAAAAGTATAAATCAAGTATTAAAATAGAAGGGGCCACGACTCACGATAAGTCATAAGAGTTTTCATGGGGCTCATAGAAGTATTGTATCGCAAAGTAAATCATATAGTTGATAAATGAATAAAATATTTCGAAGCATGTATCTCCCCCAAAAAGTATAAATCAAGTATTAAAATAGGAGGGGCCACGACTCACCTGAAGCGTATCCGGTAAGACGAAATTATAAGATTGAGTAAACGATCACGAAAACTTCTTCAATACAAGACCATAACTCTAGGATGATGAGGGGACGTGTATGGGAGAGTTAGAACACACGAGACAAACCACATCTTGCTATAACTATATATACGATCAGTAATAAAATCCTAGGTTCTTCGAATGAGACCCAAATGAAATGGAAGAGCTTCCTGGTCGTTTGTGACTTGTTTATGGGTTGAGAGGAATTTGTAAAAGTATGAAAGAGTTGAGTGGGAAAAGTGATATGTGAGCGAAGAGGTGTGTACGTATATATATAGCAAATGAAATGGAAATGCATGCATGGTTTCAAAAGGTTACACGTCTATAACTATGAAAATGGATGAGTTGCATGGCAATAAAATGGAACACGTTTTATTTGGTTTGTTATAACAAGTATATGAAATAAAAGGGGAACACGTATGATATTTTAAGATGGAAAACGTATCGCAATTTTTAATGGAACACGTAGGGAAATTTTAGAATACGTATGGCTTTGAAATGGAATGCATATGAAATTTTGGAATGGTACACGTATGGTCTTTGGATATAAATAGTTTAAGATACAATTTGAGATACAGTTTGATCCCGGTAATTACTAATTTTAAATCCTTAAGTTACGAAACTTAAAACCAGGTAACGTAAAAATATAACGTTTATAAAAATATCAAAGTTTATTAATATACTCCAACTGAAAATATTAGACATGTAATAAGTTTAACGGAGAGTGTATACGTTAATAGAATTTAATAGGTTCGAGTATTCGTATTGCGTAAAGAGTTTAATGTAAAATATAAAATAATAAAGTGAAAATAGTTCATATAAAATATGTAGGCTTATCCAAATCTTATGTTGGTCGTGAGTATAGTATATTAAAGAAAATTTTAAATTTCTCCATAAAAATGGGCTTTGTTAAATGATAAGTCAAAGGTATTATTAATTAACAAAGATTATCATGACGGATTTTTGTAGGATCTTACAGTATCTTTATAGATACGTGAGAAATAAATTTTTCTGTATTTCCGAAAAATCCGCGCATGGATTATTGTGTGGATTGGTACGAGCGTTAAATCAGAGATTCTTAAGTAAGATGGTTTACAATGTCTTTATTTGAATGATTGGGATGCCTTTTATTTAAATAAAGAAATTGTAAAGCGCTGAACCATAAGTTTATATTTCCTCATTTACATTGTTTGGGACGCCTCTCTATGTAAATAACGAATTATAAATAAGTGGGCTTATTTTTATCTGTAAGGGCACTAGTATGAAACCAATAATCACGAAAATTCATCAAACACACAGCATAACTCTCATTAGAAACCATAATTATTAATACATAATGATATCATTAGCATTGGTAATGCTAACATCACTAAGAAAGGCATAACATCACCAATCGGTTGACCCGCTATACCCATGAAAAACACCACTACACCAGCAAGAGCAAGACTCACGACTGGGTTCAACACCTCGAATATCCGGTACAATAAGAATACACAAGTTATCAATACAATAAAACATTAATACATGATGTTACTATACGGGATCAAAGTAGCACTCTTATCGTAACACTATCTCTTACTATTCTAGCCACTTGCATTAACTATTCCTCACACAAGGACAAACAAGATTTCCCATCCCCTAAAAGCCGGGATTCATCAACTTTCTCTACATACACCGAATCCTTATTCGAATATCTCTGTGTAAGAGTCTATTATCAACAAAACTCTTTTGTTTAACGGGTAGGTTACTCGCACAGATCCTTATAATTGGAAACCATGTGAAATTTCATAAAAGAATAACAATAGTTATTCCAAAGGAAAATTTTTCCAAGTTGTGTTAACTGGGAATTAGCAAATTTCACATAAGATTACAATAAATTCATCCACTATTAAGACACTATGAACTACACAATGGTCCTATTCATTCCTCTAACGTTTTGAATTTCATGATGCTATCTCTAAACTCCCAGACATTATAGGTACAATGGTCTCAAAATTTCTTCGTAACCTTACCACTTTATCACAAAACCCTAGTGGTCTCTATTTTATTAGCAGATATTGTGAGTAAATACAGTGGCCTCTACTTTTCTTGGACACTGTAAGTGATACAGTGACCCCTATATTTCAATCTCAGGCACTGTTAATTTCTACAGTAATCTCAATTAAATTCAAACATCATATTATTCAAATAAACTTGACAGAAATACCTAAACATTACAAACAATACTAGATTAAAACATCACATCAACATAAACCTAGACTTCAAAGGCAGTCCGGATGATCCCAGGTCTGAGAGTTGTTGGAATAATAACCGTCATCATAAGGATCAAAGCTTGCCAACTTCTCTTCTTCCCATTGAGCTTCCAACCTGCTCAGATCCCGCTCCATGTCAGAGGTCCAACCACCATCATCAACTGCCACATTCTCCTCGAAACTTGGCTGGAAATGATCCAGATGAGGCAAATGTTGTTGTTGCACAACCACCCTTGGTGTAGATGAACTTGATGCACCTTGTTGTAGTTGTGGTTGTTGTTGCTGTTGTGGTGGTGGTGGATTCTGTTGTTGTTGTTGTTGTAGTTGTTGTCGTTGATGTTCAACCCTAGCAGCTTCAACATTCTCTTCCAAACTCCAACGAATCTTGTTGGAAATCTGGTCATCTATCTGATGAACACAAGCCCACAGCGATTCGATGACAGCAGCATCCTTACAAGATTCATCATACAAAAACGTGTCGATCACATACTTCCTACCATCTGAAATGTCTGTACACATGGCGTAGCTTTCTCTAAGTCGTCGTTTCAGTTGTTTCGTAGCCTCAAACTGCAGGATGACCTTCACAATAGCATTTTGACGATCCACGTCACTACCCTCAGTTTCTGCCTTGATATACAGTTGAATTTGTTCAGCGGTATGTGGTAACTTACAAGCCATTGATTGTGTGTGTATGGATAACACAAGCATGCCAATGGTATTTATAAGGGTTTGAAAAATACTTTTAGATTATTTTATTCTAAGAAATATACCCGTTTGTATTCAAACGGTAAAAGTTTGTGTCTATTAAAAACTAGCAACTAGTTCTAGGATACGTGGTAAAAATTCTGCTTTGATTTTCGCATTTCAACGCAAGAGGTAGGAACAAATCGCGTTAAACACGCCACACCATGATTTAAAAATCATGAACACGCCACATATACAAATAACACTTTCTGTACGATTTGACTACTCATCCTCTAGGAAATTGTGAACCTCCTAATGCCCTCTCGAAACTCTCAGGCATTATACGAGATTTCGATGATCTAGAAACTACCTCGTAACCATATATGTCATGGAACGTATGTTCAACATTTCATATTCACCAAACCAAACTTACCCTTGAAACGTTTGGGCCTCAGCCCATGGCTACAGTAACCTAACACACCCTTGTTTATCATTGGACAAACTTGGAACCGATTCTAGGTTGTCACTAAAAACTTTATCTAACAAGTTTTTCTTTACAAAAGCTAAAAGTTCAACAACTATCTTTACATTCAGCAAGTTCTCATCCGAAACCCTCATTGTTAAAAATCTATTATTACAAACTCTTTGTTTAACGAATAGGCTACCCCATAAATTTGTGATTTTCAAAAAAAAAAAATTATGAATCATGTTTATTTTCAAAACACGATGGAATAACAATTCAGAATCTCAAGACAAAATAATTTATTCATAAACCTCACTTTTAGCCAACCCCGGTCAGATCTACACTCATTACCCATTGTTTTTCTCTATACGAAGTCAAGAAAAATACGAATATAGAAACTTTAAAAATTCACAACAACATGTGGAAAGCACAAATAACATAAATTTCATTAAAAACCACGGAAGTTAATACATAGCGAAATGATTAACATCGGAAGTGCTAATAGTACAATAAACACAATATAAGGCATACAATCTTCAATAGGTTGGCCCACCATAGAAACAACCACCCCCACCAACCCAACGATAGCAAGAGCCACCATAGGATGAAGCACCTTGATTATTCTGCGTCATAAATACAACAAAATATTAAAAGCTATATCGAGACCTGTAACTAAACATAAACGAGATTTTATTCCACATTCCTTAAAGGTTACATCGACACACAACAAAGCTACATTTTAACCACACTAGCTCGAGATCCTCACCCCAACAGCTTGTCCACGTTAATCGCTAAAACTGTGAGAGGTACGATGAACACCAAGGATGCGATGTAGTAATCGGAGTTTTCATCGGGGAAGAAGGCCAGATAAACGGCGACAAGGACAATGTACACGGTGGCTACAACAATGGCGATCGGCGGCATGGTGTAATTTTTCGGAGAAGATGAAGTTGAATGAAAAAGGAGGAGCGGAAAGGTGAAAAAGGAAAAAGGTGGATAGGGTTTAAATAGGGAATATAAATGGAGAAAGTACCCGTGATTTTACTATTCACGATCATTAAAATTTCAAATCACTACCATTTAAAAATCCCCTAGTCTCGACCATTAGAACCCTAAACATTAAGTGCTAAATACTTCCTACTCTCGGCCGTTACTTTCACTATTCGCAGCCTATAAATTAAATTATGGACCAAACATTCGAATTTATTTAGTCTAGTACAAATAAATCTAGTTGAAATCTCGCCTCTGGTTAGTTAAATAAGAAATCTCTCGACAACATCTTCCATAAACTCTCACCTCAGAACACCACATTTTTCAATACCTATCACGGACTGAACTTCGGGACGAAGTTCAAAATTGAGGGGTAGATACTGTAAGATACTACGAAAATCCGTTATGATAATCCTTGTTAATTAATAATAACCTCGACTTACCGTTTACCAAAACCCATTTTTATGGGGAAATTTAAAATTTTTCTGGATATATTATCTCACCACAACACAACAACACAACAATTAACGAGTGTCAACACTAGACCACGACATATATTACGAAACGTGATCACATTACAAAGATTAAAATTTCAGAAATCACCATATACACTAATCACTATATTTTCTACAAATTACAACAATAATTATAAACTCACACTAACTACATTTAATTACACAACATTTACTCTAAACATATATTACTTCCTTCACTAATCTAACCAAGCTACAACCAAACTAGATCCTTAAATGCATCACAACCCAATCACCCACGATCCAACCCAACTTCCAAAACCCACTTGCCTTTTATCATTTTCATATGAATTCGACATTTCACAGCCCAACTAACCCACGCATAATTTCTCTTCTTCTTTTAATACTTCAAGTGAAAAACCCGATCCTATGCCTCTCCAAAACAGCCATTTTTCTCGCTAGTTATAAACACAACTTGTCCATATTTTTACACCGTCTTGATCACGACCCACTAGATAATATATATGTCGAATTTCAGTACTAGATATCGAGTACACCTATAATTGTGAAGGCCAAATCATTTGTCCCAACTCACCTAGCTCGATAAACATAAAACACCAAAACTACACCATATTACACCACTCTTTTCCTACATCTTCCTAGTAACTCTTTTAGCATACTATGTTAACTAGCACATCAATATCAAATTGTATTTTGCAAAACTCCTCGTTGCACCCATATAAAATTAGCAACCGAACATGCACAAGTATAATCCAACAACAAGAGACAAATACCACCAAACTCTCTAAGATATTTTAGCAAAACATGCCACCTCTCCAACAAGAACAGTAGAAACAAATGATTGATTTGAAGTCTTCTAGTCAATAAGAAACGTGTGAAATTCTTGTATATAGTCTACCCTTCATTGGCCACCTACACTACTTACCTCACCCTCCCTTTCACTCTCACTAATCACCTTCAAAGTCTAGTAACTGTTGTCTCAAACCAGGAAACAACCAAGTAAGAAATAAACCCTTTAAAAATGGAATTCGAACCAAGCTAGTAAACTGCATACTCACCCTTGTAACTTCATTCGAACACCACTGCCATTTTACCACCTCTCTTTCACCTCTCCCACTCTACATCTCACTCCCTCTCAATCACATACAAGTCTTCCTACATTGTTCTAGACTCGGTTTGCAAGTCGAAGGGCGTATTCTAGTCTATACGGGTTTTAGTTCGGCAAACGTTCCTGTGTTTCTAACCTATCCAGCAAGTAACA
Source organism: Artemisia tridentata subsp. tridentata (assembly GCA_021014915.2). Lineage (NCBI taxonomy): Eukaryota > Viridiplantae > Streptophyta > Magnoliopsida > Asterales > Asteraceae > Artemisia > Artemisia tridentata. The sequence goes on from CP139504.1 coordinate 10,705,247, forward strand.
TCATTCTTCCCTCTCATTGTAAGTCTCCTACCCTCATTACAACTCATGTTAACGTGGAAATCAATCTCATGCATGATAACTCTCTAGCATTACCATTTTGAATAACTATACGTATATATGTTGAATACGTTACAAATTATATACTAGTTTTCTACTTAAGTTAAGACAGAAAATCATCATTTTACATCAACATGTCGTATACTATCTCACATATGGTCAAAATGAACCAAGCAACACTAATGGTCAAACCGGGTGAGAATTTGTAAGAAAATATACTAAGTATCTTAACCGCTCGACTAGCTCGCTAAACGCCTGAGTTATCTCTAATTTTTACACGTAACGTGCCTATATTGTTGAACCATTCAATAGTCGACTTAGCTAACTACATATTTCATTCTTTAAGATTCTACTCATAAGCCCAAAGCGATCCTCGAATCAAACCATTTAAATTCGACATCAATAGTTTTAGACGAAGTAAATTTTCAGAAAATATACCAAGTGTTTCAAGTTTAAAAACTGACCTGACGTGTCCACTTTCGGTCCCATTATTTTCGAATTTGAACATATAACATACTAAACTCCTTGCACCATTCGATAGACCACCCAGCTAGTTACTTATTTGGTATTTTGAGTTCGACCTTATAAGATCTTTTCGACCCTCAAAAATCACTCGTTTAAAACTGACTCGCTAGCAAAATAAATATAACATTTTCAGAAATTATTTAATTTCCGATTGGGCTTATATTCAGCCCAATAAGAATTTACGATTAAACAGCCCAACAGGCCCATATGGCATATTTTTAGAATCATAAAAATAGCCCAAGTCCAAGCCCAAAACTATTTTCATGCCCTCGCCTCTCGATTTCTTAACGGGCCTATGTATATTTCGTTAATAAGTCCAATAAGCTAAAAATAAGGTATTTTCAGAAATAAGCAGTGACTTAAGCTTTAATAAGATTGAATAAGCTCCATAAATTTTTAGATAAATTTTTCCCATGATTTTATACGAAAAGGACTAAAAATGTAACGCGCTGTGACTTGAAGGACTAAAACTGCCAACTGTGAAAACTATGGACTGAAGCTGTTAAAACAGGTTATAAAGGACTTAAATTGACATACCTTTGGACTTCAAGCCTTATATGGACATATGGACAAATTTTGGACTATTATGGACTTTGGACTTAACCGAGGACTAACGACGTAACGCAATCACAGTTAGACTAAAGAATATAAAATCTAAAAAGGACAAGGACCTACTTAATTTCACTTGACATTCTTAGTTTATCTTCCATTTTTCACCCTTCATTTCATATGCATGTTTCATTTTAAGTTATGCATTATTTAAAGTTTCGTTATTAGAAATATTAGCGATTTCACTTGCATATTATTTCAGCATATTTCGAGAAAGTAATATTTTGGGTCGATTAAGATAAGAATCAAGATAATATTATAGATATATCATATTTTTAACTTGAGGCATTTTAAGCATACCACACTCATATCACCAATCAAATCGTTATACGATTCTCACATCACACTCACTGTTAGCAGTAAGTCAGAAATCTTAGATTTCCCTTATATTCAGGTTTCGTATCAAAGACGTCTCCATGATCGTTTCCATGAATCTAATAAATATATCTTGCCAGATACGCTCCAGGTGAGTTCATGGCCCCTACTTTTACCGATTTTCTAACTATTTTTGGGGGAGATACATGCTTCGGAATATTTTACTCATTTATTAACTATATGAATTGTTTTGCGATACAATACTTCTATAAGCATTAGGAAAACTCTTATAACTTACCGTGAGTCGTGGCCCCTACTTTTAGCACTCGTTTTAATAACTCTTTTGGGGGAGATACATGCTTTAACTGTTTTAAGTTACTTAGATAAAACTCTTATAATTTACTCAAAATCATCCACTATGCCTTACATGCTTGAATCACCTTTGAGAGGAATATATGTTCGTTGTATGCACAAACTGCTTGTATAGCTTAAACATGGAACTTGGAAGATAACATTTTCAACTACTTGATGTAACATGATACTGAGACTTATTGTATGCATTCATATAACAAATGAATGTGCTGTTACTTTACTATGATATTTCTACATTTCACTAGAAATAATTGCCAAAACTAAAAATTACGCATAATTCATGCACCCTGAAACCTATATTGCCTAAGTTTACTTTATTGCCATAAAGTCCCTTGATCATGAGCCATTAATCACTGCGGTGAGCGCGAATATAGTGAACAGCTTCGAAACCTGTTGGAGGCTGACGACCTATCCCACTAAATACTTGGACGGAATGCCTACATGGTTAGTCGTATTTAGTCGCGATGCACTATATTTGAGAAAAATAGGAATTGGCAAGTCACCTATTACATGAGGGCAAAACTTTCGTCATTAATTTGGTGAACACTCCATTTTCCGGTACACTGTTATCGTTTTGCGTGTCATGAGGCTTAGGGCAATATAACTTTATGAATATATGAATGTTTCATATATATCCTAGGATACAGCTGTATTAGTAAACCACCACTTTACACTGATAGATTTCAGATTCTAGATTATTATTTTCACGATGTGTTATGATTATGAATCATGTACTTGAACTTTAACTGTCACCATATACGACTAAATCGTGAATTCCATAAAAGACAACTCAAATTGCTTAGTATATCGTTATTACTAAAAGTTGACCCAACACTTTATTTCGAGCATATAACAACGTAGCTCATCTTCGTTTAGAAACTTGAAACTTATGATCACCTGAGATCATACATGAATCATTAGTGGATTTTTATTCAACTCACCTTATTACTGATTTCATGAAAAACTATTATTCATTTCGACAACCGCTATACACCTTTTAAATTCATTGAAAGAAAGTTATTTTCTCTCAAATTCCACGAACTCACCAACCATTGTGTTGACGTTTTAAGCATGTATTTATCTCAGGTCCACAATGAGCACGGATGGCACGGAGGAGCACGGATAACTATGAAGGCTATAAATATCATTCGAAAACCTATTTAATAAATTTCGAAACTACGGGGACCTTACTTTGTAAACTCTGATATTCGAATGATAAATCTTTTAAAACAACCAAATTGGTGATCGTTTTCTACTATTCAACTATTGTGCCATGAAGTAACACCCAATTTAAATTCCGCTGCATATCACGAAATTGGGGGTGTTACAAATCGTACTTTAAACTCGTTTTTCCAGTAACAATAAAATATAAAAAAAAACCACTAGTAAATAATATCAGATAATGTATCTCTGTCTAATGTATTAAAGATGTTTAGTTACATGTATCTCTGTCTAATGTATTAAATATTTGCTTTGTACATTTAAATATACACTGACATGGAACTATTCACAATTGATTGACCGATGCCACATAGGTTTACTTTTCCCATTGGACAGTGCCATCTAAGCCCATTGTGGATGGACTAAGAGAGCTTGTGTGCCACTTCAGCGTCACTTCAATATCTCCTCAATAACATCTCAATAACTAAAATATTCTCCCTGGCAATAACAACCAATAACTCTTAGGCTGAGAGGAGTGGAGCTACTTGGCAGGCGATAAGGCCTTGGAACGCCTCCAAGTAGCCAGCTACACCACCCCCACCAGGCAACTTGCCTTTCAAGCGATACATATGGGTCGCCTGCCTTTGTTTATATTACCCACTTATTGTCTGCCACGTGTCCAAGGTTTATATTACTCCACTTATTGTCTGCCACGTGTCGTGAGTCGCCCCACTCTCCTAGGTAGCCCCACTCCCCTTTTTTTTTGAGGCTACCCAACATGCTGACTAGGCGCCACGTGTCGCGAGTCGCCCCTTAGTTGGGTAGCCTCACTCCCTTCAGTCTTATTGGTGTCTTTGGGTCCTTTTTTTTTTGTATTTTTTTTTTTTTTTTTTTTTTTTTCAAACACATTTTAAACTAAAAGTCAAATACGGTATTTTGGCCCATGTAAAGGTGATGTTTTCCATCTAATTATATAACTATTGTTTACATTAATAACTTAACTTTTATATAAGACATGTGAGTACGTATTAAAATAGAGCAATGCTACATCAATAAAGACTTTACAAAATTATATCCACAAAATGACTTGGCATGTGTAGTGGTTCAATCATTTTGCATCATAACATTTTTTATTTTTATTTATTTTTTTATTTTTTTTATCTTCTACAATTGGCTGCCTAGTCATTGTGGGATAAAATTTTGTAAACTTTTTGTGAATGTAGCATTTCTCATTAAAATATATGATGTGGTGTCATGATTCATACATACTAAAATATATGTTATAATGGGACGGTGGTTTTTGTCACTTTTATTATTAATCAAGTTTAATGGGTTGTGAAGGTTTGGTATAAAAGTGGTCAATGCTACTGTGACATTATATTGCACCCTCAAATATAACTATGCATTGAGGATGTCTTAGACTAGGTGCGATTGCCACATCATCATTTAGCACATCACTTTTACTCTCACCTTTCAGGTACAATGGTAATCATACCCTCACATTTCATTTAAATACTCATTTTATACAAACATACCTTACCAAATACCGGCCTCACACACACTCACAAATCAAATATGTAATAATATAGTTAGTTGGGGCTCACTTTTTGCACAATGTCGGAATGGTGAGTTGCATCACCTTTTGTTCGTTTTTTGGCCTAGTCTCACGCGTGAGTGTGTGAAGATGACTCACCTCCGATGCACATAGGCTTAGTGAAAAGTAAAAAGAAAACATGCTCTATTTAATGTCAGGCACACCTAATATACAAGTAACTAACTTGTACATCAATAACGTGGCCATTCATTTCTCATAACGCTCTCTACTTGTTTAGTTAACTCTCACTTCCCAATAATCAGTACGTAAAAAAAATATATATATATATATATATATATAGGGTCCTGTTCTAGAGAAAAGTGTAATTAGATAGAAAAGTGAGAAAAATAGTTATAGGGTAGAATTTGATAACAGTGCAAAGTTCAAGGTAAAAATGACAAATTAACAAAAATCACGCTAAATGCCTGGTATGATCCAAAACCTCTCATAAACTCCACACCAAACACACACACTCTCTCTCGCTAATCAACCATACTCTGCCATTTTCATACGAGAGTGATCATATTTTCATCACCGCCGGTAACCACCATTACAACCACCGTCACCGCAAGGAATAATTACAATCATTTTCATCATCGCTGGTAACCACCATTACAACCACCGCCGATACCACCACCATCGAAACGCCACCAACAACCGTCAAATCACTCGCCGGAAATATATACAACAGTAAGTGCACTAATTTCAGCAACTAGAATAAGTTTTTAATTATTTAAGCTTTTAATTGTGTATAACCTGAAAGTATTTAATTACAATTTTTTTTAATTTTTATGTTATTTTAGTTTTCTACTAGATATGGAACAAATTTGACGAAAAAAATACGTTAAAAATGTGTTTATTAAAAGTTGCACACCAGGTGTTTGATAAATTGTCTGAGTAAGATTTATAATTGCGATGCACTAATTTGTTGCATATGTGTAAATATTGAATGATATGACATCTTAGGGCATCTATGTGTAAATTTGTAGCATCAGATTACACGTTAGGGCACCAGGTTGTATTAGTGCATCTGTGTTTGTGGTTGTTGCATCAGGTTAACGGTTTGTATGTTTAGTGCATCAATGAAACATATTAGAGCATTAGTGAGTATGATTAGTGCATCATCAGTTATATTAAGGCATCAGTGTGTAAGCTTAGTGCATCGTTGGAAATACTTGGGCATTTGTTTGTATGTTTAGTGCATCGATGTATACATTAGGGCATCACTGAGTATGACTAGTGTAGTGCATCGTTTGACATATTTTGCCTTTTAATTTCAACCATAACATAATGGTTAAAATATGGTCACGGTTTTACCAGAATCTCGCTCCTCTGTTTGATTATTAGTGTATCTTAAACTAGTTTTTTTTTTTTTTTTTTTTTATACTTTTAAGGAGCACACGGTCATAGGAAAAAAAACCATATATCAGATCATAGTTATTGGGCTAAACTGCTGAGAAAGCTAATGTACATATATACTGTATACTATATTTTTTTTGCTCTTTAAGGCTGCCCGTATATAACACAGGGCCTTAAACTAGTAGGCTAGTTAATCCCAAAGCCTATCTTTTTCTATTAAGAAAAAACAAAATCATAACAGTTCACTCTTGGCTTCTAAATTATTGAAAAGAGGAGCACCTCCAACTGGACATGTCTTTGTTCCGTACAGTGTTAGAGATACATCAGCACCATCTTGCGGTAACAATCAAATGCCCACTCTTTTGTTTGATATTCCATCTTTCAATCTCTAATATTTTTACTCTTTAATCAAATTATCAATAGATTGATATTAACTTTTCATGGCTTATTAATTGTAGCTACCAAAAAAGAAGACAAGAGGTATAATTATCTAGCCAATGTTGACCCACGTCTGGTGGACTTCAAGATCAAGAACCCCGCAACTGGTGAGTTCTTGTAACTATTATACTCTTCTAATGTTTGGTTGGTTTCACCAATAATAACTTGATTACTAAAGCCAATCAAGATATTTAACATGGCCTGTTGGATGTTGTAAATGGCAATTTATCCTCTTTTTTTTTTTTTTTTCTTTTTTTTTTAAATGTGAAGTCATCTGATTAAAGACATAATGTAGCTCAAAACAACTTATTTACGTAGATATGGATTCTATTTGGATATATTAGTGCATCCATTTTGCATGTTTAGAGCATCTATTTGGATATATTAGTGCATCTGTTAAAAGATTTGTGCATCTGTTATATATGTATTAGCGCATCCGTTATATATGTATTAGAGCATCCGTTAAAAGATTTGTGCATCTATTATATATGTATTAGTGCATCCGTTATATATGTATTAGTACATTTGTTAAAAGAACAACATAATATGTTCTTCTTTTATATGCCAATGAAGAACAATAGTGGCTGTATTTACATATAAAATTAGAGTGTGAAGTTGTATTGGAGAAGTTTAAGATATGAAAAGATTATACTTTTAACTGCAAAGTTCTTTTTAGCATAATAGTGCAATATGCAGACTATAAGTTTTATAACAGTGAGAAATAAAAATGGAAATGCAAGCACATAATCGATTCAATACGTACATCACTTTGCATGAATGTATGGTACCTTGAAAGGATATAGGTTTTGTATGATGGATGCATGAATGTATGGTACCTTGAAAGGATATAGGTTTTGTATGATGGATGCTGGAATATTAAATATAGAAATCGCCATCAAGGTTGTAGTTGTAATTTGATGAAGAAATCAGTATTTGAATGTGCTTTTCAAAAGTGAGTATTCGAACCTGAAAAACTAGAACCTCAAACCCCCTCCCTCCCCCCCCCAAACCCACACACGCACACACACAAAAACCCACCCACCCACCCCCTTTTTTTTAAGAAAAAGAGTCACATCTCTTCCCCCTCACCATTTACACACCCCATTTACACACACTATTTTCCCCATCACCAGAAAAATCACATCTCTGCTATTGAATCACCGTGGTTGTAATAGTAATTAGTTCTCTCACAGTAACCTGTCATCTGATTATTTTTTTTACCTATGTGATTATAATTACCTTTACTCAAACTCTCACGATTGTGAAAAATTATCAAACAATACATGAATACATGATACATGTACTTTTAGTGAAAACTATGAAACCATTTGATTTCCATACTGTATTCTTCTCTGGCGGGATTGGGTATCTTGGGTATTGTTGTTGTTATTGTGTTATGAACTCATTGAGCAGTTCTTGTCACAAACACGTGTGTACTTTCTTGCTGTTGGTCTTTGCTGTAGTGTTTTTTTTCTTTGAAATTGGCTGCTCATAAGTAAATTGACACTATTAACTTTTCAAAACCTACTTTTCTACCCTTTGGTGTAGAATTCATACATAGATTATGAATGTATTTGTTACTGCCTCCCATGTGTGTGCATATGTATCTCTTTTTTTGGTTTACCTGGGTTTCCGACTAGACATTGCGAGCCGACTAATCACAGGGCAACTACCCTTCTTTTGTGTGTATATGTATCTTTGTTCTCAAAGGCTGTGATTTGGGTATATTTAGTATAAGGGTCGGAGTTTGAGGGAATGTGGTGCATCTATTATATATGTATTAGCGCATCCGTTATATATGTATTAGTGCATCTGTTAAAATATTTATGCAACTGTTATATATGTATTAGTGCATCCGTTATATATGTATTAGTGCATCTGTTAAAAGAACAACATAATATGTTCTTTTATATGCCATTGAAGAACAATAGTGGCTGAATTTACAAGTTGCATAAATATAGAAAAGTACAACTGTATATTGTTTAAACACTATTCATCGTTGAAACATATTTTTTTAATGGATCAGTTGTTTTTGTTATGTAGGGTTGCTGCATTCAGGTCTGCATTTGTGCAGCATCGACAGGAATAGCGCTTTGAGCAGATAACAATAGCAGAAATCGAGCAGGTGGTTAATGCTAGGGCAGCAGTACCTTACTTGAGGGCAGAGATCACGTTGTTTCTAGAGGTATATATCTTAATTTAATATTATTTTAATTCATATATGTAAAGCTTCAGTAATCTAACACACCAGTTTCTTGTGTGCAGAGCTAGCGAGATGAAGGGAGGGTGCTGGTTGTAGATGATACTATTTATCCTACAGACTGAATGTTTACCACCTCAGCAGTTTGTAACTTTTTATTCACCTAGTGTATGAACATCTTCTTTTTCTTTAATTACTGTTTAGATAGTTCAGACTTATCCCCTTCTTGCAGTTGGTTACGGTATTTCCTTTTTTAGCAATTTCCGAACAGCATGGTTAATTGATGTCTTAAAAAGATGCCTACTTATAAAGTTTAGTACAATATTATAACATAAAAACTACAAATATGCCATCTTCTCAAGTCGAAAAACAAATTTGGTAACAAATGTAGGTAATGTGTAGAGTTAAACTCTAGAAATACAAGTTTGAAACATTAGTTTTTAAGAGAACACTGGTTAAAAATAAATAAGACCATGGAAAAAACTTTGAAGCCTTAGAAGAGGTAAGCCACGAAAGACACAACGGCTGCAAGTAAAACTGGTACTTGCAATGCCATTCCTGCACTCTCCATTGATGGAGAAGGAGCTGGCGTTGCTCCAAACTCTTGAGCCATAGTTCCAGAACTGGTGAATGCCACGAGGACCATCATTGCAATGGTGAAAATAGTGGCCAGTGTGGCACTTCCCATTTTGGTGATTGTCTTTTGTATGTATTTAATTGTCAAATAAGTTTGGTTTTATGGCTGAGAGGGAAATGGAGTGGGATTAATGGCTTTTATAGGAGTTGTTTAGTGGGATTACTAGAGGAATCTAACAGCTAATGACATGGAAAATATTGTTTTTAAATCAAAGGCATAATCATTTGGCAGAAAGTGGGCATCATACCAACTCCATTTAGCCAATGTCTGTTAGGCTGGACAAATTTATACACCTTGATACCTCGCTCTTTGTGTGCGACTTGTATTCTTTGATAGGTTCAACTATAATTTACTTCTGAGTTGAGACTAATCAGTCTCCAATTTTGGGATGATAAACCCAAAAGTGATGAAGATAAAGAAACTGATGACGATGATAATGTTTATTTTCATGTGTTAAAAGTTTAAAAAATACATTAACAAAATTAAAAATGATAGTGGTATAAATTACGAACTGTGATATAAAAAAAAGAAATAAAAAACTGACAGTACTGGACAAAAAGAAGGGAATGGGAAAACACACCCTATAAAATATAAAAAGTTGCAATGAGGCCCTTGTAGTTGGGGGGAAAAAAGAGGTGGGAAGGGAGGGGGTGATTTGCACTATTTTCTCACTTTTCCACCAAAGTGTGTTTTTTTATAAAACCAATATATATATATATATATATATATATATATATATATATATATATATATATATATATATATATATATATATATATATATATATAAAAGATACGCAGTTACCTAAGACTGCCCACAGTAACTGACACATGATCGATCGATTGATCGATCCCTATCGATCGTCCTTGCTGTGGAACCAAATCATGAATCGATCGATTGCCTTTTTTTTTTGGATAAGGGTCGTGTAAGCGAACTACTTCGCCACTTTTGTCATGTGTTTTTGTGTGTGTTTATTAAATATAAAAAGTATTTTTGTGGGTTATGTTTTTTTTTGTAGTGCAGGTCGCCTTACTTTGGCACCCAATCGCATGTAGGTCGCCGGAGAGAGAAAGCTGACGTGCCAGAGAAAATTAAAGGAATTGACCCTCGTTACTGTGTTTAGCCTAACATATGATGATCATGTGATGAAAAGCAACCAAATAAGAAGTGTGACAATCACCCAAAATAATAAATCACGTTTTTCCAAAGGGACTGAAAGTGTTCATTAGGGACATGTCTAGGGTTTAAATTTGTAATTCATGTTTGCTTCTTAATAATGTAACTAATGCAATACAAAAAGGCCACTTTCCCTTCTAAACACATCCACAATTCTATCAAATTCATTTACGCAAAGTTAGAAGCTTGTCATGGATATGAACAACACCAAGAAATGCATATTCATTCTTCTGGTTGTTTATATCGTGGCACCAATCGCCTACGTGAAAGCGGAGCTTCAACGCTTTGATCACCAGCCTACGAAAGTTGATGGGTCGCTCGACACTTTGGTGATCGGCGACTGGGGAAGGAGAGGATTGTACAACCAATCCAACGTCGCCTTTCAGGTACTGTTTTATTAAATGCTGAATATCTAGAAATCTAAATGTAATTCAAGCTGCATGAAAATTAATTCCAAGGAAAAAAAAACGTATGTTAATTCAGTTTCATATGATATACAAATAAGAGCGTAGAAAGACTTTTGTAAGGTCGACCAAATAATAAACATATCCACTGTCTTCCAAAATTACATATATTTTTTCCCATTTACTTCTTAACGTACAACATTATGTATTAATTGTATATACAATAGTCACATATTAATTATTTTGTATATTTACCTAAGTTTCAGGAGATCATAACTTCATAAGTTAATAATTGCATGTATTGATCATCACTAAAAATGAACTTTTTGCGTTCATTTGAGTTTAGTAGAATTTTTATGTCTTGAGTAACTCTGTTAATACTGTATTATATTATCGTAATTTCAGTTATAATTAAATGCGAATAAGATGTATTGAATTTGTTAAAAAAAACGCATTATATTGGAGAATTTCAAATAATGAGAAACGATGCTCTAGTATATATATACTTTATTATGCAAGTCTCTTTTAATTAGATTTTTTCCGGGTGTAAAGTAAACAAGAATATATGTTTTTTTGGAATTAAAGTGCGGAAAATACCAAGGTTTTTGGCTCAATTGGTACCCACCTTCGAAAAATTCATAAGCGAAGAGATTTTAATTTGTTGATAAAAAGATCACAAGTTGCTCACTCCAGTTGGCGCCCCACTAGACCAGAAGAGTTGCTGAAGCTATTCTTTAAGGGTGACAATGGCCCCTGCAACCGCCAATTAACACTTTTTTTTTTTTTTTTTTTTTTTGGAAAGTCCGGGAAAATAAGTGGTTTATAAGTGTTCGTGCAGTGTGCACCAATGAATTTATTCTATGATTTGTATAGAAATAGCTAGATTGTTCGATTTGATAAGTAGTTAAATAAATATGTTTAGAGAAGTAATCAAACTTATATACCCGAACAAATGTGATCAAGTAATAATTAGGTAAGAAGAAAAAAGTAAATGACTTGACCTACCAAAAGATTATCACATTTTAGGATAGTCATTGTGGGTTTCTACCCCATTAATTTAGGAGAGTCACCCCATCATAGACCAATCATTACAAATAATTATTCTCATTTATTACAAATAACCATTCTCATTTATTTAACCATTCTCATTTATTATGTTTGGTCACTTGATTGTTGTCATGATTTTGTTTATTACAAATAATCATTATCATTTATTATAATCAGTCACTTGTTGGTTGTAAGAAATATGAATTTAGTGTGATATATAAGTGACTTTTTTTCAGCGACTTTTCACATATTAAGCGACATTTTTAAAAATTATTTTTTTAAAAAAAATTAATTTTTTTAAAAAAAATAAATTTTTTTTCGAAATTAATTTTTTAAATTTTTTTTTTTTCGAAATTAATTTTTTTAGAAAGAATAATTTTTTTTCGAAATTAATTTTTTAAGAAAAATTAATTTTTTAAGAAAAATTAAGTTTTTTTCCGAAATTAGTTGTTTTAGAAAAATTAATTTTTTTTTCGAAATTAATTTTTTTAGAAAAATTAATATTTTTCGAAATTTATTTTTTTAGAAAAATTAATTTTTTTCGAAATTAATTTTTTTAGAAAAATTAATTTTTGTTTAAAAATTAAATTTTTTTCCGAAATTAATTTTTTTAGAATTTTTTTTTTCGAAATTATTTTTTTTAGAAAAATTAATTTTTTTTTTCGAAATTATTTTTTTTAGAAATTTTTTTTTTTCGAAATTAATTTTTTTAGAAAATTTAATTTTTTTTTTTGATATTAATTTTTTTTTCGAAATTTATTTTTTTAGAAAAAAAAATTAATTTTTCTAAAAAAATTAATTTTGAAAAAAAATTAATTAGTAATTAGTAATTAGTTAAGTAATTAATTAGGGTGGTTAGATATTGAATCCTTAGTGTTTTCAATGTTGATCAAAAAGTTAGTTGAAAAACATGCTCACAAAATTTGAGGTGAAATAAAATAGGTCAAAAGATGATCAAATGGGGTATAAACCATAGGACCCTTTTGGATAACCTAAAAACACGTCACCTGTTTTAACACCATACATGCACATACTAGTATTACTTTTAGCTTAATTTAATTATCTTATATAAACCTGCAGCTAGATAACTTTTTCTACCACATGCACCACAACCGGCCACAACACATTAATGAAGACCATACACTCATACTCCGTAATCACTTAGCGTTTTCACAGCACATAATTACACATATGCTACAATATTAGGCTGCTTGCAGTAAGGCGACCAAGTTCCTCAATTTTTCTCTGCCACGTCAGCTTTTTCTCTCCAGCGACCTACAGGCGATTAGGTGCCCCAGTAAAGGCGACCAAGTTCAATTTTTTTTTTTTTTTTTTTTTTTTTTTTTTTTTTTTTTTTTTTTTTTTACATTTTTAAAAATGTAAACATGCATGCAAATCATGCAACGTGTCCATTTCTACCAATATAAACGCAATATAAACGCCATCAATATAAACGCCAATAAAGTAAATAAATACTTCTTGTTTAACCTGAAAAGCAATATAAACGCCATCAACATACTTTCTTCTTCTTCTTCAACGACTTCCTTGTCTTCTTGATCTGCTCCATTTCTACCAACTGTTCCATGCAAGAATCTTGCCATATTGCAAGAAGCTTGCCATATTTACTTTGCAAGAAGCAAGAAGCTTTCCATATTGCAAAAGAGAAAAGAAATAAACGATATGCAGTCTTTTCAAATCGATCGTCCCTGTGACCATGTTCTATGCGATCGAGTAGCATGACCAAGTTCTGCAGTAAGGGGATCGATCCCCTTAATCGATCGTGAATCGATTTCGATCGCTTACTGCATGAAGCCTTAAGTCCTTTAATATTAGCTACGGAGTACAACATTTCATGAATTAATAACTGATAAGTATCTTACATAAACTAGGTATTTCTTTTGGTTATACTTTAAAATATGTCCAATATATAGTCATATGGACGTTAGCAAAATTCGCAATATACTTACATGTATCGATCTATCTCGTTATGTTTTTATTTGAATTTTTCTAATACATGGTCTGTCAGTCTGTCACGTATCGTATTCTGAAAGGAACGAATATGATAGTGAGAGGGTATTGGCATATCCAATATCATAAGTATGTTCGATGTCCATAAAGGTATATTCTTTGTTGTCTCATATCCAATATCATAAGTATGTTCGATGTCCATAAAGGTATATTCTTTGTACAGACAAAAACAATCACTGCAACAAAAGAGAGGACGGGCGACCAATCTTTTGGCGGGGACGCACATGTTTCCGCCGAAAGTCGCTAAACGACAAAACCTTTGCTGAGCTGGCACAAAGTCTCGCTGACCATTTATAAAATTTTCAACGCGTCTTTTTAGCGGGGACATGTCTCCGCCGAAAGTATTTCACATATTTGTTAAAGTTTGACCAAGCTTGGAGCGCTTAATTGTTCCCGCGTATTTTTCCCGCTCTACCTTTCGGCGGTGATATGTCCCCGCCGAAAAGAAAGATGCATATTTTTAGTTTTTGGCGGGGACATGTCCCCGCTGAAAACGTGAAACATTTTGGCTCCAAAAAGGTAAGTTTATTACCGCCAAAATTTAATAGCTTTTGGCGGAGACATGTCCCCGCTGAAAGTATTACCGCCAAATTTTCCTTTTACCGCCATTTTTTTACTTATATATATCGTACAATGAAATTATCACAAAACACGTAAATTCTCACAAAAAACACACATAACAATGGATGGTTTAACGCCGGAACAGGAATGGTCAAAGGCTTTATCACACGAGCTCCTGTATAATGAAATTATACTTCATTGGGGCTGGGAAATTTTTGATGAATATGGTTCTTATGAGAACTGTGCACCGTGGCAGAGAGACAAGATTCTGGAATGGTTGAGGAGAAAGCCGTACTATAGAGAGTATTTGGAAGAGCTAGATGCTGCTGAAGCTCAACGTGCTGCTGAAGCTCAACGTGCTGCTAAAGCTCAAGCTGCTGCTGTTGGAGGTGACGATGAAGCTGAAAGTACGTTGGACCTCGACACCGAATTTGGTAATCTGGAAAATAGAGTAACAAATCTCGAAGCTACGTTTGCACGTATCAAGGAAATGAGAGCAAGGAAGGGAAAAGATGGTGCGAGTTCCAGCAAAGCGGGAAGTAGCCGCAAAAATAAAATAAAATAAACGGGTTGTTTCGTTTGATCTGTTTCATTTGGTTGTCGAGTTGTTTAGTTTGAGTTGTTTCGTTTGGTTGTCTAGTTGTTTAGTTTGAGTTGTTTCGTTTGGTTGTCGAGTTTTTTGTTTGAGAACTCTTGCGTGTTTTAAATAAAATGTTTGCCTTCGTGTTTGTTAATTGTGATATTGTTTCTTCAAATAAGGTCATAAACCCAAACACCCTTTTGGTGCAGGAAATAAGCAATCCCAAACACCCCTGTTTGGACAGCATAAACCAAACGGCCCTTGTGGGGTGCTGTTAACAAAACAACATAAACCAAACGGCCCTGTTTGGACAGCATAAACCAAACGGCCCCTTATGGTTGAATCTTGATGGATACTTAAGTTTTCACAGCAACAACAACATCATTGGAACATTTTAAAGCGTGCGAATTAAAAATATAAAGCACGTTCGACATCAGTTTTCACAACAACAACAACATTTTATTAAACAACAACAATAACACAACAAACAACAACGACGACAATAACAGCAACAACAACAACAATAACAGCAACAACAACAACCTACATACGAAGATTTCCCATATCACCTAGCATGTCATTATAAAGGTCGTGAAATAAGGCAGCTGAATCAATTGTGTGTTTGTTTGGATGCATATACACTTCTAGCATTTTATTGAGTACCATTATCTGGTGATTCAGTTTGATGCAGTTTGAGCACTCTGTATTTCCAGGACTCGATGTTGAAGGTCCTGCAGTGTAACAAGTTGGAGTTATGGATGGTCTTGCGGAATGAGTTGGAGGCGTTGAAGCTCTAAGAGAACCGGTCATTTTGGCTAGTCGTTCCTCCTTCCATAAAAAAAAAATCGCATCCAAACTCCTTTGTCCCACCCTGTTAAAGAGTAAAAACTATTATTTTTAACAACTAACCAAATTATTTATATAACACACAAAAAAGTATGTAATTTTTCACCTTTGATAAAGGACACGCATAGTATTGTTTACCACGGGAGTAAGGTTTATGCGATTCTCGCAGAATTACGTCTCCTCGTTTACAAGGACAAGCAAAAGCTTCAAATTCCGCCATCTTCACCATGATAACAGTGTGTGTTTGTGGTTGTGAGGTTAAGTGGTTTTGAGTATAAGAGGTTGTGAAGTTGTGTGGATAAGATGTTAGTATATAAGAGCAGATCTTGGTGGGAAATTTTTGGCGCCAGTATTTTGGTGGGAAATTTTTGGTGGGAGATTTTGGTGGGAAGTGATTTGTTGACAGATGGTGTGATATTATCTAGGGTTTCTTGTATAACCATAACATCTCGGCTCGTTCGTTAAACATCTCGTGTATAACCATAACATCTCGCTCGTTCGTTAAACATCTCGTGTATAACCATAACATCTCGGCTCGTTCGTTAAACATCTCGTGTATAACCATAACATCTCGGCTCGTTCGTTAAACATCTCGTGTATAACCATAACATCTCGGCTCATTCATTTTAAATGTTTTAGTTAAATTTAAAAGAATTAATTTTAGTTAAATTTAAAAGAATTAATATTCATTTTAAAAGTTTTAAATTAATTAAAGATAATTTACAAAATACTTTCAGCGGGGACATGTCCCCGCAGAAAGGTTTCACCAAAAAAATTAAGTTTCCCTCGTAGCATTTACTTTATCCCGCCAAAGGTTTTGGTGAATAATTTCTACTTTCAGCGGGGACGTGTCCCCGCAAAAAAGTCTGATTAAAATAAGGATTTACATTCGGCGGGGACATGTCCCCGCAGAAACTAATAACTAAAACCTACCCCATATTAATTATCAGATCTAAACACTTAGAGAAAAAAAAAAAAAAAAAAAAAAACACTCTTCTCTTCATCTGCTTCTGCTTGGATCTGCTTCATCATTTTTCCTATTTATTTGACTTGTTTTATTATATTATATATGAGAATTGATACGTTAATGTTTACTTTTGTAATTCTCAGGTAAAAACAAGTATTATGTGAAACTTGGCGATTTTGGACTAATAATGGAGCAAAACAAGCAAGATGTTAAGAGTCTACTGAAATGTACAAGATCAAGATCATTCTGCTCTAGATACGCCGCAACATACTTCTTACATACGGCGTATCACTATCAAGATTTCACGAGTTACAATCCAAGACAGCAAAGGACATGCGCCGCATAGAGAAATGGAGTTACGCCGCATCTTAAGGCGGTGTACGAATATTCCTGAATATATTAATCTTGGACCCCACGCGAAGTTAAGTCAATGCGCCGCATCTACTTATCCTATGCGCCGCATCTAACCCTCAGACAGAAACTATAAATACCCCAAGGTCAGACGAATTTCAGAGTTGGACAGTGCAAGATACCATACGTACGAGTACCAAACCAGAGACGAATTCAGACGTATTAGCAGCACAAGACACACCCTGAACGAAGATACAAGAGCTGTAAGAAGGTCCTGCATGTATTCAATTCATTAAGTAGTTTTGTTTTATTGTATTAGTACACTTTAATTCATCAGGATTGATGGGCTGATGTCATGTGACTACGGAAAATCATGATCACCCCTTAAAATTGCTTTCCCATTAATTAAAGTTTATATGTTGATGTCTTTGGTGACTTTTATTAGTGCATTGATAACCTCTGTGTCTAGCTGAGCATTGCTTGGGTCGCCATGCCCCTTCCTCGCCTATTTGTTGTAGCGTCTCTTTAATAAATAGGATAGACATAAGTAATCATTAAGGGTTTACTCGCCGATAAGATTAGAGCCAACGAGAAAGGTTTAATTACATACACTTCATATAAAACTAGCAATAAAACAAGTGACAAGCTACTTAATTATCAGGACATGTCTTCTTATTGTCTCAAGTATCTATCTGTGTACGTGTGTGCTAATCGCTGATTCGTGCTCATCAGTTTAGTTTACTATTTCGGGACGATGATCATAGACAACCTCCTATAAAATTTACCAGTGATGTCATCTTGAATCAACTTAGGAGATTGCCTAAACGTATCCCGGGGAAACATCCAAGTTTTGGGGATGCGAAGAAAAAACGTGATCCTGTTCGCGAATTGAATTGGACCAAAGTATCCATTTTCTACGAGCTAAAGTATTGGTCTTTTCTTACACTAAAACATAATTTAGATGTCATGCATATCGAATAAAATGTGTGTGAGAGTGTGTTGGGTAATTTGTTAATGAATGACAAATCAAAAGACACTGGTATGTGCTTAAACACATACCATTTCTAGACCAAAACTGGACCCAAATAGACCAAAAACCCGACCAAAATGCCAAATATATTGTGTTTTTGTGTTTTTACATATGCAGGCACGGATATCGAAGAAAAGGACAAAAATAAAGAAATAGCCGGGAAACGAGCACGAGATTTGGAAGAGTGTCAAAGCCGAAGCCGGGAAAGCAAATGAGCTCAAAATATCAAATCAACCGTTGAAGTTTACAAATATGTCACATAAAGCCCTTGGATTAATTTTGAAGAATTGGCATGATCAATCCCTCGAGAATTCAGCAAGTACAAAAATGATCCCTATTATTATCAAATCTTTTAAAACTCTATCACAAAACCAATCCATTTAATAAATAAACAACTCAATCCACCTCACATAAACCCAGCCATCCTAATGACCCAGCCCAATCCCATTTGTACTAAACCAAACCGGCCCAACCTTTACCCTAACCACTTGACCCGATCCAACACCAACCAACCCACACCCGGTCAAAGTTTTTTAGCTAAAAAACTCGGTCAAGATAAAAATAACAAACACACCTTTACCTTTCACTCACCCTTTCTCTCCCACACAAACACCCGCACACCTTATCCTCTCAAAAATTACTATTCACCAAGCCCTAAACCTTTAACCGTACGAATTTACGGCAATTAAGGGTAGAATAGACAATGATTGGTTCATCTAGAAGCCTCTGACAGAAGGAATGACGCGTGGCAGCAATTTATTGGATCGAACACGCATCAACTTTGATCAAACGGTGGGAAACTAAAGCTTGGAGATGAAGGGAAGATCCAAGGGTGATAGATAGCTGTGGACACACGCGGATCGCCAGCATGGACACTCGAGAAGGATCGGCCAAGGCCTATAAATAGCGTGATAACTCCTCAGATCGAAGGCTAGTTTTTTTTAGATAGATTTGATTTAATTTTAATTGTTTTATTGTTATTTTAAAATTTTCAATCGATTTTAAATTTGTAACGAGAAGGCTTGTAATTGTTCCTTATTATTGTTTTAGATTAAAAGTTTTATTGTAATTTTTAGTTTTAAATCATTTTTAAGGATTTCCGAATTTTACTTTGTAATCTTATTTTGGTTCATGAAATTTTCAATTTCAGTTTAATAGTGGTTATTGAATTAAAATTTATTTAGAATTGTTTTTGTTCTGAGTATTGTTTCATATAAAAAAAAAAAAAAAAAAGAAAAAAAAAAATTATATTAAGCTGATAAGCTGATAAGATTGGTGATAAGCTGTGGAATGGTAATGAAAAGCTGAGTTGGATGATTGGGTTATTTTCATGGCTTGTTAAAGCCTGGGTTGATTATTCTGAGTTAATCTGTTATTGCAGCAGGACCATTTTGTAAGCATTGATTTAGTAGCTTGGTATATGTTCTTTTAGTTCTGCGTATTGTTTATTATTCCTTAGCTGTTCTTGTTTAATTGTTCTTAATAAGTTTTAAGTAATATAGTTATAGAGGTTTAAGAATAATATCAGTTTAGAGTAGATTGCACTGGATTTCAAGCTAATTTAGTGGCAGGGTTGTTTTATATTTTGTTTAGCTAAGCTTATTAAGATTTCATTCGCTGCAAATTTTTGAGGTTAATCTAAGTAGTTAAAAGAGGTTTGAAAGGATTGCTTTAGTTTTAGAGTCGAATTACAACCTTTGCGCCACTTTTCATTTTTCTGATCTGGTCTAAATAGTGCAGCAGATTTGGGTGGTTTTTCACTGCTGATCTAGGCCAATTTTAACCCAGCAATTGAGTATTTGTGATAGGTCTTTTTGGTTATTTGTAATCTCTACTTGCTCAGCTTTCCAAAACAGTCTTCGGTTTCAAAATTGGTTAAATTTTGAGCGTTTTATGAGCGTTTGAAAAGTGCTAGTTGAAAATACTTTCTGTGTTAAAACTGTGTTCTTAAGTTTCGGATGTTGTCATTTTTGGTCCCTAATCTTTCAAATTAAGTTTAAGTCGGGACTGGTAGTTTTTAGCAATAAAATAGTTTGGTATTTGGCACATTTAGTCCCTGCTTTTTATTAAGTCTTTACCAATTCAGTTTACACACTTTTAGTCCTTTAACTTTTAAACTTTTTGTTTTCTTTAATTTTCTTTTATAAAATTAGTTTCGATACATTTTCAGTCCATTAGTTATTTTTTTTTGTACTTTTGCATTTTAGTTAAATCACCTAATTAGTTTTAAATAGTTTTAATTCATAAAAAATATTAAAAAGTAAAAAGAAATATTTTTCTTTTTCCAAAAATTTTCTTTTATCAGATTTTATATAGGAAAATTATTTTTATATTTTTAGGTTTTAAATTTCACAAAATCATTTTTATTTACGTTTTATAATTCGTCGCGTAACGTTTTTAAATTTGAATTTTCGCTTTTAGATTTACATGCTTAGTTTAATTGTTCATTAGATTAATTAGTAGTTTACTTTTATTATTTCATTGTTAGTAGTGTAATCACAAATCAATCACTCTTTTTCACACATTCACGACACGTATTCGACACGTTAACGACAACTCGAGATTCGACCTTCGTTGGGAAACGACCCGGGGAAAACGCATACGTTGCTTTTACCCTTGGAAAAAAAATAAATATACTACAAAAAGACCGAATCAAAAAATGGCGCCGTTGCCGGGGAAGGCTTGAAAAGAGTTGGAGTTTCGCCATAAGAATTGTGTTTTGAAGACCCTTCCTCGGAAGTTAATTGTTTTTGAAAAATAAAAAAATACAAAAATATAATAATTAAAAAAAACACTTTTCCTAAAGTGTTTTCACCATTAATAATAAATCCTCGGTCTTCCGTTGAAGGAGGGCGGTTGTAAACCATTCCAAATTACAACAAAACAAATCGTGAAATTGATCGTTATCGGATTACTTTATTACTACAACCTAATTACGGGGTTTAAGGAAGCTTGACATTAAATTGTCGAGCTGAAGAAGGCGGGTTTTTAAGCATCTTCGGAGCTACCTTTGCCTTCCCGCCACGCTGCGCGTAGTTTTAAAGGAAACGGTTACGGTTAACGTAACGGTTACCAAAAAGAAAATAAAGTCTTTTGTTTTTCAATATATTAAAAAAGCCAAAAATAATTCCCAACCAAAAATACAAAAAGATTTTTGATTTTTATTTTTGTTTCATTTTTGGTGTATGCACACCCGATCTTCTACTTCTCACCCTCTTCTTTCACCACTATCAAATCCCGAGAGGATTATTCGTCACAATCACCGTGTTCATTTCTCAAACGTTGAAGAAATGGCCGATGAACCACACAATCAACCCCCGCCGGTGGGTGGTGATAATCACATGCCAGCTCCCGATCTCCGAACGATGGAGGAGCTGTGCCAACCCACAATGCACGGACGTGGTGGCCCGATTGCCCCCGTCAATATTCAAGCCGCCGATTTTGGACTTAAGCATCATATGATTCAACAAGTCCAAAACTCGTGCCAATTCCATGGCTTGCCGGGTGATGATGCGAACAAGCATCTTGACAAATTCATAACCGTCACCCAAAGTATGAAACAAAATGGGGTCTCCGATGACGCCCTCCGGCTATATCTCTTTCCTTATTCATTGACGCATCATGCCACCGCATGGTTTGATCGTCTTCCCAAGAACTCCATTCGTAGTTTCGACGAAATGGTTACGAAGTTCTTGGCGAAATATTTCCCACCGTCGATGGTGACGAAATTAAGGAATGAGATTAGCAATTTCCGTCAGCTTCCCGATGAATCATTGTTTGAGGCATGGGAACGCTACAAGTTATCGATTGATCGGTGTCCGAACCACAATATGTTATTGGTCACTATTATAGATACCTTCTATAATGGTTTGACATTACGACACCGTGATACGATTAATGCTGCTGCCGGTGGTACGTTTATGAAACGTCGACCCGAAGAGTGCTATGATCTCATTGAAAATATGACCACCCATCATAATTTCTGGGATTCCTCTGCCGAGAGGAATGAGTCAACAAGATCTAGCACTGATTCATCTACTTCCGAGATAGCCGCTCTTTCTAAACAAATGAATGATTTGTCTACGGCTATCTTGAGAATTCATCAAAATCAGACTATGAATCAAAACAACAACAATCAAGTAAATGTTGTTAATCATAGTTGTGAGACATGTGGTGGTCCTCACCAATATTTCGAGTGTCCAGCCTCCGGTGGCTACACTCAAGAGAATGTGTATGCTGCTTCTGGAAATTTCAATCAAGGTGGTAACGGTTACCAACCTCAAGGAGACCGTAATCTCCTCAGCTACCGTTCTAACAATTTTCTCGGACCACCCGGTTTCCCACCAAATCAAAATCAGCAAGTGCAAAACCGTAATGTTTCAAATAATCAAAATCAAAATCGGGGCAATCAAGTTTATCAAAACCAAGGGAATTATAACCAAGCCCCGAATCAAGGAAATTTTAATCAAGGAAATTTTCAAAACAACAATCAAGGTTTTGTTCAAAACAACCGAGGGCCAAATCTTCCAAACAATCAAAATCAAGGATTTGTGCCAAACCCATCGCCCTCGGATGAGTTATTAAAGCAATTCATTCTTCAAAACCAACATCAACAAAGAAACAAGAGGAAATGAATAGAATGATGATTAATCAGATAACCGAATTGAACAAACGTTTAAATGATCGACCCTCGGGTTCGGGTACTACTACTCTTCCAAGTAACACGATCGCCAACCCGAGGGGCGATGCTAAGGCGATCACTACTAGGAGCGGTGTTTCATATGATGGACCCACGGCTCCGGCTACCCCTTCTTCTCTACCTCCCACGGAGGAACCAAAGACGTCCAACCTCCGGTCATCCAGCCATCTGAACCGAAAAATGTTGAACCAAAAGAAAAAGCTCCTAAAGAAGCTCCCGTTAAGACCAATCTTCCGTATCCTTCGAGATTGAGTGATCAAAAGCTCCGTGACAAAGCTTCGAGTCAAATGGAAAAATTCTTTCAAATATTCCAAGAATTACATTTTGATATAAGCTTCGCGGATGCTTTGCTCTTGATGCCTAAATTCACTTCCACACTCAAAAGTTTGTTGAGCAATAAAGAAAAATTATTTGAAATGACAAAAACTCCAGTGAACGAAAACTGCTCCGCGGCAATTCTCAAAAAGCTTCCGGAAAAGCTTGGAGATCCCGGAAAATTTCTCATCCCATGTGAATTTTCGGGAAAGGTTGAATGCCACGCCTTGGCCGATCTTGGTGCGAGTATCAACCTAATGCCGTTATCCATCTGGAAGAAGCTTTCTTTGCCCGAACTTACCCCCACTTGCATGACCCTCGAGCTTGCGGATCGGTCCATAACCCTTCCCAAAGGTGTAGCCGAGGATGTCTTTGTAAAGGTGGGGCAGTTCCATTTTCCTGCAGACTTTGTGGTAGTTGATTTTGACGCCGACCCCCGGGTTCCTCTCATTCTAGGAAGGTCATTCTTGAGGACCGGGAGGGCTCTGATCGATGTTTATGGTGAAGAAATTACTTTGCGGGTCGATAAAGAAAAAGTTACATTCAATATTAATCTGAACTCGCAACCTCAAACCGACAAATGCAATGTCGCTACGGTTGATCAAAATTCCGATCCCGTAATTGCTCCTAAAAGAGTTGATCCAAACCTTTCCAGATTCACGGTCAAGAGCATGTCAGAAAAACGTGCTGAGCTTAAGGCTATGAAAATCAATCCTGGATCAAGCAAATGGTTTGAGTGTTGTGCTGCAAATTCTAAGAGTATTCTTGAAGACGATGATGAAGACGAATCGGAGACTACAACGGAAGCGGTGGAAATTGCTAGCTCTAAGAGCACACCACTTGTCCCACCTCCAGAACAAGTTTATCACATCGAGATTCTTAATTCCGACTCTTCCCATCCTTCTCCTCCGATTGAGGGAAGTGTGATCTTGCGGGAAGAGGTCGAGGTGTTCTTCAAAGATGAATCAATTTCGCCAGAAATTGATGATTCTTGTCTTAATCCGGAGGGAGATATTCTTTTTGAAAAATTATTAGACCAAAAGCCATCTCTTTCTCTCCCTCCGAAGGAAGTTGAAATCAATCTACCAAAGAAATTTGATGACCTTGTTCCCGAAACTTTCAAAACAACTATCACCAACCCTCTGTTTGAATTCGAATCGGGGTTTACTTTGATTTCGGATAATCTAATCTTTGATAGTCAGATGGAGGAAAGTGATGAGTCTGTGACGGAACCTGAGCTCACAAATCATCATATGATTGATTCTCTTCATAAGGAGTTCTCCGATGAACTCTCTCACTCTATGTCTCCTCCGGAATACGATCATTTCTACTTTGATCTTGAGGATGACACTAGTCTGGGGGAAGGCATTCTCAATCATGAGAATTTGCTATTTGATGATTTAATCCCAACCCTTCCTCCCGACTCATTTCTTCAAAAAACGACCTTCATCGACAAATATCTTTTTGAAGATGACGACTTCATCATGATTGTAATCATGACCTTCTTTCCCTACATCACTTATGATGTTTCTTCTCTTCTCCGTTACTCCTTTGGGAGTGAGGATATTACCTTTGACCCCGGTATTACCACTTCTAGTTATTCTTTCTAAAAAATACCGCGGGTATCTCATCGGAGTGGAACTTTCGTATGCTTCAATGTTTATCCAAACATCTGGAACGAAAGTCCGATGGAGATTATCTTTTCCACATGCTCCCCCAAGGACAAATAAATTCGGGGTCGAGTCAAGCTCATGTGACTCGGTTACCAAAAACAAGCGCTTCGTGGGAGGCACCCCATGCTTATCTATCTATCTTCTTTTCTCTTTTCTAATAAAGTGAGTGAGGAGGGCTTCCTCTTCCGTATCTTGTGTTTCGTGTTTTCTGTGATATGTCCAGGAATGCCCGATGATGAAGACTCTCGTGCTCGTAGTTTCCTTCACGCTACTCGAGTTTCATCATTCGCTGCTCATCCGATATCCTAAAATCTTATCGTTTGACATCTATCTTTTGGCATAATTAATAAACGGCCTTAGATTTTTGTAGGAGAACCCTTACCTTTAAGACATTGAGGACAATGTCTCGTTTTAGTCTGGGGGGGTAATCTGTCGATTTGATTTTTGCCTTGCATTTTTGCCGTTTTCTCATGCAACCCCGTTTTTCCTCCAAAAATTGAAAAAATCCAAAAAATGAGAAAATTTTAAAAATTTTTGCAAAAATATAATAAATTTTGACATTTTTTGTTGATTTTCCGCTGGTGAGAGTAGGAATAAAATTCTGACTTGACCGGGCGTGTTGAGCCCTAGCTTGTCTCCTTAACCATTTTATAATCTATAAGCTCGTGCTAGTCTTTTACACAAGGAGCTAGAAAACGCGAATTCTTTTTAAAGAGTTTGCAAGTTCCCGTATTTGACTTTATATATGCATGGCTTGATTATATGGCTAAGCTTTCGCGGATCTTATTATTTAAGATTTTAAATTTGCGAAGAACGAGAAATGATAGAGTTGTTTATAAGTTAGATTGCTAAACATGGAGTAGTGGATTTCTTTAGAGCTCATCGAAGTTACTTGTGGCTTTTTGTTCCCATAAGCTTGTTTCACTCAAAATAAAAATAGTAATAATTAAAGCTATTTTGGTTTTGGCGAAATTTAGTTTTTAATCCTTCTTAAGAGAATCCTTGCTTATAAGAGTTGGGTACACATCAAGGTACTGCCAGTGTTACGGTGTAATAGACTATTCCATCTTGCCGGCTCACAACCGATGTTGGGATTGTTATAAAAGCCGTAGGACTCGGGATTTGGAAAAATATATAATGAATAATAAATAATAATAATAATCCAAAGCCATAAAAAGTTTTCTGCATCTTGCCGGTTCGCAGCCGATGTTGTAGACTTCTAATAAAGGCAGAGGAAAAATTCCAAGGTCATAATAGACTATCACATCTTGCCGGTTCGCAGCCGATGTTGTGATTGTTATAAAGGGGCAAGGATTAATAATAAGTGTTTAATAATGTTAAAAATGCCAAATTTCGACTCCGAGGTATCCTAATAAAGGCTTCCGTCTCTGGACTCGTAGATGAGTTGTTTCGGTCGCAAATAAAAAGGATATCCTCAAAATCATGTTAAATCAGAGACCTTGATGTGGACCTCATTTTTGTATGCAACGGTTTTCAAGGGAAGGTTTGGAAACTATTTAGCGTCTAAACTAAGTATCTTTATCGGCTTAAAAAAATTATCGAAACGAGAATTTGAAGAAATTCATTTCTCACCAAAAATAAAATAAATAGAGGAAAATAGGAATTTGGGAACGAGGAGTCCACAATTAGCTTTCTGAGTAGTGTTAGCAATCTAACTTGTAAATGACAATGATTTCGTTTTTAAGCTTAGTTTGGGGACTCGTGAAAAATCAGGGACGACGAATTTTATCCGTATGGTCACTTCTTTATAAGTCGTGTTTCCTACTCGAAGATCCTTAAAATTATCGAAAGATAATGATTATCAACAAAAGCCGTCATATGAATAATGAGAAAAATATAAAAATAAAAAAATAGAATAAAAGGAAAATCGGGGAGTTTTTAGAACTTAAGATTTCTTGATCTCTTTTGAAAATTTTGCTACTTCTCAAAGTTAGTAAAAAGAGATTGGAAATTTTCGGATTTGAAAACGTGTTCTTATAACATTGCATGAGGACATTGCAATATCTTAGTCTGGGGGAATTTTGGTATGTGCTTAAACACATACCATTTCTAGACCAAAATTGGACCCAAATAGACCAAAAACCCGACCAAAATGCCAAATATATTGTGTTTTTGTGTTTTTACATATGCAGGCACGGATATCGAAGAAAAAGACAAAAATAAAGAAATAGCCGGGAAACGAGCACGAGATTTGGGAGAGTGTCAAAGCCGAAGCCGGGAAAGCAAATGAGCTCAAAATATCAAATCAACCGTTGAAGTTTACAAATATGTCACATAAAGCCCTTGGATTAATTTTGAAGAATTGGCATGATCAATCCCTCGAGAATTCAGCAAGTACAAAAATGATCCCTATTATTATCAAATCTTTTAAAACTCTATCACAAAACCAATCCATTTAATAAATAAACAACTCAATCCACCTCACATAAACCCAGCCATCCTAATGACCCAGCCCAATCCCATTTGTACTAAACCAAACCGGCCCAACCTTTACCCTAACCACTTGACCCGATCCAACACCAACCAACCCACACCCGGTCAAAGTTTTTTAGCTAAAAAACTCGGTCAAGATAAAAATAACAAACACACCTTTACCTTTCACTCACCCTTTCTCTCCCACACAAACACCCGCACACCTTATCCTCTCAAAAATTACTATTCACCAAGCCCTAAACCTTTAACCGTACGAATTTACGGCAATTAAGGGTAGAATAGACAATGATTGGTTCATCTAGAAGCCTCTGACAGAAGGAATGACGCGTGGCAGCAATTTATTGGATCGAACACGCATCAACTTTGATCAAACGGTGGGAAACTAAAGCTTGGAGATGAAGGGAAGATCCAAGGGTGATAGATAGCTGTGGACACACGCGGATCGCCAGCATGGACACTCGAGAAGGATCGGCCAAGGCCTATAAATAGCGTGATAACTCCTCAGATCGAAGGCTAGTTTTTTTTAGATAGATTTGATTTAATTTTAATTGTTTTATTGTTATTTTAAAATTTTCAATCGATTTTAAATTTGTAACGAGAAGGCTTGTAATTGTTCCTTATTATTGTTTTAGATTAAAAGTTTTATTGTAATTTTTAGTTTTAAATCATTTTTAAGGATTTCCGAATTTTACTTTGTAATCTTATTTTGGTTCATGAAATTTTCAATTTCAGTTTAATAGTGGTTATTGAATTAAAATTTATTTAGAATTGTTTTTGTTCTGAGTATTGTTTCATATAAAAAAAAAAAAAAAAAAAGAAAAAAAAAAATTATATTAAGCTGATAAGCTGATAAGATTGGTGATAAGCTGTGGAATGGTAATGAAAAGCTGAGTTGGATGATTGGGTTATTTTCATGGCTTGTTAAAGCCTGGGTTGATTATTCTGAGTTAATCTGTTATTGCAGCAGGACCATTTTGTAAGCATTGATTTAGTAGCTTGGTATATGTTCTTTTAGTTCTGCGTATTGTTTATTATTCCTTAGCTGTTCTTGTTTAATTGTTCTTAATAAGTTTTAAGTAATATAGTTATAGAGGTTTAAGAATAATATCAGTTTAGAGTAGATTGCACTGGATTTCAAGCTAATTTAGTGGCAGGGCTGTTTTATATTTTGTTTAGCTAAGCTTATTAAGATTTCATTCGCTGCAAATTTTTGAGGTTAATCTAAGTAGTTAAAAAAGGTTTGAAAGGATTGCTTTAGTTTTAGAGTCGAATTACAACCTTTGCGCCACTTTTCATTTTTCTGATCTGGTCTAAATAGTGCAGCAGATTTGGGTGGTTTTTCACTGCTGATCTAGGCCAATTTTAACCCAGCAATTGAGTATTTGTGATAGGTCTTTTTGGTTATTTGTAATCTCTACTTGCTCAGCTTTCCAAAACAGTCTTCGGTTTCAAAATTGGTTAAATTTTGAGCGTTTTAATGAGCGTTTGAAAAGTGCTAGTTGAAAATACTTTCTGTGTTAAAACTGTGTTCTTAAGTTTCGGATGTTGTCATTTTTGGTCCCTAATCTTTCAAATTAAGTTTAAGTCGGGACTGGTAGTTTTTAGCAATAAAATAGTTTGGTATTTGGCACATTTAGTCCCTGCTTTTTATTAAGTCTTTACCAATTCAGTTTACACACTTTTAGTCCTTTAACTTTTAAACTTTTTGTTTTCTTTAATTTTCTTTTATAAAATTAGTTTCGATACATTTTCAGTCCATTAGTTATTTTTTTTTGTACTTTTGCATTTTAGTTAAATCACCTAATTAGTTTTAAATAGTTTTAATTCATAAAAAATATTAAAAAGTAAAAAGAAGTATTTTTCTTTTTCCAAAAATTTTCTTTTATCAGATTTTATATAGGAAAATTATTTTTATATTTTTAGGTTTTAAATTTCACAAAATCATTTTTATTTACGTTTTATAATTCGTCGCGTAACGTTTTTAAATTTGAATTTTCGCTTTTAGATTTACATGCTTAGTTTAATTGTTCATTAGATTAATTAGTAGTTTACTTTTATTATTTCATTGTTAGTAGTGTAATCACAAATCAATCACTCTTTTTCACACATTCACGACACGTATTCGACACGTTAACGACAACTCGAGATTCGACCTTCGTTGGGAAACGACCCGGGGAAAACGCATACGTTGCTTTTACCCTTGGAAAAAAAATAAATATACTACAAAAAGACCGAATCAGACACCAACAAGGCAAGACAAGACTTAGAAAATTTGCAAATTCGTGAAGAGTTGTGGCTCGTCAACAAAGGAAACGGGAAGTGCTCTAAGCCTCATCCCACGTACTCTTTCACAGCTGAAGAAAGAAAACAATTTTGTCAATTCATCAAAGGTACGCGTTTTATTTCAAAATTTATTTGTTCCAATTCTATTCGCGTATCCATTTCGACGACTTACTCTAATATCATGATTTTTTTGTCAATTCATCAAAGGTGTGAAACTACCTGATGGGTTCGGATCTAACTTCAAGCATAAAGTGACCGACAATGATAGCAACATAACAGGCTTGAAGGCTCATGACTGTCACATAATGATGCAGCGGTTGCTTCCTGCTGGACTTCAAAATTACTTGAAGGACCAAACCACCGCAACACCAATAATCGAGCTTTGTTCATTCTTCAAACAAATATGCGCTCGAACTTTAATGGTGGATGACATGTTGAAAGCTAAAGAACAACTCATCAATATTTTGTGCAGTTTCGAGCAAATTTATCCTCCTGCTTTTTTTGACATAATGATTCACTTGGTTATTCATCTACCCGAAGAGGCTATTGAAGGCGGGCCTGTTTACATGAGGTGGATGTATCCATTTGAAAGATACATGAAAAAGCTCAAGAATTATGTCAGAAATAAAGCTAAGCCCGAAGGTTCAATAGCGGAGGGTTATGTTGCTGATGAAGCATTAACTTTCTGTTTGCATTATTTTCAGTGTGTTGAGACGAGATTTAATCGTCCTGACCGGAATGAGGACGGTCCAAGCCCAACAAGTCAATTTCAGGTGTTTCGATCAATCTGTAAACTGAATGGCAAGCAATCATTGATCCGGGTTCAACCAGACACAATGCAGAAAGTAGTATGGTATGTACTACACAACAGTCATGAAATCGACCCGTACGTGAACGAGTACGAGAGGTACGCGTTTTATTTCTAAATGTGTTTTACGTAAGTTATTATTCGACGACTTATTCTAATATCATGAACATCTACAGGGCATTTCCTGGCAATGATATACAAAAAGGATTTCCTCGCTGGTTTAGGAGCAAGGTAGACTTATTGTATGTATTACCCTGTAAAAATAACGACTATTACTCATCTATATCTATTCTTAACTTTTTCATAGATTCATGAATTAAAAGTAAAGGATGACCCAAGTTGTACTTCCGAGTTATTCGCTTTGGCTTGTGGACCAGCATGCACTGCAGTCTCAGTCGACTCTTGCGTAGTCAACGGTGTGAAGTTTATCGTACACGACCGTGATTTACATCGTTCAACTCAGAACAGCGGAATCACTACAAAAAAATAGGCTTTCAGAGACTGAATTTTAAGGGACTGATATATCAGTCGCTGATACATAGCAATGGTAACTGAAACATCAGTTACTGATACTTTTAAGGACTGACCTTTTATTGACTGATTGCGGCGACTAAAAATCAGTCCTCGATTCAGTGATCCCATATCTGAGACTAAATTTCAGTTACTAATATGCCTGTACGGGAAAAAAATATGGAGGCAAATTTGTTAGTGACTGAATAAGGGTGACAATTCAGTCCCTAGTACAGGTACATCATATCTAAGACTAAATTTCAGTTACAAATATATTTGCGCAATAAAAAATTTTGGCTGAAAACTTGTTAGTGACTGAATTATAGTCACAGTTCGGTCCCTAATACATGGAGATCATAGCTAAGACTAAGTTTCAGTTACAAATATGTCTACACAATAAAAAGGTTTGGAGGGAAATTTTTTAGTGACTGAATTTCAGTCACAGATGCATCCCTATTACATGGACATCATACCTAAGACTAAAATTCAGTTACAAATATGTTTGCGCAATAAAAAAAGTTTGGAGGGAAATTTGTTAGTGACTGAACTTGAATCACAAGTCAGTCCCTAATACATGGACATCATAGCTAAGA
The DNA here is from genome assembly GCA_021014915.2 of Artemisia tridentata subsp. tridentata. Classification (NCBI taxonomy): domain Eukaryota; kingdom Viridiplantae; phylum Streptophyta; class Magnoliopsida; order Asterales; family Asteraceae; genus Artemisia; species Artemisia tridentata. Next base: position 10,736,839 of record CP139504.1, read on the forward strand.
CTAAAGTTCAGTTACAAATACGTATGCAAAATAAAAAAACTTTTGAGAGAAAATTGTTTATGACTGAATTTTAGTCCCACATAAACCTCTTATACATGGGCAACATATTTAAGACTAAAATTCAGTTACAAATATGTCTACACAATAAAAAGGTTTGTAGGGAAAATATGTAGTGACTGAATTTCAGTCACAGATGAGTCCCTATTACATGGACATCATACCTAAGACTAAAATTCAGTTACAAATATGTCTGCGCAATAAAAAAGGTTTGGAGGGAAATTTGTTAGTGACTGAATTTCAATCACGACTCAGTCCCTAATACATGGACATCATAGCTATGACTAAATTTCAGTTACAAATACGTATGCAAAATAAAAAGGTTTAGAGAGACAATTATTTGTGACTGAATTTCAGTCCCACATAAACGTCTTATACATGGGCAACATATTTAAGTCTAAAATTCAGTTATTAATTGGAAATGTGGACTTATATTGTGACTGGTATATATTTAACTCCGTTCATTAGCAAGGTTATTGACTTTTACCTATTATCACGAGTAACTAATTCACATCTTATGTATATCCATATCATCTTGACTCATCCGTTTAATATGTTATGCATATCCATAGCATCTCGACTCATCCGTTTAACATCTTATGTATATCACTAGTACAAAAATGGGATTTAGTCACACATGTGGTTTTTCGAACAGCCACACAGTAACTTATTTGTGTGACTAAATGTACCAGAATAAAATAAACAGTCACACTTGATCCGACTTGTGTGACCATTTCAGAATTACATCTGAGGCTACAGCCACACATTTGAATATTTTCATGACTATACGTATCTGGTAAAAAAAAATTTGATTTTTTAGTCACTTGTAATTTGGGACGTGTGACGGATACAAATAAGTTTAAAACATTAGTCACACTATATATATACATATGTGACAAATATATGTCACACAATTGAAAAGTGTGACCAAAATCCATATATGGTCACACGAAGTAATTGTGTATGTGGCTAAATCATATACTCAAGTTTGTCACACATTATTTAAACGTGACTGTTAGTTTTTGTTAAAAATTTAGCCACATATGAATTTGAGATGTGTGACAACTGACAACTGAAAAGTAAGTTTGAAGCATTAGTCACGATATGTATTTAAAAGTGACAAATATATGTCACACACTTCAACAGTGTGACCAAATGTCATATATGATCACACTAAAAGATTTCATGTGTTAAATTTATATGTAATATTTTACATGTCACACACTTAGTTTTTCCTAAATAAGATTTCCCTCTCAACTTTTCACTAGCTCAGTCTAAAATTTTCCCCAAAATAAAATTACCCCGCCTAAATTTTTCCCAAAAATCAAATTACCCTCTACCATCTTTTATCTTTTCTATGTTCTCAGATCTTATCCCCAAAAATCAAATTACCCTCTCTACCATCTTTTATCCCTAATTAATCTATCTCACACCCTTCTCCACCGCCACCCTTCACCGCCTCACACGCCGCCTCCCGACTGACCACCACCTCCACAGCCGCCTCATGTGTCGTTTCACGCCACCAAGAACAAGAAAGGTTGTGGGTGGTTTTCCGGTGCCTAATTTATCTTTTCTGTGTTCCTGTTGATAGCCTTATTATTATTTTTATTTTTTTGACGTAAGTTACTAATCTCACAAATATCAGTTGGTATAATCAGTCAAATGATTGTATGTTGATGGGTGGTTTCCCGGTGCCTAGTGCCTCAGATGTGTTGTAGGATGCTTAATCTCACAAATATTTTCTTGTCTAATTCAACTCAGTTGTTGACCAGTTCACTAAATTTTGCATACCCTTACAGGAGCTATGGCGTAAGAGGGTTGAGAACTACTGGGATCTATTGAGCTCAAAAATATCAACCAACACTATCAGGAATGTGATGGACGTGAAGGCGAATTTGGGTTCATTCGGAGCTGCTTTGAGGAAAGATCTTTGGGTGATGAATGTTGTCCCTGAAGATGGACCAAACACATTGAAGCTTATTTATGATAGAGGCTTAATCGGCTCAATTCATAACTGGTACGTATTTTTGTATTCGCCACTTTTTTTCTGAAACAAATGGGTCATTTCTCACATTTTAGTGATCATAGTCACAAGACTTTTGCCACTAAGCCACCACTACATTGTAATATTTGTTAGTTTATAAATTGTTTGGTGAAATGTGGGCTTACGAGCTTATTTGGTTTCGGCTCATATTACATAAGCCCCAATTTTTTTGGCTTATTTGTGACTTTTGGGCTTATATAAGCTTATTATATCATAATAAATTTATATAAGCCCATAACTGTCGACATAAGCCAGAAACTTGAGACTTATATGTAATATAAGCCGAAATCAAATAAGCTCGTAAGCCCACATATAAGCTTAAACAAACACACCCATAATTTGATTATACCTTTGATGATGTATATTTCTGTTTACTTGCTTTGATATCGTTATTTGTTAGTATTGAATATTAAGTGTAATAAAAAAAATGTTTTGCATAGTTCATCTATCAATATGGTTGCTTTGTAAAATATCATTCGTTAATGACACAGCTTGATATTAATTATTATACATGATGTTTGTTTATGTGTGGATCTAAGCACTTTCTTGTCGCTAGTCCGTTTATTTAAGTTTTCACTTATAGTAGATAAGAAATAACAATGTTTTGAATGTGTGGACTATTTGTAGTACCGTGAGTTTTTGGTTTGGAACTTTTCTAGGTGCGGATAGAAAACAATATAATTTCTATGTACAAAGTTTGATTATCTTTGAGAATATGTTGTTCATTATGCCATATTTTCATATTTGTTGCTACCTTGTTTCTCATTTGACGACATTCAATACTATGGGGGTGTTTGGCTAAGCTTATCGCCTTTTCAGAAAGCTATTAAGCTTCGTGACTATGTTTGGATAAGCTTATTTCAAAGAGCTTATGAGGTGTTTTAGGTTGAAATCAGCTAGTATGCTAAATACTACTCTTCTCATGGGTGTTTTTTGAGAGTGCATAAGCTACCCTACAAACTATCTTTTAGCATTTTAAAGTTGACGCAGGAATTGAAGATTATTGTCACCAGCTCATTAGTTTGTTTTTTGTATACATCAGGGCACCTACAAACCATCTTTTAGGCATATGTCCACTTTAGCTGAAACCGCTATCAAGGAAAACAAGGAGAGAGTGAAAATGCTTGTTACTGCTGGTACGTATTTATGAAACATTGAAGCTTATTTATGATAGAGGCTTAATCGGCTCAATTCATAACTAGTACGTATTTTTGTATTCGCCACTTTTTTTTCTGAAACATTTCATATGTGTATATTGGATAGCAATTGGGTTAAAGGTGAGTGTTCTGCTGATTTCCTTCACCTCTATTTCTATTCATGTAGTTCAATAGAATGTAGATTTGGATCTATTAGATGGGAAAAATAATGGTGATAGATTGGTAGGTAAATTACTTTTTCGAAGCTTTAAAGGACTGTCGGAGAGAAGATTTGACTGTGAATATCTGATTTGCATCATTTCTTACTGTCACATTAAACGTTTTTCTCATGCTATCATTTGAATAGTTAGCTAGATTCTTATAGAGTTTGCTGTTTGGAAACATGTTTTCGAGTTGCAAAAACAGTGCATAAACTCCATATCACATAGTGTAATAAGCAGCAGCAGTGGAGCTTTTTCATCTACTTGTAATAAGCAGCAGCAGTGGAGATTTTATGTTCTTAAAGGTGGCGAGTCACTTAATGGTAGGCTTGCCCTTTCTTTTTAAAAGTTTTGGCTCTAAATAGTCAGAATATGCTATTGTTTCACTAACAGTTTTTGTTTTAAACAGATCCCTTGTATGTGCATCGTCAAACCTGTTATCTTTTTGGGAGAGAAAGAAGGGTAGCAGACATCCCTACGGATCATCCATCATGCAGCAAACAGCATGCTGTCCTCCAGTACCGGTATAATAACCTTGTGAAGTGAGTTGATCTTTTTAATTTCCAGACACTATATCTCCTTGTTTCTGACTGCTTCTGATTGCTGTTCACTCTCAGGCAAGTTGATGAGGAGCAACCCGACGGCATGATAGCAAAGGAAATCAAGTAAGAACACTAAATCTCTATTCTATGTTGTTTCACTTCAGTTAGCCGTTGGATTCTCTTGAGCATGGAGTTTTATAATAGAGGGTTTCTTTGCCTTAAAACAGAATTAGAAAATATGAATATTATATAAGTTCAAACAAAATGTTCCAAAAAAGTGTTGATGGGTCGGGGCAACCTGACGTAACCTGATTGGATGTTTTGACTTGTTACTGAATCTGCATATCTAGCCACCTTTGCTCACTGTGTGGTTTAATGCTAACTTTTGCAATTGCAGGGTAATCGTATTGAAGCTGAACATTATTATGAACTTATGGAACAAGATACGGTTAAGTTCGGTAACAGTAGGTATGTTGTTATTCTCTTCATTATACAGGCGCTGGTTATTGCTGTTCTTTCGTAACATGTACTGTCTTTCGTTTCAGATTCCTGCTTATTTCTTCTGGTATAGTCTATGGATACTATGCAATCATATTAAAGGGTGATGAAGAAGATTTCGGGGGTCATGGACCCCTTCTCCAAGAGGGACTTTTTGCGTCAATTACACTCTTCCTGGTAAATTCCTTAATCCATGGAAAGCTTGCTGTAATTCAGTTGCATTTTACTGGTGTTTACAATCCATAAAAAGTGTTTGTGGCCGAAAGAAGACAATACAGTCAGCATGGGAGGTGGGTGTTGGGCTAGTGATGAGGAAAAAAGATTATTGGATGAAAGAAGCAACTGAATCATCTCAACAAGCTGACTCAACACCTAAACAAAACTCGATTGAGATTAATGAATTGAGAGCAAAGGTTAGTGAACTTGAACCGTATAAACGTAATTATGAGAAATTGGCAAAATTCTTGATCCAAAAATTTCCAGACTTCGAGAGCACAATAGACTCACCAAATACTATTGAAGGTGATGGTAACGGTGATGGTAACAATGATCCATTCACCGATAGTGATATATAGGACGTTCAAATTTATTTCTATTGAATTTGGTTTTATTTTTAAACATATTGAATTGTAAACTCTTGTTATTTGGATTGGTGATTATTATGCTTTAAAGAAATATTGTTATTATTATTGTTTATGGTTTGGAGTTTTATATACTATTGTAAGGGGTCATGTATGCATTGTGAATGGGGACTGAATTAAATTGTATTTGGTGACGATTTGAAACTAATTTTCAGTCTCAAAAAGTAACAATTTATGGACTGAAATCGTCCGAATTCTGGGACTATTAATTAGTCTTTAAATCCTTTTATTGCAGACTGATTTAAAACTAAATTTCAGTCTCTAAAAAGATAAAATTAAGGACTAAAATTGCCTAGTTTTTTGGGACTAATTATCAGTTACCAAAGCCTTTTAACAGAGAATGATTTGGTGATGATTTGAAACTAATTTTCAGTCACCAAAAGTAGCAAATCATAGACTGAAATCGTTTGTATTCTGTGACTAATAATCAGTCTTTAAAGCCTTTCATCGGAGACTAATCAGTTTTTAAATCCTATTATTAGAGACTGATTTGGTAATGTAATCTACAAAACAACGAAATGTATTAGGGACTATAAACAATGTTTATGGACTAATTTTCAGTCCCTAAATCCATGTGTTAGTAATTGATCAAACATGGTATTGGCGACTGACTTTTCAGTCGCCGATAATATGCATTGGAGACTGAAATAACATGATACCAACCCATAGAAATAAGGACTGACTTTTTTATTTTGGTGACTGATCTCTGGTCCACGTTGGTTCGATACAACAAGGACTGAATTTCAGTTGATAACGTCACTTTCCGTAACTAAGCTTCTATCACTGATTAGTGACTAGCAAAATCAGTCCTTGATAGACCATCCGTAACTGATCATGGTGTATCGGAGACTGATTTTTCAGTATCTGAAAGCCTGTTTTTTTGTAGTGAATTTCAACTCCTAATCCTAGCGGAGGAATGTATTATGGCCAGCTTGAAGAAATTCTCGAGTTTTTGTATGTTCCGTTTAAGGTTGTGCTGTTCAAAGTCAAATGGTTCGACACTAATATCGAGGGTCGCATAAAACGTTGTACGTATAGAAATAACATTACACAAATTATGACAGACCGTGTATCGTTTCAAAATGAACCATACATTCTTGCAACACAAGCAACACAAGTCTTTTACCTTGATTTCCCGGGTAAACGTGGTAGTTGGAAGGCCGTCCAAGATTCTTATCATCGAAAGATTTGGAACCCGGATATCATCGTGGTAGAATACAATCAATATGTTGTACATGACAACAACTCATCACATGTCACACTCTCTGCTGAGTTGGATAAGTTGAATTATAGCACCATAGATATAGATGTCCAGCCAGCGGAAGTTGAGGCACCACCAGCACCAATTATCACTGATGTCGACGACGACGATGATATTGATTATGATGACCACATTCCTCATGATTTAGCATCTGATCATGAAGACCACGTCGATGGTGAAGATGAAGCTGAAGACCACGTCGATGGTGAAGATGAAGCTGGCACTAATAATGATGATTTTTATCTTAGTGATGTAGGAGATTGATCTCAAATTGTAATTTGTTAAACGACACTTATTTGAATGAAATTGTTATCGAGTTGTTAAATGTGTTTATTTATTTATTATTATCTTTTTTGGTATATATTGTTATTTATTTGAATGTGTGTATATATATGCGTATATGTGTTTCTTCACTAATTTCTATGTTCTAGTACAGATGGCGGATGTCGTAGCTAGGAGCCATGGTGGTGATGGAGGTAACGAGCCACCCCGCCGTCCCGGGAGGAGGATAGGCACCAACTGTGAGCGTAAGAATTTCTCGATTATTTTAATTAAACTTGATCTTTATTTGAAATTGATAACTTGTTATTTTATGTCACCATCACTTTAATTTGATTACTTGCAGGCTCTAATTCGAGAGCTCCCAGGCCTACGAAGCCTGGGTCGAGAATAGGGAAAGGCGGGAAGGTGGTTCGCGGTACCACCAAGAACGAAGCCTTACACGCCATGAGGAATGACACAGGGCGCCCGGTCTCGATCCGATTCACTAGGAATGCCAAAGGAATGTGGCAGCATGTAGGCCTTCACGCTTCGTGGTTCTCGAACTATGTCGGGAGCTTGATACGGGAAACCATTCCACTGTATCACGATTCGTGGGATGATGTTCCAGCGGCCAAGAAGGCACACGTGGATAACCGGCTCCACGTAAGTTTTTTTTTTATCTTTTATTTTTTTAATTATTGTGTTTATTTATTTTAAATGTGTTTATTTATTTAAATTTGTCTCTTTATTTAAATTTGTATATTTATTTTAATTATATTTTATTGCAGCATTTTTTTGATCTCACCCCCCACCTTGCCGGTCCACATGGCGACGAGATTGTCGCTAGTATCGAAGCTTACCTGAAGAAGATATACAATGACCAAAGTACAAGCACAAGAAGAAACATTTTACACAGGCAGGTGGGGTCGAGAAAGTGGACGAGATCAAGTCAAAGCGTCCCGAGAACATGGATGATGATGAATGGGAGAGGCAGGTAAATTTCTGGATCGACACGTACTTTATTATTATTATTATTATTATTATTATTATTATTATTATTATTATTATTATTATTATTATTATTATTATTATTATTATTATTATTATTAATAATTATAATAATAATAATAATAATAATAATAATAATAATAATAATATAATAATAATAATAATAATAATAATAATAATAATAATAATAATAATAATAATAATTCATTTATATAATAGTTTTTATTATTTATAAAAGCAGATTGAGCACTGGAGCGACCCGAAGAAGTTGAAGATCGGGGAGATCAACAGTCAAAATAGGAGCAAAATGAAGACTGCCACCCTTCATGGATCACATTCATTAGCTGTCATAGCTGATAACTTCGTAAGACACTTTTTAATCATTTTATTTATATATATAGTGTTGGGTGAGTATTGATTGATTTTATTTATAAACAGTTGAGCTCCGCCGACTCCGAGGATACTAGAGACCATATCGACATGTACAGACACACCCACACCACCAGAGACGGCGTCTGGGAGTCTGAGGAGGCCGAATCCAGATACGTAAGTATAATTTATTTCCAAAAACTCACCAACATTAATGCAATATAATAAATCACGACTTATATATTACTTTTCTTGTTTTTTTGTAACTAAACAGAATGAGATGATCCGGCTGCGGTCAGAGAGCACCTCCTCTGGGACGCGTATGTTAGATACGGATATCTTGCGTCAGGTGATCGGCGGCAAGCAGAGGGGACATATTCCTGGCATAGGTCCAGTTTTACCCGGGGGTGGTCACAAGCCGACTCTCAGCTCCTCACGAGCTCGTGAGGAAGCCTCCTCGTCCTCACTGCGCGAGACCATGACGCAGCAAGGGAACACGCTGCAGATGATTCTGGATTGGGGGAGGAGACAGCCGGGCTTTCCTGGGGAGCTAGCAGCGGGATTGCCGGGGACATCCGGATCCCAGAATGCGTCGGCGGGTAAGTCTAGACCTACAGGGGAGGGTAGTCGGGGAGCTGGGGGTACTGGGGGTAATGGGGATGGTGGGGAGAATGAGGATTAGTGTATGGGTCGGATGGGTCACTTTATATTTGTTTTGGTTTATTGGACATAGTTGTGTAGATTTAGATGGATTATTATGTGTTAGGATTCCCACTAAATTGTTCCTTGCTAGCTTATGTATAGTTTTGTAGAATATCATGTGGATCACGGTTTTTGAACCGTTTTTGGCGAATTTGGATTCATATGATTATGTTTAGCGAATTTGGATAGTTATTGTAAAAACAGGTTCTATGTTTAGCGAGGTTGGCGAATTTGGATTAATATTATTTTTAGCGAATTTGGGTTTAATTTGGTGTTGTTGCATATGTTTAGCGAATCTTTGTTGGCGAATTTGTTGTTTTGGCGAAGTTGTTGCGGCAATGGGGAAAACTGCAGGTTTATTTGCTGCATTTGGTAGGTTTTTTCTGCACTAATTGCGGAAAAAACCTGGGATTACCCATTTTGCAAAATGGGTTAGATGCTTTTGGCGGGGACATGTCCCCGCCAAAAGAAAGAAGCAGTTTTATATTAAGAACCTTATTGGCGGGGACACGTCCCCGCAGAAAACACTTGATTAATTAATTTTTAAATTATTAAAATACATTTTCTGCGGGAACAAGTCCCCGCCGAAAACACTTGATTAATTAATTTTTTAATTAATTTTCTTAGTTTTTGTCTGGGACATGTCCCCGCAGAAAACCCTTGCCACGTTGGACAATCTTTGACCGGCTAGAAAGCTGTGGGACCCACAGGTCGCCGCCCAAAGGTGGTAATAGTCCCAGCCGAAAGTATCAGCGACCAGCTTTGGGCGGTGACATTTCGGCGGTGACATGTCTCCGCGGAAAGGGTATTGGCGGTGACATGTCCCCGCCGAAAGGAGAAAAATGTCACCGCCCAAAGGGGTGAATGTTGTAGTGAATACCTCTTCATGGAATATGCTTTTTTTATGCTTTGTATCATTCAACCCAATTATTTGCGAGACTAAAATCGAACATTGAAAACTGTATCAATTGCGTATCATCATCGAATCCAAAGCAATGTTTAAATATTACATATGGTATACTGTGATTTCAAATTTTCACAAGTTTAGAATACATAATCATATTGTTTCATAGCACAAAAAAGAGAAAAAAAAAAGGTCTTAGAAGGTTCATGTACTCTCTTTTGTAAAACAACAATGACCAATGATCATGAATCTTGATATTAACGAGTCTGGCTCCGGTCGGCCGCGTTGCGGCCTCGCGAGTTTTTTATGGAATTTTTTTGCTATTTTTTTGAGAATTTTTCGTTATCTTTAAATTGTTTTTGTTTTATACCATAGATAGTTCAATAAGGATTGGTTTTATAAGGTTATATCTTTTTGCGGGAAATGTACAAATATTAGTCGGTATTAGGGGCATTGAGTGTTTGTTTATTTTGTTTAGTTCGGTTATTTTTTTTTCGTTAATTCGAGATTGGAATTTTTTTGTTGGTAAGTAACAATTTTTTCTTTTCATATCTTTTTCTTATTTGTTGGGTAGCTATTGGTGTTTTTTTTTTTTTTTTTTTTTTTTTTTTTTTTTTTTTTTTTTTTTTTTTTTAGTATTTTGGGTTTAATATTTGGGCCCAAGTGTCTATTACTATATATAAAAAAAAAGATTGGCGGCGGTCCGGCGCGTTGCGGCCGGGCGTCGTTTTCGCCGGCCTAAAATCTAGTTTGGAGCATCTAAATCAGTAGATGCGGTGCATCTAAAAGATAGATGCGCCGCATCGTTTGGAGCATCTAAATCAGTAGATGCGGCGCATCTAAAAGATAGATGCGCCGCATTGTTTGGAGCATCTAAATAAGTAGATGCGGCGCATCTAAAAGATAGATGCGCCGCATCGGCCCAATGGGCTGGAAAAAAAAACGGAGTCCAACACTGTTTTACTGTAGTTTGAACGACGCCGTTTCAAATGGCGTATAATATATACAAGATTGGCGATGGTCGCCGCGTTGCAGGCGTGCTTGTTTATTCCGTCAAATGTTTTTTGCGGTGAGGATCAATCTGAGTTGCAGTGAGGGGCTGAAGGTGACAACAACCACAATTTCAAGACACATTAGATTTGAATAAAATGGTGCAAAATAGCTTAACACAGACTGTATATTCTAATTCACTTGTACATGCTAAGAAGGCAACATAATATTACATGAAAGATTAGGTCCCCAAAGCGGAAGGAAGCCTTTGTAAAAGCTACAATTGTTTATTAAAAAAAGCTGTTATTTGAAAAATACACTTCTAGAAGTTACAAACAACAAAGTGAGGTGCAAATAATTAACTTATTTATCAGTAAGTTGTAAGTAACATATACCCAGAAATTCCTTCCCGTGCATATAGTTTTGGGAAGCCATCTGACAGGCCCTATGGAAAATTGGGTTATGTTTGGACACAAACTTTCACAGCTTCAAATGGACAAAGAGCAATATCAACAAATACTTGAGCAGATGCACTGCTAAGAAAAAACACGACACTCTGTCTTTCACCCGCAAGCACATCCGTGTAACGTCTTTTAAAGAACTCATATAGACCAAACTTGAATCCAGCTTGAACACCGTACCCAAATAATTTTCCAGGCCAACCTCTCCACAACGAAGATGGACCTTCTTCTTTTCACAATATATTCAGACCTGAAGCAATACTGTTAAACTTTATTGGATTTCACCTGAAGTAATGGAAATGAAACAAATCATTAAGTCGCATAAGTATCCATGATCAACATAATAGGGAATAACCTGAAAAAAAATTACCAAATAGTTTTATGCTACAACGTCACCTACATATTCGTTAACAAACTTCTCTTAGAGAGTATTTGGACTTGAGTTTTGAGAGTGGTTATCTGACTATTGCATTTCTAGTTACTGATAAACACCTTCTAGTGTTTGGATACACTGAAACTGCCACGGATATTCTTATTATTTAGAGGGTCTAATAATCAGTTTAGGAATAGCTTTAACAAAACTAATTTGATTATGTGATTAGTTATGCGTCATTTTAGATGTAAATTCTTAAATTATCACAATTATCATATCGCGTCATCAAATTGCATAAGCAAAACACAGACTATCAACGACACCTTAAAAAGATTGCCCCCAGGTTGTTGTAAACATCGAAAGATGATAATTAATTGTTACTTACTGCTGATCTCTATATTTACTAAAGAATGTGGCTACACCGAATCATTTGCAAGCTGATTAGGCTGGAAAAGGTTATGAACATTAGAAAGATTGTTTACCTCTCATCTGCCGTTATCACAAATCCGTTATCAGCAGCAAGCCGCCACCATCAGCAAGCCGGATCAGCACCAAGCTGCAATCATCAGTATCGACCTGCAATACATTACAAAGTGATAAAAATATACAAAATACATTTGTTCTAGTACAAATTAGCAAGCAGTTTAAAAATTCAAATCCAAACATCTCTTAAAACAGATTTAATGCCACATATCATAGAATTGGAGATACCTGTTTGTATTTTTTGACGCTCACCTCTTCTTCTTGGCCAGTTTCAAAGGAAGCACCATCCTCCAACATTTGTTGGTCAAGTAAGCCTACAAAAAGAGGGATCGTATACACCCATTTACTCATTAATATTCAATTCAGAAATCTTAGGTAAATGGGTTGGAAAGGTCAACCGGGTTAAAAATTGAACTGGTTAAAGTACATAATTCGAATTATGTGACTTATAGCAGGAAGCGCTAACCTATAAACATTAATATAGAAAAGGTTGTAAGTATTCATGTGAATGATAGCACAAAAAAATACATGTGAAAAGCAAGAGATTTATGTGGTTGATACCTAGAATCTGAGAACCTCAATGACCACGAACACCGGACCCTTGACACACAGGCTCGTGTAAATGGTGAGCGAAAGTACACGAAGGCGTTGTATCTGTAGTATCATCTGCCAAGGCTGAAGACATAGTCAAGGGTGTGCGACATGAAGCGTAATCAACGGCTGGCATAAAAACATGAAAAAGTAGTTGTTAATAACCATCCATCCAAGCAATAATGGTGACATAAACATGCATAAGACAAACTATTTGTGTATGTTGTACCTGAAACATCAGGGACGACATGAGTGTGAGAGACATGTTCCTGGTAAGGAGGCAAACGCGAATGGCCAATGAGACTACATGAACGATTCGTATCCATATACGTATTGGCAGACGATGTACATGCGCCTGAATCCATATATGGGACTTTGTGTACCAAAGTCTAACAACATCGGCCCCGACTAAGCATGACCTGAAAGTAGCAGCAACACATAAATATTAAGAAATAACAAAAGAATATATGATACAAAATATAGGAAACACAGAATCGCAATAATACTAACCATAACCGAAACTCCCAACAGGAATTATACTTGAAAAAGGAGAAACAGGAACAGCTGAATAAGTGGCGGCCGATTGGTGAGAAGCCGACAACCCAATACAACCTGGCATTATATCGGTGCGAAACCACTGGCACTTGAGAGTGTTGTACATCCCCAGGTTCACGAATAACTATCCCAACCTCTGAACGCTGCCTCTTTCCAGTATGTGTAGTCTCATTATTGCAGGATCTGGTTGCATTTCTTTTAATTATTAAATAATATCCAACTTATAAGGTTCACCTATTTTTATAAACCCGGACAAATATTGTACGTGTCAAATACAACTACATAGAGAATAAACATAACAACATCTGTCAATTACTAAGCAAAAAGGAAAAACAAATACTATTGTTGCGCGTTTGAACTTTATAAAATGAATTTGAGTCACTCACACTAAGTCGCCTTTCTTTGAGAGACACGTTCCGGTCGTTCTCTGACAGTATGCATACCTATACAACAAAAAGGTATCAGTAACCGTATAGAAAAAAAGAGGGCAACAATTAAACCCGCATACAATACCTATACTTGGATGACACAATGGTGTATGAGCAGGGTCAATAGTAACAGGAATTGCGATAGAACCACTCCCGCTGCATCGTGTGAGACGACCATTGTCACTACAGCGAGCATGGTATGCCGAATTAACGGGGTTTCATCAACCGACACCTCAGATGAAACACAAAACAATACTAAAACATCAAGAAGAAAGAATTTTTAAAGAAAAAAGCAGATACCTTTTTATTCATTATGGTCGGGTGTAGAATCAGCTTTTGGTTGTTTCTTCGAGAGGCCCTGACCTGTTGCTGCAAAAGACTGCGGACATCCTCCCGAGTTGTATAGGTCCACCACAACGGAGAATTCTAAGTAAGGCCTGCGTATAACATTAACATAAAAATCAAAATATTGTGTTGATAAAAAAAAGTAAATATTTAAGAGAGTAGATTGCTACTGCTTATGTCATTCCATGTAGTCGCACTCCCATCCCACATATTCCAGGCATTTGCCTAAATATTCCAGCAAAACAAAAAGTTAAATCTGACAAACACAAAAAAAAAGCATATTAAAATGTCACGAAGTTCGCTAAAATTATGGCATTTAGTTCCTTTTTGTTAACGTTCTCATAAAGAGGGCTTCTATTAACAACCACATTATTAAAGCTACTGTTATCAATAGTTCTAACTCCTGATCATCTGCATACTGCTAATTACCTATCAGGAACCATCAAAATACCATCAAGTGTGTCTCAATTGCGCATCAAACACCTGCACAAATAGACTAAATTTTATCAAAATATATCAAAATCAGTAACTCATCAAAAACTTACAGGCTCATTTTTTTTTCTAGAAGCAAATAAGGTCAAGGCGGGATAAATAAGCTACTAATCCGAACACCCCCTAAATATGTAGCATTCAACAACATCTACAACCGTAATGTTATAAACCCAAATCCAAGTAATCCTAGCCTTAAAAAACAGCACCCATAACCAAAATTTAAAAACCCCCAAAACATATTCAACACAATCCAAGTAATCAAATAATCTCCCCCAAAAGTTAATCCCAAACACCCGAAAAAGTCATCACACATTATCATTCCACAAAACCCCCAAATTTTATAACAAAACCCTAATTGTAACAAAACCCTAATCATAACAAAACCCAAAATTGAAAGCAAAGTGTATATGAAAATCAAAAAACTAAAACAGATAACTAACCTTCGATCATCATCAGCAGCAGTAGTGATTTGTGGAACGTTCTAGGTTTGGCTGGATCTATGTTTCTGCGTTTATCTTATCATCATCATCAACGAACCGGAAACGCAGGCCATGGACTAACGCGTACAATGGGCTGACGAAGTAAATGGGCCAAGGGTACTGTTTTTTGTACGACGTCGTATCAAATGGCTTTTAATATATATAGTAATGTTAACATCAATACTTGAACGAATTTATAATATAATGTTCACACTTTTAATAAACTTTTAATTTTGAGCCATGGCATACAGCATAACGTATTTTGTTCTAATTAATGAAGGGATAATTACTAATTTAGACCAAACACAAATGGGCGGTTCCTTATCTACCCCGAAAGCCGAAAATAATTTTGTTGCCTAGGGCAACCGGCAATTTTTTGGGCAACTGAAGGATTTTCAGTGTATTTTTTGGGCAATAATCGCCATTTTTTGGGCAACTGGGGACATTTTTTGGGCAACCGGGGTATGGTATAGACCATTTGGTGTTTGGTCTAAATTAGTAATTATCCCATTAATGAAAGATCCAAAATATGGCTACTGTGGTATATGTTACTTCTTAGCAATTCGCTTCATCAATTACAACTAGAATAAGTATAACATTTAAGTCAAACAAAGTTTCAATAGATAACAAACACTTATTGTATTTCTTAATTTTTTAAAAATGCAAATTTTGGATCACTTAAATGTTGTGAGACCGGAAAAATAGAATAAGTAGGATAACGACATACTTCTTTTTCCCGTTAGTGTATAACATCAAAATCGTTATGAAGAATGCTTGAGTTAATTAACAAATCAATTTATGAAGCAATTAATTAGCATATAAAAAGCATACATGTTTTTTAAGGAATTCATATATTCTATAAGAAGTGATCCTTCATTGAATAAATCAATCTAACATTGCCAATATATCATCCAGGATTGTCTTATCTTACTGTTAAGTCATAACATCTAAGCCCTTCAAAGTAAAGTTCATGTTCATAAGTCATTGTATGTATCAATGTTAGGGTTAAATCATGCTTTTCATATCTCAAGTGAGTAAAACACAAAATGGTCATTGGGTCCAACAAATTTTTGGTTACACTAATTTGGTAATGATTCGAATGTAAGGAAATGGGTCGGCTGCAAATATTGTGTGTGAGAGTTTTAGAAGTGTGCAAAGTATAAATTCTCCATAGCTTCTATAAACTGCATTTAAGCAACCAAAGAATCTTTGCCTCCGACCCGACCAGGAGAGAACACAAGGACATTCTCTTTGGGGAGCCAGAACATCTCCACCTTCATTTGCATCTGGCTGAATGAAGACTCGTCCCATAGGCTTGAGAAGTGTGTAAAGTACTACCATCTGTCTACGCCACTTGTAGGAGTCTTGCCTTTGCCGTCTTTCGAGTTCTGAAAACCAATGCTTTCCTGCAAAATTGCAGTGTCATTTTATATTTAGTGCATTAGCGAAAATTGAGATACTAATGTTGGTCAAAACGATAATTTATAGTGCATGTCAGAATGGATCATTTTTCACAAAAATTTTATTCTTCCGTGATTAACATGATTTAGAGGTCAGTGCATAACAATTAAACTTTGCTCGAATTTTAACCCATGTAACATCTTTCCTTCAATGCTATTTTGTTTGATCATAAGACATAAACTATAACCCGAAATGACCCAGGCATAAGCAAATGAGTAGAAACTGCCACATCTAACCATAAGCCTTATGACACTTCCAAAATTATAATATACTCCATATGTAGTTATGGTTGACTGAAAACAGTTTACCTCGGGATTTTGCAAGTCGTATGCAATAAGATTTTTATTAGGAATTATTAGAAATTAGTTTTATATTAGTTATAGCGGTTCCTGCTGTTAGTTATAGCGGTTCCTGCTGGCAGGTATGTAGTTCCTGTTGGTGTTGCTTCCTGCTGGTAGTGTAGGTTAATCCTGCAGGTAGTTGTCATTGCTGCTGGTAATCCGTATGTTTAGAAAGTTTGTTAGAGTTATTTTAGGAAGAGATAGTGTGTATCTCTTTACACGTTTTCTTAGTGATGCAGCATTAGGGTTTCTGGTAGTATAAAAGAAACATGCGGCATTGAGTTTTGTAAGCCTTAAAAACGAATTCTTAATATCTTTAGTGAATAAAAGATCCATAGAGGATCAACGTTTTATAGTTTGTTTTCTTCTTAACTCTTGTGTTTAGATTCCGCCTAAGCATAAGTTTCATTCATAGAGATTCTCTTAGGCTGTTTGTGATTACATAGACAGTCTACCAAGCTCAAAGATCTATCAGGAAGGCACGATCCAACAAGTGGTATCAGAGCCATCAGGGGATTACTAACTTTTGTTTTTAAATTCTGTATATTCTGTGTATTGTGTATCTTCTAATCTTTTTGCAGGTTTTAAGTCAACAATCTCATGAAAACAAGAAAAGTAAAATTTTATTCATTAGTTGGGATTGCAAGATCGATCAAACCATATGAGATAACAACAGTCAAACACCAAATACCATTAGATAACAACCTAAACAACCAAACAACCTGCTCCTCAGACCCAGACAACCACCCAGCCAGCCACCTACTCCAGCTTTCCTTTACCCTTGCCCTTGATATCTGGCATGGTTTTGTGGATTCCTCTTCCTTCAATGGCCTCACTTAGTCTCTTGCACACAAGACCCAGCACCTGTTGCCTTGGCTGTGGGAGTAGCTGATTTTTTAGGAACTGGAATTTGGCTCATGGCTGCCACAGCCTTCTCCATCTCTCATGTCAGCATGGCTGAAAGTGGATGATGTGGTGGATCTATTTCCCAAGAACCTTGATAGTAGGTCAGAGACTTTGGCCAGGATGAGGGCTCATCATCTGAGGATTCAGAAGATGGAGGAGTTGGAAGGTCTTCAGAGGAATCTTTCTCAACCTTTGCTTTGCCTTTATTGGTTGTGCTGGTCTGGGTGGAGGAGCTGGGTGGGAAATAATTCGCCCACCCTGATGATTCGGATGACGAATCAGAGGAGATATCTACAATGTCTTGTTTGGGGGAACTCATTGGGTGAGAATTGTTTGATTTAGGGGGTCACGTTTGTGATGTGTGAAGTTGATTACTCAAGGCCTTTTATAGACAATGGCGAATTAAGGATCATGAATGTTGGGTTGGTGTTTAGTATCAATTCTTGGCAGATTTGGGTTTAATTATCATGGGGATTGAGGAATTAACCGGATACACTACATAATTTTGTCTATTGGTCAAAACCACTTCATTCCTGCTGGTTGACCATCCATTCCAGGTAGTTGACCACTGGTTGCTGATGATATCATTATAACTGGGGTTTTTATTTTGGGATAGAGCGCGATTCTTGCAATTTAATTTGCTAAATTTGGAAACCATATAACTGACCTAAATTGTTCATCCCACACCTCAAATCATCAGTTTCCTCTAACACCCATTTCATTCACCCAAATCTTACATTGATTCATCACTATGGCGGCCTTACAGTTCAAAGAAGATCACAACAAGTGACACAATTATTCCTGCTGTTTCTGCTGTTACTCATGATGATCAAGTTCATCTTGATAAAGGAACGGTTCCAATAGTGGTTGAACTTCAGGGTCTTGTATCTGCAACTGCTGTGACAAAACAAGGTATTCTGCATTCAAGATTCAAGAATTGGAGTCAGAAGAACCTAAAGCCTTGCTGTCTGTGGACGCTATGCTGGATTGGGAACAACATGAGGTAGCTGATGCAGTAAGAGGAGCTGCAAAGGTCTATGGGATGATTGCTGGATATGGTGCTCAGACACAAGTGGCTGGAGAATTTGGTTTGATGGGCTCCCCATCACAGGTACAAAATTGTCCCTTTGGTTGTGAAATTAAATATGCTGCACTTAAGAGAGAGTTTGATGATATTGAGCCTCAATATAATGAATTGTTTGTTAAGGTTCAAGCTTATGATAATGCACTGAAAACATTAGAAAAACAAAAGGTTTGGTACCAAAATAATCAGATAGCATATGAAGAGAAAATTAGGGTTTTAAAGAGAGACTTAGAAAACACCACTAATTGTTTAAAACATTCTGAGAGAGAATATGATAAGGTAATTTTAGAGAAACAGGAATTACAGGCTAAGCTAGAAAGTGAAGAGATCAAGTGTACTTCATACAAAGAATCAACTAGACTTGTAGATAAATTGAATGCTAGTTCTCAGTATGTAAAGTCTAAGAGAGGTATGGGGTATCCTAAAACAGATGACTCTTCTGAGTCAAGAAGCTTTGACCCAACCCCTAAGGAGGTTAATTATCAAATTCCTGTAAAGTATGTAAAAGAAGGAGAAATGCATGCTGTTCCTCCTCCTATAAGAGGAGTGTTTAAACCTATCCCTATCCACTCAGACCTTGACATAGACTTAGATGAATCACATAGGTCCTATGGCAAAAAGTCCAATGACTTGCCTAATCTTGATTGTGACTCTAATGATTTTGTCTCTTGTTCTAACAGTGACAAATCTTCAGAAATCAAGGATAATGACTATGCCATATGTGATTCAAGTGACAAGTCTACCTCAACCAAGTCAGAAGATTTCTCCTCAGAAGTAGCTGATGATGAATCTCCTTCAAAGAAAGCTGCATTTGAAGATATTTCTTTTGATTATGTTAAAAACAATGATGTTTCTAGTTTTGGTTCTGTTTTATACAATGATGTTTCTGGTTTTAATTCTGTTAAGAATAATTTTGTTTCATCTTGTGGTTGTGAAAAGTCCAGTTGCAATAAGAAAAGTTATGCTAAGAATAAGTCTTTTAGGAAGAAATCTTGTTTTGTGTGTGGTAGTTATACTCATCTTATCAAAGACTGTGATTTTTATGAGAATCAGATGGGTATGTGTGCTGGTCAACAGCAAACCAGGTCTATGTGGAACAATGTTAATGATATACCCCCATATGTTCCTCAAGCAGCTAGAATGAACTATTGTAGAGCTTCTTTTCCTGCTGGTAGACCAGTTCCTGCAGGTAAACCTGTTGCTGCTGGTAAGCCTGTTGCTACTGGTAAGCCAGTTTCTGCTGCTAAGGCTGTTGCTGCTAGTAAGCCTTCTTGCAGGTAAGTCTGTTCCTGCTGGTAAGCCAATTCCAGCTGGTAATACCAATTCTGCTGGTTGGAGGAGGAATGATGCTAGACCTTTCTACAGACCTACAAGCACTTATTTTCAAAATGATCTTCGGCCTGTTTATTTTGACACCATGCACATGGGGGGGGGGGGGCAAGATGGGAAACTGCTGTTAAGTCCTCAGCAGGTTGTTCTTGGAGAAACAATGACCACTATATGAGAATGAGGTCCAAGAACAATGGTGGATCTCATCAATCTCCATGGTTTAATTCTTATTGATCCACTAGGCAGGCCCAAGTCAGTAATGGCTTGGGTCTCCCATGTAACTAATGTTGTTGTATGTATTCTTTATTTGTAGGATTTTCATCTTAGAAGTAAAGATGTAGGTATTGTTGACAGTGGATGTTCAAGGAGTATGACAGGAAACTTAGAGAGATTGCATGACTTTGTACCCTTAAAAGGAAGGACTGTGACATTTGGAGGAGGAGATGGCAAGATAACAGGGAAGGGAACCATTAAAACACCTAAACTGGACTTTGATAATGTCCTCTATGTGAAGGAACTCAAGAACTTCAATTTGTTCTCTGTCTCACAAATGTGTGACAAGAAGAATTGTGTTATCTTCACTGAGACTAACTGTCTTGTGCTGTCCAAAGACTTCAAGTTGCCTGATGATAGTCAGGTTGTACTCAAAGTTCCAAGAACTCACAACCTTTATAGTTTCAACCAGAATAATGTCCAGCCTGGGGGTGATTTAGCTTGCTTGGTGGCAAAAGCATCTGTGGATGAATCCAACAAATGGCATAGGAGGATGGCACATGTGAACTTTAAGACCATCAACAAGCTGGCTAAGAATGGCTTGGTACAAGGGCTCCCTTTCAAGACTTTCACAAATGAACACAATTGTGTTGCCTGCAACAAAGGGAAGCAACACAAAGCTTCATACAAGGCCATTTCTGCTGTGAGCACTATCATTGAGCCTCTGCAGCTGCTTCATAGGGATATTTTTGGTCCTACTTCCATCAGAAGTAATGACCATAAGTACTACTGCCTGGTGATTACTGATGACTTTAGCAGGTTTTCTTGGACTTTCTTCTTAGATACTAAAGATGAAACCTATCCTGTGATTAGGGACTTTATTGCCTTAATTAAAAACCAGCTAAATAAAAAGGTTAAGACTATTAGGTGTGATAATGGAACAGAGTTTAAAAATGCTAATCTAATAGAACTCTGTGGAAATAAGGGGATTAAAAGGGACTATAGTAATGCCAGAACCCCACAACAAAATGGGGTTGCAGAAAGGAAAAATAGAACCCTTATAGAAGCAGCTAGATCAATGCTGGCTGACTCTAAGTTGCCAACCATGTTTTGGACTGAAGCAGTTTGCACTGCTTGTTATGTTCTGAATAGGGTATCAATTACTAGTCCTCACTATAAAACACCTTATGAGCTTTTGTCTGGGAAGATTCCTAACATTAGTTACCTTAAACCTTTTGGCTGTCATGTAACTATTTTGAACACTAGTGATCACCTAGGTAAATTTGAAGGGAAGGCTGATGAGGGGTTTATTGTTGGGTATTCTGCTCATAGTAAGGCCTATAGGGTATATAATTTGTCTGCCAAGAGGATAGAAGAAACACTCAATTTAAGATATCTTGAGGATAAACCTAATGTACAGGGTGCAGGTCAAGAGTAGTGATGTGTGCGTGTGTATTGCTTTAATTCATTTATATCCACGGTAGCGGCTCCAAAGACTTAGTGCGCGCGTGATGTCGTTGTGGTTTTAGCAGTATTCAAGTTTTAAATTTATATTTAGCCGACTTATCAATAAAACACACACTTTAACGAGCAGTGTACCCGGTCAGTATGAATATAATGGTAAGTAGAGTGTCGATCACTAAGAGTGGAACGTATTATCTAGTTATTCTAATCAGTATTTAAATATCTTAAGTTAGCTATACAACCTAATCTAACGCAAGAGGGGTTCAGCCTGAAAGACTGGCACGGTTTGGTTATGATTAAATATAAACTAAACTAATGAGCACGAATCAGCGATTAGCACACACGTACACAGATAGATACTTGAGACAATAAGAAGACCTGTCCTGATAATTAAGTAGCTTGTCACTTGTTTTATTGCTAGTTTTATATGAAGTGTATGTAATTAACCCTTTCTCGTTGGCTCTAATCTTATCGGCGAGTAAACCCTTAATGATTACTTATGTCTATCCCACTATCCTAGAATATTGAGCACTTGTGATGCCCACGTTTCGTATACGCTAGAATAGATAGGCGAGGAAGGGGCATGGCGACCCAAGCAATGCTCAGCTAAACACAGAGGTTATCAATGCACTAATAAAAGTCACCAAAGACATCAACATATAAACTTTAATTAATGGGAAAGCAATTTTAAGGGGTGCCCATGGTTTTTCGTAGTCACATGGAATCGGCCCATCAATCCTGATGAATTAAAGTGTACTAATACAATAAAACAAAACTACTTAATGAATTGAATACATGCAGGACCTTCTTACGGCTCTTGTATCTTCGTTCAAGGTGTGTCTTGTGCTGCTAATACGTCTGAATTCGGCTTAGGGTTTCTTCTGTCTTCGAAGGCTTAGTGTGTGTAAGGTCACGAAATTCGTCTGGCCTTGGGGTATTTATAGTTTCTGTCTGAGGGTTAGATGCGGCGCATAGGATAAGTAGATGCGGCGCATTGACTTAACTTCGCGTGGGGTCCAAGATTAATATATTCAGGAATATTCGTACACCGCCTTAAGATGCAACGTAACTCCATTTATCTATGCGGCGCATGTCCTTTGCCGTCTTGGATCGTCACTTGTGAAATCTTGATAGTGATGCGCCGTATGTACGAAGTATGTTGCGGCGTATCTGGAGCAGAATGATCTTGATCTTGTACATTTCAGTAGACTCTTAACATCTTGCTTGTTTTGCTCCATAATTAGTCCAAAATCGTCAAGTTTCACATAATACTTGTTTTTACCTGAGAATTACAAAAGTAAACATTAACGTATCAATTCTCATATATAATATAATAAAACAAGTCAAATAAATAGGACAAATGATGATAATAAAATGTACTTATTTGAGTTCATCAAATATCCCCCCACTTGAACTTTACTTGTCCCCAAGTAAACCTTAGAATGAATTATATGAAAATGTATCCTAAAAGATATTAGGATTTATTTTTATA
The DNA here is from genome assembly GCA_021014915.2 of Artemisia tridentata subsp. tridentata. Classification (NCBI taxonomy): domain Eukaryota; kingdom Viridiplantae; phylum Streptophyta; class Magnoliopsida; order Asterales; family Asteraceae; genus Artemisia; species Artemisia tridentata. The sequence goes on from CP139504.1 coordinate 10,759,970, forward strand.
TTTAAGCATGTATTCGTTTTGTCATAATTGCACAACCAAACACTTAACGAATTAGAAATAAAATAAAATATTTTGATAAAAGCAAATCTAATCGTTTAACTGTCCAGTCGTGACGAATATTCTATCATAAGCTTGGCAAGTATACACATCTCCCCCACTAAAGCTAAGGAATAACAAGTCTAAAGCGGTAAAAAGGGTTTGTTGGTTAAGGGTTGATCATCCTTCTTAATCTCTATCGATCTCAAATTCCAGAAAAGGCGACAAAATCACAAATACATGATCGAATCCACGACCACGATACTTGCAATTGCTCAAATCCTTAACTCGAATGGGCTAAAGATAGGACCAAGTAATCTTCACCAATAATATTATATCAAAAAGGGCGACAAAATCATAAATACATAGCCGAATCCATGACTACGATACTTAAGATTGCTCAAATCCCTAATCTCAATAAATCAAAGGTTTGGATAAGGAATGATATAGGGTATGGATAATATTTGGGATACAAATTGGTGTAAAATGAAAAATAAACAAAACAGATAAATTAAAATCCTAAGTGTGGTAAATTACTTTCCCAACCATCCCACGAATAAGACTCATATCATTGAATAACTCACGCTTTAACACTTGAAACACACGCTTTAGGTAGACACGAATTATACTCAACAAGATCTCAATCAAAGAATAAACCTTAGTTGGCGTTCCCATAACGGCCAACTCCCATTCAATCCATAAATATAATATACAACAAATAGTGGTGATATCGACCACTTAATACAAAACTTTACATAAGTTGGTTAAAACAAACTTCCAACTTTTCCTTTTTCTTTTTCTTTTCTATTTTTTCGGTTTTTTTTTTTTCACCAAAATATATGTGTAGAATTTCACAACTTTTCTATCACTTTCTTTCCGGATAATTTTTTCCATACTTTTCATACTTTCAGAAATAACTGTAATAGCGAAAGTAGTAAACACACGAAAAATAAACTCAAAGATATACAATATTTACTTTCATACCAATTGCATTGTGCAATTTCCTGACTCAACCAAAGAGAATGAATTACGCACGCGAACACAGGTAATGTAAGGAAACACACTTTGCCTAAAGCAATTAACCAACCACGGATTTTAATCTACAGGGTAGGCTAAGGTGTAAGGGTGTAACGAAACATTATAACAAAGGTGTAAGAAACGAAAGGAATGGCTCTGAGTGTTTTTCTAGGGGTATCTTACTCTAAAAGTGAGAGTAACAAAGGGTTTATACGGGGGTTAACTAACCAGTGTAGTTAGTTAATATCACATAACATATAAAGGCTATTTGGGTGTAATCCTAGATATTTACCAATTTAGACAAGTCATTCCAATTATATAGATAATACTTATTATGGTGGTCTCGAATAGTATACAAGCCAAGTTCTAAAGTTTACAAGTCACCGGCACACTCATAGATTTGTGAATTTTGAAAAGTTCACAATTTTTGAAAATAATGTTATGTGTGCAGCTATGTAATTTAGACTTTAAACAAAAACATGCTAAAAATTTTAAATTTTGATATATTAAGCGCATTTTAAGCATATTTTGAAAAAGTTTAGGACAAGTAAGTGTTCTAATTCTCCAATCCCCCCACTTAAGTTAAACAACGTCCTCGTTGTTTGTATTAAAGGTTAAAAACTGGAAAATAAAAGAATTAGAACAGAAAAACTCCCCTGAGATTTGCTCGGTATGATCCTCCATTATTCGTATAAGAGCAAAAATCAACTTTCTTGTGGATGAGAACGTTTAAGCTTCAAAAATGATGTATCCACAAGAATGCAGGAATCTATAATACCATTCAGACTTTAACACACCTGAGTTAAGAAAGTTCAAACTTGCATAATACATTAGTAGTTAGTAAAAATAAAACTTAAAAAATTAAAATGAAAATCATCAGGTCAGTCGATACGCCGTATCGAGCCTGGAATAAATACGAATCAGAATAAAAGATGCGTCGCATCCTTAACCAGGGATGCGCCGCATTAAAATACTGACAGAAAGTTTTAAAGTCAAAAATAAAAATGCAGAAAATTAAATAAGATATGACCAGTGCAGGCGATGCGTCGCATCTTATGATTGAGATGCGCCGTATCTTCTGCAGGTCTGACAGACTCGATACAAAATCAGAAAATAAAATAAAAGATAAGCATGGGTTGCCTCCCACGAAGCGCTTGTTTTTGTTCGAGTCACGAGCCTGACTCCACCCTTATTTACTGTGTAATAGGGTGTTGTTCCCCCCACTTGGGATCAAGTGCTGGTGATAGTAGCAATAAACACGAAAAGAGTGTAAATTTGCTATTAAAGATGGAAGAAATACATAAAGATCATACCTTGGCAATATATGTACATCTTCCCTATTCTTACCCGGTTTGGTTGATAAATTGGATGACTTGACCATTCCATCTGAAAGAGTAGTGTGTTTAGGAAAAATGAGTCTCCTTTCTTCTTGGTTAGTCTCTTTGGTAGTAAGGCGTCCCTTGACTTCGGCAGAAGATGAGAAAGGGTCTTTGGCAAGTAAAAGTTCGAGTTCCTCTATATCCTTCATAGGGTCGAAATCATCATCTTCATTAATCATAGCAATGTTTAAGAGCTCATCACTAAACTCTTCCTCGAGCTCCACCAAAAACGGGTTGATCACAGGTGCTTCATGTGCTTCAATAGGTAGTGTAATAAATTTCACCTCATCATTTTTTTGTTTTGCAACCTGTTTAGGAAAACTAGCAAGATTATTAGTAACGGGATTAATAATATTAAATAAATTTGTACCACTTTGTGCTGTAAGTGACTCCAATTCATCTTGTGAATCTCCATCTTTAACTAGTGGTCTTGCAATTTCAGCATCGTCCCGAATTTCATTTTTAAACAAGTCATCCCAGATTTCTTCAAAATCCTTCGTTGGTTCAAAATCTGGTTGAGATATGTCATCATATACAATTGCGTCAAATGGTTCGAAATCAAAATTAGAATACTTTTCATCTTCATCCGATGGATTGTCTAATGGTGGTAATACGATTGCAGAATATTCTTCAATGTAAGGTTCCGTATACACATCATCTTGTGCAATCTCCGGAGAAAAAGTACTATCAATAACAATTGCCGGAATTGGTTTCATGGTATATGAATCTTCTTCATCATCATTTGACATACACCAAGTGTGTTGAAATGGCAATTTGTTTCTTTCTTTCCTTGACTTAACCTTTTCCAGCAACAAGTATTCTTCCATACTAATTTCTTTCGCTTCAATGACTTGTGCACAATATCTTGCTCTCTTCCAGTTATACACCTGATTATTGCTCAAGGCTTTTTCCTCTTCAAACCTAACATATTCTTCCATTGTAATATCCGGATCGTCCATCTTCCTGAAATAAAACTTACTCGTGCAAAAGAAGAGTGAAACAATCAAAGTAAAATAAAAGTTGCTGATATCAGTATACGATGCGCCGTATCCAAAAAGTTGGATACGCCGTATCTTATTTCGTTAAAATTTAATCAGACTTTTATTCAGAAAGCAGATACGCCGCTTATAATTTTAGCATGCGCCGTATCAGTTTAATTATCAAAAATCGTTTATATTTATTAAAATTAAATGTGTCGTATTAACAGAAGCTAATGCGCCGTATTTTCGTTACGTTTCAAAATACAAGATTTTTGATTTAGTAGATGCGCCGTATCGATAAAAATCGATGCGTCGTATCTGTTTAATAATTCGAAAAACTGTTTTTAATTTAAATCGAACATACGCCGTATCTGTTAAAACAGATGCGTCGTATGGCGTTAGGGTTTAGAAAAATTTCTTATTAAAAACAGAATACGCCGTATCTTGGGGAAAGATGCGTCGTATCGAATTTATTAAACGCGTTGTTTTTTATAAAAATTAAACGCAATACGCCGTATTTGTGAAAACAGTTGCGCCGTATCGTTTGAATCAGCTCAGAACAACGATAGCAGAATGCAAGAAAATAGAAAAGGAAAAACAAAAATAAAAACAAACGAAAAGAAACAAAAATTAAAGAAAATAAAAACACTCAAAAACACAAAATATGCAAATAATACAATGAATGCAATTTATCTAATATACAACGGGGTTAGCGGTTAGAATTTAAAAATTAAAAAGAAAAACCTAATTAAAATACTAATCAAATTAACAGATAATAACAATTCACTCCCCGGCAGCGGCGCCAAAAACTTGATGTGTGCGTGTGTATTGCTCTAATTCTTTTATATCCACGGCAGCGACTTGGTGCGCGCGTGATGTCGTTGTGGTTTTAGCTGTATTCAAGTTTTAAATTTATATTTAGCCGACTTATCAATAAAACACACTCTTTAACGAGCAGTGTACCCGGTCAGTATGAATATAATGGTAAGTAGAGTGTCGATCACTAAGAGTGGAACGTATTATCTAGTTATTCTAATCAGTATTTTAATATCTTAAGTTAGCTATACAACCTAATCTAACGCAAGAGGGGTTCAGCCTGAGAGACTGGCACGGTTTGGTTATGATTAAATATAAACTAAACTAATGAGCACGAATCAGCGATTAGCACACATGTACACAGATAGATACTTGAGACAATAAGAAGACCTGTCCTGATAATTAAGTAGCTTGTCACTTGTTTTATTGCTAGTTTTATATGAAGTGTATGTAATTAACCCTTTCTCGTTGGCTCTAATCTTATCGGCGAGTAAACCCTTAATGATTACTTATGTCTATCCCACTATCCTAGAATATTGAGCACTTGTGATGCCCACGTTTCGTATACGCTAGAATAGATAGGCGAGGAAGGGGCATGGCGACCCAAGCAATACTCAGCTAGACACAGAGGTTATCAATGCACTAATAAAAGTCACCAAAGACATCAACATATAAACTTTAATTAATGGGAAAGCAATTTTAAGGGGTGCCCATGGTTTTCCGTAGTCACATGGAATCGGTCCATCAATCCTGATGAATTAAAGTGTACTAATACAATAAAACAAAACTACTTAATGAATTGAATACATGCAGGACCTTCTTACAGCTCTTATATCTTCGTTCAAGGTGTGTCTTGTGCTGCTAATACGTCTGAATTCGGCTTAGGGTTTCTTCTGTCTTCGAAGGCTTAGTGTGTGTAAGGTCACGAAATTCGTCTGGCCTTGGGGTATTTATAGTTTCTGTCTGAGGGTTAGATGCGGCGCATAGGATAAGTAGATACGGCGCATTGACTTAACTTCGCGTGGGGTCCAAGATTAATATATTCAGGAATATTCGTACACCGCCTTAAGATGCGGCGTAACTCCATTTATCTATGCGGCGCATGTCCTTTGCCGTCTTGGATCGTCACTTGTGAAATCTTGATAATGATGCGCCGAATGTACGAAGTATGTTGCGGCGTATCTGGAGCAGAATGATCTTGATCTTGTACATTTCAGTAGACTCTTAACATCTTGCTTGTTTTGCTCCATAATTAGTCCAAAATTGCCAAGTTTCACATAATACTTGTTTTTACCTGAGAATTACAAAAGTAAACATTAACGTATCAATTCTCATATATAATATAATAAAACAAGTCAAATAAATAGGACAAATGATGATAATAAAATATACTTATTTGAGTTCATCAAGTGGTATTTTGACATTGATTATCTGACTGACACTTTAGGTTACTCTAGATACAAAGCTAATCAATCTGTAGGTGCACATGATTTTGAAACTAACAATGCGGGTACCTCAGATGATGATTCAGATTCAGAGTGTGATGAACGACCTATTGTTGTTCCTTCTTTTCCCTCTAACCACTTTTCAGGTACTGAGCACAAAGATACTTCTGATATGGCTGAAGGTGATTCAAGTTTTGCAGAAGATCTTGCTTGGCTTCAAAGACAAGAACATGATGCCAAAGAAGCTGCTAAAAGATTTGGTTTGGAGTTCTCACAAGAAACATTGGAGATCTTAAGACAAGCTGAAGATGAAGGCCGCAGGAATATGGATTCTACTGGAGGTTTTCCTGTTCCTGCTGCTGCTACTACCAATTATGCTGATGGCTCTTCTATTTCTGCTGGGGTCACCAATCCTGCTAGTCCTCTGTCCACTTCTTCTGCTGATACATTGGGTTTCAATGAACCTCCTACAAGGTACCTAAGTCCATCTGACCTTGGGAATTCACTCTCTTCAGGATCTAAGTTGGAGGATTCTCATCATCAATCAAGAACTGTCATCTTCACTTACTCCTCATATGATGGTGAATTCAATCCCTCTATCACTAATCAAGTCTCAACCTTTGATGTCAATCCTACTGCTACCAAGAGGATAAACACTGTTCATCCTCAGTCTTTGATTCTTGGAGATCCCAATTCAACTGTTCAGACAAGAAGCAAGTTGAAACAACCTGGTTTTGGAGAATCTGCATTTGTGAGTTATATTCAAGATCAGCTAAGGAATAATCACACAGACTATCTACATTGCCTCTATGCTTGTTTTCTGTCTCAAATTGAACCAAGCAGTGTAGCTCAAGCCCTTGAAGATTCTGATTGGGTTGAAGCTATGCAAGAGGAAATGCAACAGTTTTATAATCAGAAGGTCTGGAAGTTAGTACCTTTGCCTGAAGGAAAGTATGTTATTGGAACAAAATGGATTCTCAAGAACAAAAGGGATGCTAGGGGTATTGTGGTCAGAAATAAAGCTAGATTGGTAGCTCAAGGTCATAGGCAGGAAGAAGGTATTGACTATGATGAAGTGTTTGCTCCTGTGGCAAGGGTTGAAGCTATTAGATTGTTCTTAGCTTTTGCCTCATACATGGGATTCATTGTCTATCAGATGGATGTGAAGAGTTCATTTTTGTATGGTGAAATTGAAGAGGAAGTTTATGTAACTCAGCCTAAAGGTTTTGTAGACCCTCAGAATCCTGATTTGGTTTATAAGGTGGTAAAGGCACTCTATGGTCTTCATCAAGCACCCTGGGCATGGTATGCTAGGTTATCTGCTTTTCTGCTTAAGCATGGTTATAGAAGAGGAGCTATTGACAAGACACTCTTCATCAAGAAGAATTCCAAAGATATCATTCTTGTTCAGGTTTATGTGGATGACATCATTTTTGGATCCACTAAGGAAGCTTGGTGTAGGAAGTTTGAGGTGCTTATGAAAGGAGAATTTGAAATGAGTGCTATGGGAGAACTTACCTTTTTCTTGGGACTACAGGTTAAACAAAAGCCAGATGGAATTTTTATCAACCAGGAAAAGTATGTGCAAGACATACTTAAAAAGTTTGATTTGGAAAGTGTGAGGATTGCAACAACACCATATGAAGCTCCAAAGCCTAAGTCTAACAATGAACCTGATTCTGCTATTAATGTTCACTTATACAGATCCATGATAGGTTCATTGATGTATTTGACTGCTTCTAGGCCAGATATCATGTTTGCAGTCAGTGCTTGTTCTAGACATCAAGTTACACCATTAACTTCAAACTTGAATGCAGTCAAGAAGATCTTCAAATACCTAAAAGGACAACCTAAGTTGGGTCTTTGGTACCCAAGAGATTCTCCTTTTGTGTTGGAAGCTTACAGTGACAGTGACTATGCTGGTGCTAACTTTGATAGGAAATCTACTACTGGGGGATGTCAGTTTCTGGGAAGAAGGTTGATATCTTGGCAGTGCAAGAAGTAGACTATAGTGGCTACATCTTCTACTGAGGCAGAGTATGTTGCTGTTGCTAGTTGCTGTGGTAAGGTACTTTGGATTCAAAATCAGTTATTAGACTATGGGTTTAATTTCGTGAACACCAAAATCTTTATTGACAACCAAAGCACCATTTGCATTGTTAAAACCCAGTGTTTCATCAAAGAACTAAGCACATAGAAATTAGGCACCATTTTATCAGGGATGCTAATGAGAAGCATCTTTTCCAAGTGCTTAAAATTCACACTGATGACAATGAAGCTGATTTGTTAACCAAGGCTTTTGATTGATGAAGCAAAAAGTGTACCGCTTTTAGGGGGTCATTTAAGCCCTAAATCGTATTTATTTGATCAAATATTGCCCTAAATTGTTCCTTTTGTCATTTTAGGTACTTTGGAGAAAAAATCTGGAAAAGGAAGCATTTTGGACGTTTTTGGAGCATAAAAGTGAAGAAAACGACAAAGTCTCAAAATCTGCTGGAAAAGTACCTGTGACGGCGTCAAGCCCCAATGTGACGCCGTCAACCCTTGATAAGCCAGAGTGGATTTTGGAAGATTAAAGGGGGACGGCGTCAAGAAGGTCCTCAATCCTTGATAAGCCAGAGAGGATTTTGGATGATTAAAAGGGGACGGCGTCAAGAAGGCCATCAAGAAACCCTAACCGCGGCGAGGTGACAGCGTCAAGCTCTATAACGTGACACCGTCAGATCTGTTTTCCTATATATATTTTCATAATTTTTAGTCATTAGTGTGCAACTTTGTGAGGAGAAACCCTAAGACGATTTTTCTGCCATTTTTAAGGGTTTTATACCCTTGGATCTCCCATGTTCAATTGAAGATAAGTAATCAATTAATCATTCAATATGTCTATGTGTTGTTTGATTATATCTTGTTCTTGTCTTTTATTTAACATGCTAGGCTAGATTTATCTTGTGTTTGCTTAGATCTAATGAAACCTAACTATTGATTATTGGTTGTTGGTGTGTTATTAATTGTATTGGATGATTGTTTATCGATGTTAGGCTTAAGAAAACTGGCTAACCTCCTATACGGTAACTTGCTTGAACGTCTTAAGAAACATGAACCAATGCGTACTAAGGTTATTATGGTTGTATTTAATGCATGAGCGAATTCTAGTGATCCCATGTTAGGAGCTTCTTAGCCGGCTCGACATAGGAGTGAAGTAGGAGCTTATAGAGTTGGGGAAGTACGTACGCCACCCCACGGTTGGTATTAAGGAATACACCCATCATCCACGCAATTAATACACACTAATCAACCGGTAAAAGATAGTTAGGGAGTAAGGAAATCTAAGTAAACACATTTCTCTCCATATAAGTTCCACAACCTTTTTATTTTCAGTTATTTTATTTTATTTGCATTTGTAGTTATTTGGGTTAGTTGACTAGCAACTAATTCCGCCCACTCCTTCAAACCCGAGATTTTTACTTGCTTTCCATAAAATATAAAAATACAAAAAGAATCATCCATCACCTCTAGACCTAGTTAGAATAATTTCAATCCTAACGAACACTATTCTTTGAGTTGAACGATCAATCCCCCGGTACTTGCCACTTTACTATACTACAACGGTCAGGTACACTGCCTGGTGGGGATTGCAAGCCTCTTGAGATCCCTTGAGAGGTAAAACCTACTGCGAGGGCGCAATCCCACGCATCAAGTTTTTGGCGCCGCTGCCGGGGAATAGTTATTGTTTAGGTTGAATTTTTATTTTATTAGGTCTACTCACTAGATTCCTTTCTAGTGAGATTTTTATTTTATTTTTCTAGGTTTTCTTTAGTCTATCTTTTTTCTTCGTTTCTTTGTTCGTAACCATTACCATCCGACATCATGGAAGGTGGTAATATCCTCGATCCCAACAACCCACCACCACAACAACACCCACCTCCTAGAGCCCGTACCTTAGGAGACTACTCTCGTCCTAGCCACCATGGCTATTGAAACACCATTGAGCTCACTCAAGGAGCCAATGTCACTCCCTTGCGATCCGACACCATCCGGTTGGTGCAAAGCGGATGCGCATTCCATGGGCTTCGTTTCGAAGATCCTAATCAACATCTCAAGGACTTTCTCAAAATCGTTGATTCCATAGACCTTGATGTTGCCACTCGAGAGACGACCCGACTGCGTCTCTTTCAATTCTCTCTGCGGGACCAAGCTAGTCAATGGCTAGAGCGTCTACCCGCAGGATCCATCACCTCTTGGGATGATCTCACCACTCGTTTCCTTGCTCAGTTTTTCCCACCAGGAAGAACTACCAAGTTAAGGAAAGATATCTTGATGTTCGAACAACGTCGAGGCGAAACCCTATATGGGGCATGGATTCAATTCAAGGACTTACTCCAAAAAGTCCCTCATCATGGCATAGATCTCTGGCTTCAAATTCAAATCTTCTATGACCATGTTGACTACCACACCAAGCGTGCCATCGATCGAGCCGCCGGAGGCAGATTGCGTGATAGAAACGCCGAGGAATCATGGGAGATCATTGATGAGCTCGCATCCGACGATGATGAACTGTGGCAAATTTCCCACGATGTACACTCGGCGGTCAACACACATTCATCGCCCGATAAAGCCAACCAAATCACCGAGGAAAGCGTTAGTGAACTTGAGAAGAGGGTTGCATATCTTATGGAAAAACAAAAGAGACCCTTAAGTCCACAAAAAGCAAAAGTTAACTCGGTCTCAAGCGTTAAGCAAATACCATTGTCCAAATCACCCCTTAGGGAAAATACTACACCCTTCTATAAGCTTGCTCAACCCAACTCACCACCTCAGGAACTTAGTCCAACATTCGAAGCTCGAATGGGTGAATACATGTCACAACACTCCAAACGGTTGGCAAAATTTGAGGAAGCCGTCTACAAACAGAAGGAGGAGATGGAAGAGAAGATGGCAGAGATGATGGACCTTTTGAAAGAATACACAAATACAAAAGTTCCTGAAAAAGTGCTGGTGCGGAATGATGTTGAAGTTCCCAACACTAAATTTGTCAAAGCCATCTCCATCGTCCAAGAGGACAAGAATGAAGAGAGGGGGAAGTTGATAACTATGGAAGTCAACAAAATCGACCTCGTCCCACTTAATGCTGGAAACGCCAATGCTTGTAATTGTGGTTCAGACAAAGGAAAGGAGACGCCCTCCAAGGAGCGCCAAATGATAGAACCGCCAAGGTCACAACAAGTGAGGCATCACTTGAGGCACAAAATAAACAAGGAGACCATAAATGATTGGGTGAGAAACTATCGACGTACTCATCTACCCAACAAGGAGTCCAAGAAAATGAAGCCGGATGATGAATCCGACACATTACCCGGAGGGCAATTGTATGAGAGCCTCATAAGACAAAAGTTAGTGGAAAAGCAGGAATTCCACGAGGTCTTCGAAATACCATGCAGCATTGGAAAACTCAAGCATCTGGATGCGGTAGCTGACCAAGGTTCCGACGCAAATTTGATGCCTTTATCCGTTTATGTCCAGTTAACTGACGAACAGCCATCCATCACCCGTACTAAACTCTCCTTTGCAAAACATTCTTATGAGTACCCGTTAGGAATTGCAGAAGATGTGTTGGTCAACGTTGCCGGATTCCTGTATCCGGTCGACTTCATGATTATTGAAAGAAATGATATGAATATGCCAATAATCCTTGGGGCACCCTTTCTCGCTACCACTAGGGCACAAATCGATTACGAAAATAGTACCATCCAAATGAAGAAGGGAAAGAAAACAATAAACTTCCCAACGATCCCATGTCATATACGAGATGTTGCTCTACAAAAGAAGATGGAGGCGAACCCCAATATAATCCGTGGTAATGTTCGAGAGAAAATCCTTGCATGGGAGGCAAGGATTAAGAATTACAATGAAAATAAGATTAGAGAATGTAAGGGTGGAAATAACGATTATATTGAGGCTGATGAGCAGACCAATAACCCCGTTGGATTTACAAAAGGAGACTCAGTGCTCCTAAGGCATTCAGAAACAAAAGCACCTACCGATGAACCAAGTCCCTGGTGGTACGGACCATTCACAATTAAAAGTCTACATCAGGATGGGGAAGTAAGCTTGACCAGCAAGGGAGGAGGAGTGACCACGAATGTCGAACGATTGAAACATTACCATCCTGATAACAAGGATTAGATCTATCAGGGATACGTCATAATGTGAGATGATGGAGTCACGTAATGTACGGTGGCTTTGAGTCTAGCTACAAGACTCGTTAATAAAGAAAAGCGCTTCTTGGGAGGCAACCCAAACTTTATTTGCTTTGTATGTTTATTTATTTGTTTGTTTGATTTTATTTGCTTCCGTATGTATGTTTAATTTTTATTATTATTGATTCATGTTCGAAACAAAATTGTGAAAATGCTTTATCTTGTTTTTAACTTCGTCTTAACTACATATAAAGGTATTTTGCAAAAGTTAAGTGTAAGGGAAATCCAAATCGGTTTATTAGAACAAATGAACATGAATCATAACAATATTAAATTAACATACATATTAGTAATTGTTTGAGTCAAATGCTTGTATCGAGTCATAATGATATTTTGCAGGATTTCCAGGAAGTAAGGTATAGGTTGTTCCAGAAATTTTCCGAAAAATTAACATGAGAATTCTGTCAGATCATTTCTGACGGCGTCAGGCCTTACAACCTGACGGCTTCAGGTTTTAATTTTCTGAAATTTTTGAAAGTTTTGTTTTCATAAAAAGTTTTTATTAAATCTCTAACTTATAAACTCCAGGAATCTGCAAAATAATCATTCCACAAGCATTATATCCTTATACAGATTTATCCCGCCGATGTTATGCAGGTTTTCGTGTTTGTTTTCTCAGGTTTAACAGGTTATTTTGGACAAGGAGATGTGTGTGGAATCAAGCTTTTGGCGCTGCTTTAATCTTGAAGCTTCAACATTACCCTGGAAGAAGATCTAACCATGTTACCCCTTTATCCACCGAGCGAATCAGGGGAGTATTTGATTTCATTCTTTTACCTTATTTACTTTTACATCTTGTTATTTGAACATTGGGGACAATGTTCATCTTAAGTGTAAGGGGGGGGGGGGTAAAGTACGATACTTTAGAGAATGCTATTACGCTTGATTTTTTGTTTGTTTAATGGTAGATGTGTAATAAAACTGAGATAAATACCTGTTAAGGCAATTTTAGTGCAAAATTTAGAATTTTTTACAACATATAGGAGTGAAACTTTGGTCTTAATGAGCGTCTCACGGATAGGAGTTATATGACTAGCACAAAACCGTACCACAAAAAAATTTTCCACCCCCAAATATGTGAGGTTCGCCCCTAGAATTGATAGGAAAAGCATTTATGCTATGATGTGTGTACCGGTAGCACTTAGATTCTAGAACTTGCGTTAGGACCATTCCGAGGCCACAAGTGAGACTACATTCGTGTAGTTAGATTTACTACATGATAAGAGGCATTAGGATTAACCCATTGTTTTACACCTGTGTTTTTGTTATAATTACATTGGCTACATTAGTCAAGTAATTCTCCCACACCCTTTGCGTTGTACTCATTTTTAGTACACGATACCCCTAGCACACCCCTCAGAGCCTATCTTTTCGTTTCTAACTTTAACCATTTTACTTAAAGTAAGAATTTGTTTACACCCCACTTAAATGTACACCCAAATCGCCTTAGCCTACCTTGTATGCACTCATTTTTAGTGCATTATTGTGACAACATTTGTTAAAACCCCAAGTTAATTATCTAATTGATTACATGGTTGCTAAGTCGAGTCATATCCTTGTACATATTGTTTTGGGACGATTGGAACTCATGGGTAAAGTACTAGTGTAATGGAGTAATGGGGAAGAACAACATTATTACCCCCATATGTGCTAAATATTTTAAAAGTACTCCAAGTGTTTCGATTATCTTAATTCGAGTCATTAGAATAGTTAATTGTAAAGTTATGTAAAAGTTCAAGTGTAAGGGGGATACAACCTCCCTACGATGTATTATTTTGGATGGTAGGGCAAGAGTGTATGCAAAAAAAAAAAAAAAAAAAAAAAAAAAAAAAAAAACTCAAGTAAGTAGAAAAAACATACGGACTACCATCCCGTTTCATTTTATGTTTATTCTATCTTTTTGTTATTTATTTTTCTTCATTAGCTTAAGTCGAGTCTAGCCTTGGCTTAGCAACGCCATATTGTACATGTAATTAATCAAGATCTTTAACTCGCCACCAGTAAAATATCCTTTATCCAACAAAACCGTGTTTATCATATCCCTACACATAACGTTATAACCCGTTTAAAAGCCCTCTTTGATAGTTTATCTTTGGTGCTTACGCCTAGTGGATGAGGTTTTTGATCCTTTCCCAAGCCTATGGTAATCTATTTGCTATGACAGGTAGTGAGAGATATTATTCATTTTCATTTATGAGATATACTTTTATGACACCTGAGAGATGTGAGTATCTAAACACTACTTGTGAGGTGCTAGTCTGTAATCTCCGTGCTTATTATGATTAAAGTGGAACGACTATTTGTTGTAATTACTTTTATATTAGCATTAAATGACCCCTAACTTGTATTTTGATTAGAATAAAAGCGCATTTTCTTGAGGTCAAGCAAATCTCAAGTGTAAGGGTATTTGATGAAGCAAAAAGTGTACCGCTTTTAGGGGGTCATTTAAGCCCTAAATCGTATTTATTTGATCAAATATTGCCCTAAATCGTTCCTTTTGTCATTTTAGGTACTTTGGAGAAGAAATCTGGAAAAGGAAGCATTTTGGACGTTTTTGGAGCATAAAGTGAAGAAAACGACAAAGTCTCAAAATCTGCTGGAAAAGTACCTGTGACGGCGTCAAGCCCCAATGTGACGCCGTCAACCCTTGATAAGCCAGAGAGGATTTTGGAAGATTAAAGGGGGACGGCGTCAAGAAGGTCGTCAACCCTTGATAAGCCAGAGAGGATTTTGGATGATTAAAAGGGGACGGCGTCAAGAAGGCCATCAAGAAACCCTAACCGCGGCGAGGTGACGGCGTCAAGCTCTATAACGTGACGCCGTCAGATCTGTTTTCCTATATATATTTTCATAATTTTTAGTCATTCGTGTGCAACTTTGTGAGGAGAAACCCTAAGACGATTTTTCTGCCATTTTTAAGGGTTTTATACCCTTGGATCTCCCATGTTCAATTGAAGATAAGTAATCAATTAATCATTCAATATGTCTATGTGTTGTTTGATTATATCTTGTTCTTGTCTTTTATTTAACATGCTAGGCTAGATTTATCTTGTGTTTGCTTAGATCTAATGAAACCTAACTATTGATTATTGGTTGTTGGTGTGTTATTAATTGTATTGGATGATTGTTTATCGATGTTAGGCTTAAGAAAACTGGCTAACCTCCTATACGGTAACTTGCTTGAACGTCTTAAGAAACATGAACCAATGCGTACTAAGGTTATTATGGTTGTATTTAATGCATGAGCGAATTCTAGTGATCCCATGTTAGGAGCTTCTTAGCCGGCTCGACATAGGAGTGAAGTAGGAGCTTATAGAGTTGGGGAAGTACGTACGCCACCCCACGATTGGTATTAAGGAATACACCCGTCATCCACGCAATTAATACACACTAATCAACCGGTAAAAGATAGTTAGGGAGTAAGGAAATCTAAGTAAACACATTTCTCTCCATATAAGTTCCACAACCTTTTTATTTTCAGTTATTTTATTTTATTTGCAATTGTAGTTATTTGGGTTAGTTGACTAGCAACTAATTCCGCCCACTCCTTCAAACCCGAGATTTTTACTTGCTTTCCATAAAATATAAAAATACAAAAAGAATCATCCATCACCTCTAGACCTAGTTAGAATAATTTCAATCCTAACGAACACTATTCTTTGAGTTGAACGATCAATCCCCCGGTACTTGCCACTTTACTATACTACAACGGTCAGGTACACTGCCTGGTGGGGATTGCAAGCCTCTTGAGATCCCTTGAGAGGTAAAACCTACTGCGAGGGCGCAATCCCACGCATCATTGATGGAACAAGATTTAACCATTTGGTGGTCCATATTGGGATGCTTAATCCTTAAGTGCTGAGATTGAGGGGAGGTATAAGCCTAAGGGGAGGCTTATTGTTGTATATTTTTCATTTTCTTTGTTTTCTTGTTTCTGTTTTATTTTCTTTTATGTTTATTTTATTTTCTTTCTAGATAAAATAATAATAATAATAATAATAATAATAATAATAATAATAATAATAATAATAATAATAATAATAATAATATATAATAATAATAATAATAATAAAAATCCTTGTATCTTGTATACTAACTTTTGTGCAGGTACGGTGTTGGTTTCTTGCCACACATCAAATGGTAATCAACTCACCATGTCTCACAGAAAAGAAAGAGTTGACTCACCATGAGGGTACGACTCTGGTGTGATTATCAAATCCGTTGATAGCTGTAATAGTTTGCTCAAAACTATAGGGTCTTCAACTCACCCATGCAATAAGATTTTTATTAGCAGTTGCAACAACCATCAGGGGATGTCTCACTGTAAGTGAATAGCAACGGTCAGGAAGTTGTTGAGTGTGGACCGGAGTCTGTTGTCTCAAGTCCCAATACCTATAAAAAGATCAGAAAACATAAATAAATAAAAAAACCATGGTAAGAGACAGTAAGTAATGAAGGAAAGGTAATATTAAGGAACGTAACAAACTGTTCAAGAACTAACCATTAAATGTTGCTATTCGTCATTACAAAATATGCCCTATTAAATAATTAAAGCAGTCATAAGTCCTACCAGATAATGTACATAAATCTAAGATAAATAATCGAGCACCAGTATCAATTTCTCCTAATTTGATTTGTGAACAAAAGAAACACGTACCTTAGTGAAAAGAAGAGAAATAAGTAGCGATTTTAACTCAAGACCACCATTTTACTAATCAGAATTTTCTGTTACCTGAGGATTTGCTTACTGAAGCAGCTGGACAGACATTTACATTCACGATTTTTGGTTCGTCTCTCTCGGTCGGACACACCAAGTAACAAAGTGTTACACACCACCCTTCACTGCTTTCCCAAGTAATATACCTGCAAACTGCCAAACGTAGTGTAGGGCCAATGATACAAAGTTCAAAAGCATCAACGAAGCAACCAACTGCATTATATATATATATATATATATATATATACATAAAAAAAATTAAGTTCAATAACTTAAGTGAACAAATGCCACATCAATGTGACTTTTATATTAGATTATTACAAAAATTATACTTTTAACTGGTTTTTCAGTAGCAATTAAATACAACAAAAAATCACCTGCGATTAATATCACATATCATAACTCTGTCTAAAGTTTTAAGGATGTTTATTACAAACTCTAAGTGATGTAGAATTACAAATATCACGTCAACGTGAATTTTATATTAAACAACTAGTGAAAATATACTTTAAACTCGTTTTTCCAGTAATAATAAAATACATAAAAAAAAACCAGCAAATAATATCAGATACTATATCTCTGTCTAATGTTTTAAAGATGTTTAGTTACATGTTTTAAGTGATTTAGAGCTACAAATGCCACATCAATGTGACTTTTATATTAAATTATCACAAAATTATACTTTTAACTTGTTTTTCCAGTAACAATTAAATACAAAAAAATTACATGCGATTAATATCACATATCATTACTCTGTCTAAAGTTTTAAGGATGTTTAGTTACAAGTTCTAAGTGATGTAGAAGTACAAATATCACGTCAATGTGAATTTTATATTAGACAATTAGTGAAACCAGACTTTAAACTGGTTTTTCCAGTAAGAATAAATAATAAAAAAAATTACCAGTAAATAATATCAGATATTGTATCTCTGTCTAATGTTTTAAAGATGTTTAGTTACATGTTTTAAGTGATTTAGAGCTACAAATGTAACATCAATGTGACTTTTATATTAACTTATTACAAAAATTATACATATAACTTGTTTTTCCAGTAACAATTAAATACAAAAAAAATTACATGCGATTAATATCACATATCATTACTCTGTCTAAAGTTTTAAGGATGTTTAGTTACAAGTTTAAAGTGATGTAGAAGTACAAATATCACGTCAATGTGAATTTTATATTAATCAATTAATGAAAACAGACTTTAAATAAGTTTTTCCAGTAACAATAAAATATTAAAAAAAATCACCAGTAAATAATATCAGATACTGTATCTCTGTCTAATGTTTTAAAGATGTTTAGTTACATGTTCTAAGTGATTTAAAGCTACAAATGCCACATCAATGTGACTTTTATATTAACTTATTATAAAAATTACACTTTTAACTAGTTTTTCCAGTAACAATTAAATACAAAAAAAAAAAAAATCTCCTGCGATTAATATCACATATCATAACTCTAAAAAATGTCAAATCAATGTGACTCTTATATTAGATTATTACAAAAATTATACTTTTAACTGGTTTTTCAGTAACAATTAAATACAAAAAAAAAAATCACCTGCGATTAATATCACATATCACAAATCTGTCTAAACTTTTACAGATGTTTAGTTATAAGTTCTAAGTGATGTAGAATTACAAATATCACGTCAACGTGAATTTTATATTAAACAATTAGTGAAAGTATACTTTAAACTAGTTTTTCCAATAATAATAAAATATAAAAAAAACCACCAGTAAATAATATCAGATACTGTATCTCTGTCTAATGTTTTAAAAATGCTTAGGTACATGTTTTAAATGATTTAGAGATACAAATGCCACATCAGTGTGACTTTTATATTAAATTATTACAAAAATTATACTTTTAACTAGTTTTTCCAATAACAATTAAATACAAAAAAAAAAATCACCTTCGATTAATATCACATTTCATAACTCTGTTTAAAGTTATACGGATGTTTAGTTAAAAGTTCTAAGTGATGTAGAATTAAAATATCTCTTTAATGTGAATTTTATATTAAACAATTAGTGAAAGTATACTTTAAACTCGTTTTTCCAATAATTATAAAATAAAATAAAAAACCAATAAATAATATTATATACTGTATCTCTGTCTAATGTTTAAAAGATGTTTAGTTACATGTTCTAAGTGATTTAGAGCTACAAATGCCACATCAATGTAACTTTTATATTAAATTATTACAAAAACTATACTTTTAACTGGTTTTTCAGTAACAATTAAATACAAAAAAAATCACATGCGATTAATATCACATATCATAATTCTGTCTAAAGTTTTAAGGATGTTTAGTTAAAAGTTCTAAGTGATGTAGAATTACAAATATCACGTCAATGTGAATTTTATGTTGAACAATTAGTGAAAACATACTTTAAACTAGTTTTTCCAATAACAATAAAATATTAAAAAAAATTACCAGTAAATAATAATAAATATTTTATCTCTCTCTAATGTTTTAAAGTTGTTTAGTTACATGTTCTAAGTGATTAGAGTTACAAATTCCACATTAATGTGACTTTTAAATTAAATTATTACAAAAATTATATTTTGGTTTTTCAGTAATAATTAAAAACAAAAAAAATCACTTGCAATTAATATCTCATATCATAACTCTGTCTAAACTTTTAAGGATGTTTAGTTAAAAGTTCTAACTGATGTAGAATACAAATATCACGTTAATGTGAATTTTATATTAAATAATTAGTGAAATGATACTTTAAACTTGTTTATCCAGTAACAATAAAATTTATAAAAAAAATGAGCAGTAAATAATATCAGATACTGTATCTCTGTCGAATGTTTTAAAGATGTTTAGTTACATGTTCTAAGTAAGTTAGAGCTACAAATGCCACATCAATGTAACTTCTATATTAAATTATTACAAAAATTATACTTTTAACTGTTAATCAATTAGTGAAACCAGACTTTAAACTGGTTTTTCGAGTAACAATAAATTATAAAAAATCAGCATTAAATAATATCAGATATTGTATCTCTGTCTAATGTTTTAAAGATGTTTAGTTACATGTTCTAAGTGATTTAGAGCTACAAATGCCACATCAATGTGACTTTTATATTAAATTATTACAAAAATTATACTTTTAACTGGTTTTTCCAGTAACAACTAAAAAAAAAAAATTACCTGCGATTAATATCACATATCATAACTCTGTCAAAAGTTGTACGGATGTTTAGTTACTAGTTCTAAGTGATGTAGAATTACAAATATCACGTCAATGTGAATTTCATATTAAACAATTAGTGAAAGTATACTTTAAACTGGTTTTTCCAGTAATAATAAATAAATAAATAAATAAATAAATAAATAAAGAAGAAGAAAACCACCAGTAAATAATATCATATACTATATCTCTGTCTAATGTTTTAAAGATATTTAGTTACATGTTCTTAGTGATTTAGAGCTACAAATGCCACATCAATGTAACTTTTATATTAAATTATCACAAAAAATATGCTTTTAGCTCGTTTTTAAGTAACAATTAAATACAAAAAAGATCACATGCGATTAATAAAACATATCATTACTCTGTCTAATGTTTTAAGGATGTTTAGTTACAAGTTTAAAGTGATGTAGAAGTACAAATATCATGTCAGTGTGATTTTTATATTAATCAATTTGTGAAATCAGACTTTAAACTGGTTTTTCCAGTAACAATAAAATATAAGAAAAAATCACCAGTAAATAATATCAGATACTGTATCTCTGTCTATTATTTTAAAGATGTTTAGTTACATGTTCTAAGTGATTTAAAGCTACAAATGCCACATCACTGTAACTTTTATATTAACATATTACAAAAATTGTACTTTTAACTCGTTTTTCCAGTAACAATTAAGTACAAAAAAAATCACATGCGATTAATATCACATATCATAACTCTGTCTAAATTTTAAGGATGTTTAGTTACAAGTTCTAAGTAATGTAGAATTACAAATATCACGTTAATGTGAATTTTAGATTAAACAAATAGTTAAATCATACTTTAAACTGGTTTTTCCAGTAACAATAAAGTATAAAAAAAATCACCAGTAAATAATATCAGATACTGTATCTATGTCTAATGTTTTAAAGATGTTTAGTTACATTTTCTAAGTGATTTAAAGCTACAAATGCCACATCAATGTGACTTTTATGTTAAATTATTACAAAAATTATACTTTTAACTAGTTTTTCTAGTAACAATTATATACAAAAAAAAAAAAAAAATAAAAAAATAAAACTCCAGCGATTCATATCACATATCATATCTCTGTCTAATGTTTTAAAGATGTTTTGTTACGTGTTCTAAGTGATTTAGAGCTACAAATGCTACATCAATATAACTTTTATATTAAATTATTACAAAAAATATGCTTTTAACTAGTCTTTCAGTAACAATTAAATACAAAAAAAATCACCTGCGATTAATATCATATATCATAATTTTGTCTAAAGTTTTAAGGATGTTTAGTTACAAGTTCTAAGTGATGTAAAATTACAAATATCACTTCAATGTGAATTTTATATTAACCCACAAGTGAAAGTATACTTTAAATTGGTTTTTCCAGTAAAAATAATATATATAAAAAAAACCACCGGTAAATAATATTAGATACTGTATCTCTGTCAGATGTTTTAAAGATATTTAGTTACATGTTCTAAGTGATTTAGAGCTACAAATGCCAAATCAATGTAACTTTTATATTAAACACAAAAAAAATCACTTGTGATTAATATCACATATCATAACCCTGTCTAAAGTTTTAAGGATGTTTAGTTACAAGATCTAAGTGATGTAGAATTGCAAATATTACGTCAATGTGAATTTTATATTAAACAATTATTGAAATAATACTTTAAACTAGTTTTTCCAGTAAAAAAAAAAAAAAAAAAAAAAAAAAAACACCAGTAAATAATATCTGATACTCTATCTATGTCTAATGTTTTAAAGATGTTTAGTTACATGTTCTAAGTGATTTAGAGCTACAAATGCCACACCAATTTGACTTTTATATTAAATTATTACCAAAATTAAACTTTTAACTGGTTTTTCCAATAACAATTAAATATAAAAAAATCACCTGTGATTAATATCACATATCATAACTCTGTCTAAAGTTTTAAGGATGTTTAGTTACAAGTTCTAAGTGATGTTGAATTACAAATATCACGTCAATGTGAATTTTATATTAAAAAAATTAGAGAAATCATACTTTAAACTGGTTTTTCTAGTTACAATAAAATATAAAAAAAACCGACCAGTAAATAATATCAGATAATGTAAATAATATCAGATAATGTATCTCTGTCTAATGTATTAAATATGTTTAGTTACATGTTGTAAGTGATTTAGAGCTACAATTGCCACATCAATGTGACTTTTATATTAAATTATTACAAAAATTATACTTTTAACTGGTTTTTCAGTAACAATTAAATACAAAAAAAATCACATGCGATTAATATCACATATCATTACTCTGTCTAAAGTTTTAAGGATGTTTAGTTACAAGTTTAATGTGATGTAGAATTACAAATATCACGTCAATTTGAATTCTATATTAAACAATTCGTGAAATCATACTGTAAACTGGTTTTTCTAGTAACAATAAAATATAGAAAAAACCACCCGTAAATAACATCAGAAAATGTATCTCTGTATAATGTTTTAAAGATGTTTAGTTACATGTTCTAAGTTATTTAGAGCTACAAATGCCACATTAATATGACTTTTATATTAAATTATTACAAAAATTATACTTTTAACTCGTTCTTCCAATAACAATTAAATAAAATAAAAAATCACCTGCGATTAGTATCACATATCATAACTCTATCTAAAGTTTTAATGATGTTTAGTTACAAGTTTTAAATGATGTAGAATTAAAAATATCACGTCAATGAGAATTTTATATTAAACAATTAGTGAAATCATACTTTAAACTCGTTTTTTCAATAACAATAAAATATAAAAAAATCACCAGTAAATAATATCGGATACTGATCTCTGTCTAATGTTTTAAAGATATTTAGTTACATGTTCTAAGCGATTTAGAGCAACAAATGCCACATCAATGTGACTTTTATATTAAATTATTATAAAAATTATATTTTTAACTGGGTTTTCCAGTAACAATTAAATACAAAAAAAATCACCTACGATTAATATCACATATCGTAACTCTGTCTAAATTTTTAAGGATGTTTAGTTACAAGTTCTAAGTGATGTACAATTACAAATATCATGTCAATGTGAATTTTATATTAAACAATTGGTGAAATCATATTTTAAACTGATTTTTTCAGTAACAATAAAATATATAAAAAAACCAAACTGTAAATAATATAAGATACTGTATCTATGTCTAATGTTTTAATGATGTTTAGTTACACTTTCTAAGTGATTTAGAGCTACAAATGCCACATCAATGTTACCGTTATATTAAATTATTACAAATATTATACTTTTAAATGGTTTTTCTAGTAACAATTAGATACGAAAAAAATAACCTGCGATTAATAACACATATCATAACTCTGTCTAAAGTTTTAAGGATGTTTAGTTATAAGTTCTAACTAATGTAGAATCACAAATATCACGTCGATGTAAATTCTATATTAAACAATTAGTGAAATCATACTTTAAATTGGTTTTTTCAGTAACAATAAAATATAAAAGAAAATCACCAGTAAATAATATTAGATACTGTATCTCTGTCTAATGTTTCAAAGATGTTTAGTTACATGTTCTAAGTCATTTAGAGCTACAAATGCCACATCAATGTGACTTTTATATTAAATTATTACAAAAATTATACTTTTAACTGGCTTTTCCAGTAACAATTAAATACAAAAAAAAATCACCTACGATTAGTATCACATATCATAACTCTGTCTAAACTTTTAAGGATGTTTAGTAACAAGTTCTAAGTGATGTAGAAATACAAATATCACGTCAATGTGAATTCTATATTAAACAATTCGTGAAATTATACTTTAAACTGTTTTTTCAAGTAACAATAAAATATAAAAAAACAACCAGTAAATAACATCATATACTGTATCTCTGTCTAATGTTTTAAAGATGTTTAGTTACATGTTCTAAGTGATTTAGAGCTTCAAATGCCACATTAATGTGACTTTTATATTAAATTATTACAAAAATTATAATTTTAACTGGTTTTTCCAGTAACAATTAAATAATAAAAAAAATCACCTACGATTAATAACACATATCATAACTTTGTCTAAATTTTTAAGGATGTTTAGTTACAAGTTCTAAGTGATGTAGAATTAAAAATATCACGTCAATGTGAATTTTATATTAAACAATTAGTGAAATCATACTTTAAACTGGTTTTTCCAGTAACAATAAAATATATTAAAAAAAATCACGAGTAAAAAAATATCATATATATCTCTATCAAATATTTTTAAGATGTTTAGTTACATGTTCTAACTGATTTAAAGCTACAAATGCCACATCAATGTGACTTTTATAATAATTATTATAAAAATTATATTTTTAACTGGGTTTTCAGCTACAATTAATTACAAAAAAAAAAAAAAAAAAAAAATCACCTGCCATTAATATCACATATCATAACTCTGTCTAAAGTTTTAAGATTGTTTAGTTACAAGTTCTAAGTGATGTAGAATTACAAATATCACGTCAATGTGAATTATATATTAAACAATTAGTGAAATCATACTTTAAACTGATTTTTCCAGTAACAATAAAATATACAAAAAAGAAAACCAGTAAATAATATAAGATACGATATTTCTGTCTAATATTTTAAAGATGTTTAGTTTAGGGCTGAGCAAAGCCGACCGAAACCGAAAATTCCTGAAAAACCGACCGATCCCGAGTAGTCCCGATACCGAAATTATATATTTCATTCGGTACTCGGTTTAACAAAAACTTGTAAGTCGGTATCGGGTCGGTTTCGGGCTAGGAACCGATTAAACCCGAATAACCGAATAATAATTAGGTTAATATATATATGTTGGAAAAAGAGATTGTGTGCCGCCCTTTAGTGAATATGCTGCAACATCTCAAGAACACATCTTCTCAACTCTCAACTTCAATCAGTCACTCATCTTCTCAACTCTCAACTTCAATCAGTGACTCATCTTCTCAACTCTCAAGAACACACCGAATACTCTCATCTTATTAAGAACACACCGAATACTCTTATCTTCTCAAGAACACCACATATGGATCAATCAAGAACACCACAAATGGATCCATCTATGAACCGATTAGTTTGGTTGAAAATTTTGTGTATACTCTATTTGTTTTAATGGAAGTAAGTGTTCTTAAAGCCTGTCGTTTCAGTTTTATAGATTGAAGTTTTAATACAGTTATAAATCGATTGAAAATAATTAAACTCTGTTAGCTTTTTTTAATTGTAAGTAAGTGGTTTTTTGTTTTTTTTTCTTTTTTCAGAAAGGGTTTAAGGCTTTAAGCTCTTTTGATACATTATGTGTTCTGAATTGTTTGTTCGAATACTCTGTTAGCTTCAAAGATGAAAACAATCTGGTTGATATGTAATTGACTAGTTCTCTTTCGGGCCTATATGCAAAGTCCCGAGAACCGACCGAATAATACCGAGTCTACCCGACCCGACCGAGAACCATTCGGTTCGGTATTCGGGCTACCAGTCTGCATGTATTCGGTTTCGGGCCTTGTCGGGACGGGTCGGGTTGGGTCGGATTCCGGCCCGATGCTCAGCCCTAGTTTAGTTACACGTTCTAAGTGATTTAGAGCTACAAATGCCACATCTATGTGACTTTTATATTAAATTATTACAAAAATTATACTTTTAACTGGTTTTTCAGTAACAATTAAATACAAAAAAAAATCACCTGCGATTAATATCACATATCATAACTCTATCTAAAGTTTTAAGGATGTTTAGTTACAAGTTCTAAGTCATTTAGAGCTACAAATATCGCGTCAATGTGAATTTTATATTAAACAATTAGTGAAAGTATACTTTAAACTGGCTTTTCCAGTAACAATAAATATAAAAAAAACTACAAGTAAATAATATCAGGTACTTTATCTCTGTCTAATGCTTTTAAGATGTTTAGTTACATGTTCTATGTGATTTAAAGCTAAAAATGCCACATCAATGTGACTTTTATTTTAAATTATTATAAAAATTATACTTTTAACTGGTTTTTCCAGTAACAATTAAATACAAAAAAAAATACCTGCGAATAATATCACATATCACAACTCTGTCTAAAGTTTTAAGGATGTTTAGTTACAAGTTCTATGTGATGTAGAATTACAAATATCCCGTCAATGTGAATTTTATATTAAACAATTAGTGGAATGATACTTTAAACTGGTTTTTCCAGTAAAAAAAATAAATAAATAAAAATAAATAAAAAATAAATAAACCACCAGTAATTAATATCATATACTGTATCTGTGTCTAATGTTTTAAAGATGTTTTGTTACATGTTCTAAGTGATTTAGAGATACAAATGCCACATCAATGTGACATTTATATTAAATTATTGCAAAAATTACACTTTTGACTGGTTTTTCCACTAACAATTAAATAAAATAAAAATCACCTGCGATTAATAGCACATTTCATAACTCTGTCTAAAGTTTAAGGATGTTTAGTTACAAGTTCTAAGTGATGTGGAATTACAAATATCACGTCAATGTGAATTTCATATTAAACAATTAGTGAAATCATAATTTAAATTGTTTTTTCTAGTAATAATAAATATAAAAAAAGCCACCAGTAAATAATATCATATACTTTATCTCAGTGTGAATTTTGTATTAAACAATTACTCAAATCATACTTTAAACTGGTTTTTCCAGTAACAATAAAATATAAAAAAAACTACCAGTAAATAATATCAAATACTTTATCTTTGTCTAATATTTTAAAGATGTTTAGTTACATGTTCTAAGTGACTTAGAGCTACAAATGCCACATCAATGTTACTTTTATATTAAATTATTACAAATATTATACTTTTAACTGGTTTTTCAGTAACAATTAAATACAAAAAAAAATAAAAAATAAAAAATCACAAGCGATTAATATCACATATCATAACTCTTTCTAAAGTTTTTAGGATGTTTAGTTACAAATTCTAAGTGATGTAGAATTACAAATATCACGTCAATGTGAATTATGTATTAAACAATTAGTGAAATCATACTTTAAACTGTTTTTCCAGTAAGAATAAAATATAAAAAAAACCACCACTAAATAATATTAGATACTTTATCTTTGTCTAATATTTTAAAGATGTTTAGTTACATGTTCTAAGTGATTTAAAGCTACAAATGCCACATCAGTGTGACTTTTATATTAAATTATTACAAAAATTATACTTTTAACTGGTTTTTCAGTAACAATTAAATACAAACATTAGAATTATATTAAGGTGATTTTTTTTAATGTCAATCCTCCTTAAACCGCTCTTATAGTTTGTCAAAACTGGGTGAGCCGTTCTTACTATTGGTACAAAAACTCATCACTCAATTAAAAGTTTATGACTTTAAGTCTTTAAAACATGTTATAAATTATAATCTTGCTAGTTTCGCCTGGGAGCTAATTACCGTGCGAAGCGAACCACTATCGGCACATAAGATTTTGCAAGATTCATAATTTATTACATCAAGTTTCACCATTATTTAGACAATTTATTTTCTATTCAAAAATTACCGTTTTTTGCTTACAATGTGTCATACAATAAAACAAAAAACAAGTAATAATGAAAATAAATAACTAAATAACGCACATAATTTCACAATTAATTTATGTAAACAAATAGCCACATGCAAACTTTGTTTGATAAAACCTATTAATATTCATTCTATGTTTAATTATGCGTATATTTAACTAAGAATATCACTTACAATGGTAAGTGAGCCACATGCATCGAAGTATCGATTGCGTTAGTCAAAGCAAATATATACTATATTGCACATAATAGATTTATTAATATATTAATTGAGGTCTTCCCCAATTTTAGATCTATCATAAAATTACATATGATAAAACAACTTAACAATTAATCAAACATAATCCATGACAAACATGCATGTTTCATCATGGATTAACACAAGTCACAAGATACGCAACTTAAACACATAAGCATGTTACAATTAGGGTTTCAAAACGACAAAACTAATTTTTTATATAATTAGGGCATCGCCCCCACCCCCAAAAAAATTAGGGTTTTCAAATTTTAAACCCTAAAAAATCGAATAACATCAAAACAATCCAAGATTCGTTTTTTATGTGTTTCGGTAATTAATTACATGTTAAAATGGCTCGTGATGCCACTGTTGGATTTTAATAACATGACAATTTCATAAATGAAACACATAATCATCATACACATGTGAAAGTGTAGGATCAATTTAACACATAAACAATTAACCGAATTTAAACGTAAACATACATTTGATTATATCTAAACAAGAATCAACTTCAATAATCCTTCAGTTAAGATCAAGAACCCTATTTAGGGTTTATAATTGGATTAACGAATTACCTCTTACCGTTTTGTAATTCAATCCAAGATGTAAACAATAGTGTGTTTACACTACGTTTTTGTACACACGTACTAATACCGAATTAATGTTAATGCTAGTTAAATAAACACAAAACAATTTTGTTTATGAAAAACCAAAACCAATCGACCCTAGGAGGTTGTTGTACGATCGGTTACAAAGAAACATGAAGAGAAAACCAATTTAGGGTTTAGTGTGTGTACAAAAGTTAGCAAACAATGAACCTTTGGTTTTGTACATATAGCATGACAAACTTGGAGGAAAAGTTGGAGTGGGAATGGGTTTCCCCAAGCCCACACGACCGGCCATGTATCCCTAAGGGGAATCCGAAAGCTTCTTGACCTCTATTTAATGACCGTTAGTCAATTTTCATTAATTACTTAACGCTCGTTAGTCATTTTGTGTTTTTAATAATTAAATATAACCTTTTATATTAAATTTTTAATCATTAACTCTTCATACGTAAAGTGTGCTATCATGTGGTCTCGAGTTCGATTCTAGACATACACGTATTAATATTTGTCCACAAAACTAACAATCGATCTTTACATTACTTCATTTCAAACAAGAAACAAACCAAAACTCAATCTTTAAAAAGATCCAGAGGTCATATGTTTGGGTTTGGATTTCATGTAACCTTAAGAAAGAAGAAAAAAAGGAAACAAATTAAGCCTTACCCGTGGCCTTACAAACAAGATCTTGAGCCGAAATTAACAAGAGAATTAGAAGAGGCTATATTTGATTGGCATCTCAAGGGTCAGATAAAAGAGTGGCTGTGTTTGGTTTCTTTGGTTCCGATTAGGGTTTCTCTGTTGTAGTTTTTTGTAGTTCTGCAATGGTTTCTTTGTTAGTGTTGTAGTTTTTAGAGTTTGAGGGTTGGCTGATGTTGTAGATATGGTTTCTACAATGGTTAGGGAGAAAAGAAAAGGGCGTCTTAGATCTGGTAAAAAGGGAGAGAGAGAGAGAGATCCGATTTGTGGGGAGTGATTTTGGTTAAAATATTGATAGAGACGGTTTTAATAAAAATTATATGATTGTGATATACCTTAATTATCCTTACACTATTTACATCCATCTACATGATCTTTTAATTATTTAAATATATGACACATTCATTTTTGACCATTGATCAATTAATCCAATGGCTAAAAAGTGGTTATATATATATATATATATATATATATATATATATAGTGAAGTATATATATATATATATATATATATATATAGTGGTTATATATATATATATATATATATATATATGCATTTAGTGAAGTTTAGTAAACACTCACGTGAACAACGTTCACCAATTTGCATGTACTCGTCAAATGCATCGGGTGTTGAACCGTATGTCAATTAGCGTATGGCGGACATGCATTTCATGATAGTAGATTATAGCCCGCGGCCAAATAGTTTTGCCCACGGCTAAATGGGGTTTTGGTTTTAGCCTGCGGCCAAAATTATCTGTCCAACGGGTAAATAACTTTTTCAGATTTTAGGTCATTTCTAAAAATTATATAAAATCAACCGTAGTTCCTTTTGAGATGAGTCACATATCAAAGAAAATGTATTTGAGTCTACTTTTTTTATAAAAAACATTTTCAGAAATTGGTTTTA
Source organism: Artemisia tridentata subsp. tridentata (assembly GCA_021014915.2). Taxonomy (NCBI): domain Eukaryota; kingdom Viridiplantae; phylum Streptophyta; class Magnoliopsida; order Asterales; family Asteraceae; genus Artemisia; species Artemisia tridentata. Next base: position 10,789,828 of record CP139504.1, read on the forward strand.
AATGAAAGTATATAAGTACAATTGATTAGTAACAGAAGGTCAGTTTTGATTATGCAATTTATGCAAAAAAATTTGTCGAGTTTGATTTGAGGTGTTTCATAGTGTTAGAGTTAGATTAATATTTTACACTTATTTATGTTTTGTTTTTATCAATGTTAAAAGTGACCCCTTTTAGTTGAACATATTTATTTATATATACATTATATACAATTTTTATATAAGAGCATTTAAACAGCAAAAAGGTGTTTACAAATTTTAAACTATTTCAACTTATCACTTCAACGGTAAAAACTTATTTAATTAAATCTTAGTCTATATGCACTCTCACATGATAAATAACAATAGTTTAGCAATATGCTTAACCGTATTTAACTTTATAGAGTAACAATTAAATACAAACATTAGAATTATCTAGATAGACAGAATTATGATATGTGATATTGATCACACGTGATTTTTATTGTATTTAATTGTTACTGAAAAAACAGTTAAAGGTATAATTTTTGTAATAATTTAATATGAATGTCACATTGATGTGGCATTTGTATTTCTAAATCACTTATAACATGTAACTAAACATCTTTAAAACATTAGACAGAGATACAGAATCTGATATTATTTACTGGTCATTTTTTAATATTTTATTGCTACTAGAAAAACCAGTTTAAAGTATGATTTCACTAATTGTTTAATATAAAATTCAAATGATATTTGTAATTCTACATCACTTAGAACTTGTAACTAAACATCTTTAAAACTTTAGACAGAGTTATGATATGTGATATTAATCGCAGGTGATTTTTTTTTGTATTTAATTGTTACTGGAAAAACTAGTTAAAAGTATAATTTTTGTAATAATTTAAAATAAAAGTCACATTGATGTGGCATTTGTAGCTCTAAATCACTTAGAACATGTAACTAAACATCTTTAAGACATTAGAAAGAGATAAAGTATATGATATTATTTACTGGCGTTTCTTTTTTCTTTTTTTTTTAAAATATTTTATTGTTACTGGAAAAACCAGTTTAAAGTATGATTTCACTAATTGTTTAATATAGAATTCACATTGACGTGATATTTGTAATTCTACATCACTTAGAACTTGTAACTAAACATCCTTAAAACTTTAGACAGAGTTATGATATGTGATATTATTCGTAGGTGATTTTTTTAATATTTAATTGTTACTAAAAAAACCAGTTAAAAGTATAATTTTTGTAATAATTTAAAACAAAAGTCACATTGATGTGTCATTTTTAGCTTTAAATCACTTAGAACATGTAACTAAACATCTTAAAAATATTAGACAGAGATAAAGTATCTGATATTATTTACTAGTGTTTTTTTTTTAATATATTTATTGTTACTGGAAAAACCAGTTTAAAGTATGATTTCACTAATTATTTAATATAAAATTCACATTGACATGATATTTGTAATTCTACGTCACTCAGAACTTGTAACTAAACATCCTTAAAACTTTAGACAGAGTTATGATATGTGATATTATTCGCAGGTGATTTTTTATATATTTAATTGTTGCTGGAAAAACCAGTTAAAAGTATAATTTTTGCAATAATTTAAAATAAAAGTCACATTGATGTAGCATTTTTAGCTCTAAATCACTTAGAACATGTAACTAAACATCTTTAAAACATTAGACAGAGATAAAGTATCTGATATTATTTACTGGTGGGTTTTTTTATATTTATTGTTACTGGAAAAACCAGTTTAAAGTACGATTTCACTAATTGTTTAATATAAAATTCACATTGACGTGATATTTGTAATTCTACATCACTTACATTTAATTTTTGCTCTTCTAAAGATTCTAAGATCTTGACAAATTGTAAATTGGGATTTATATGATATTCTGGTTTATCCGAGTTTGATATATTGGATGTTGACGGGAATTTGAGTGGTGTCTGCGATATATTTGGTAATTGAGCTAGAGCAGAATATGTTGGTCTTGGTATTTGATTATATGAAGGTGAATAAGGGGTAAGATATACAAATCTATTCTGAGATATAGATGTTGGAGGAGTAGATGGAGAGGGAATTTTTGGCTTGGGTATAACGAGTTTCTTATTTGAGCTTGACATGTTCACTATAAAAATTCTCTTGATAAGAAATCTGGTAATGAGTTGTTTTCTCCTTTAATAAATTCAATTATAAAATCAAAATTGCTTAAAATAGCTTGCCATCTGGCGAAAACTTGTTTAGAAATCAAATTTTTTACATCCTTTTCTAAAATATATTTTGCAAATAAACAATCGATTCGTAATAAAAATGGCTTCATATATAGATCATCTTCAAATTTTTTAATATTTAAAACGATGCTTAATATTTCTTTTTTAATAGTAGAATAATTCTTTTGTGTATCATTCCAAGATCCTGAGAAATATCTAACTAATTGTTCTTTTGTATCATCTTTTAATTTTTGTTTTAATATACCACCATATCTGATGAAGCAAAAAGTGTACCGCTTTTAGGGGGTCATTTAAGCCCTAAATCGTATTTATTTGATCAAATATTGCCCTAAATCGTTCCTTTTGTCATTTTAGGTACTTTGGAGAAGAAATCTGGAAAAGGAAGCATTTTGGACGTTTTTGGAGCATAAAAGTGAAGAAAACGACAAAGTCTCAAAATCTGCTGGAAAAGTACCTGTGACGGCGTCAAGCCCCAATGTGACGCCGTCAACCCTTGATAAGCCAGAGAGGATTTTGGAAGATTAAAGGGGGACGGCGTCAAGAAGGTCGTCAACCCTTGATAAGCCAGAGAGGATTTTGGATGATTAAAAGGGGACGGCGTCAAGAAGGCCATCAAGAAACCCTAACCGCGGTGAGGTGACGGCGTCACGCTCTATAACGTGACGCCGTCAGATCTGTTTTCCTATATATATTTTCATAATTTTTAGTCATTGGTGTGCAATTTTGTGAGGAGAAACCCTAAGACGATTTTTCTGCCATTTTTAAGGGTTTTACACCCTTGGATCTCCCATGTTCAATTAAAGATAAGTAATCAATTAATCATTTAGTATGTCTATGTGTTGTTTGATTATATCTTGTTCTTGTCTTTTATTTAACATGCTAGGCTAGATTTATCTTGTGTTTGCTTAGATCTAATGAAACCTAACTATTGATTATTGGTTGTTGGTGTGTTATTAGTTGTATTGGATGATTGTTTATCGATGTTAGGCTTAAGAAAACTGGCTAACCTCCTATACGGTAACTTGCTTGAACGTCTTAAGAAACATGAACCAATGCGTACTAAGGTTATTATGGTTGTATTTAATGCATGAGCGAATTCTAGTGATCCCATGTTAGGAGCTTCTTAGCCGGCTCGACATAGGAGTGAAGTAGGAGCTTATAGAGTTGGGGAAGTACGTACGCCACCCCACGATTGGTATTAAGGAATACACCCATCATCCACGCAATTAATACACACTAATCAACCGGTAAAAGATAGTTAGGGAGTAAGGAAATCTAAGTAAACACATTTCTCTCCATATAAGTTCCACAACCTTTTTATTTTCAGTCATTTTATTTTATTTGCAATTGTAGTTATTTGGTTTAGTTGACTAGCAACTAATTCCGCCCACTCCTTTAAACCCGAGATTTTACTTGCTTTTATAAAAATATAAAAGATACAAAAAGAATCTTCCCTCACCCTTAGACCTATTAGAGTAGTTTTTCAATCCTAACGACACTATTCCCCTAGAGAACGATCAATCCCCCGGTACTTGCCACTACACTATACTACATCGGTCAGGTACACTGCCTGGTGGGGATTGCAAGCCTCTTGAGATCCCTCGAGAGGTAAAACCTGTTGTAAGGTCGCAAAACCACGCATCAAGTTTTTGGCGCCGTTGCCCGGGAATAGTTATTGTTTAGGTTGAATTTTTATTTTATTAGGTCTACTCACTAGATTCCTTTCTAGTGAGATTTTTATTTTATTTTTCTAGGTTTTCTTTAGTCTATCTTTTTTCTTCGTTTCTTTGTTCGTAACCATTACCATCCGACATCATGGAAGGTGGTAATATCCTCGATCCCAACAACCCACCACCACAACAACACCCACCTCCTAGAGCCCGTACCTTAGGAGACTACTCTCGTCCTAGCCACCATGGCTATCGAAACACCATTGAGCTCACTCAAGGAGCCAATGTCACTCCCTTGCGATCCGACACCATCCGGTTGGTGCAAAGCGGATGCACATTCCATGGGCTTCGTTCCGAAGATCCTAATCAACATCTCAAGGACTTTCTCAAAATCGTTGATTCTATAGACCTTGATGTTGCCACTCGAGAGACGACCCGACTGCGTCTCTTTCAATTCTCTCTGTGGGACCAAGCTAGTCAATGGCTAGAGCGTCTACCCGCAGGATCCATCACCTCTTGGGATGATCTCACCACTCGTTTCCTTGCTCAGTTTTTCCCACCAGGAAGAACTACCAAGCTAAGGAATGATATCTTGATGTTCCAACAACGTCAAGGCGAAACCCTCTACAAGGCATGGACTCGATTCAAGGACTTACTCCAAAAAGTCCCTCACCATGGCATAGAACTTTGGCTCCAAGTCCAAATCTTCTATGACCACATCAATCTCTCCACGAGGCAAACCATTGACCAATCGGCCGGTGGTAAGCTACGTGATCTAAGTGCGGAACAATCATGGGCTCTCCTGGAAGATCTTGCTCTTTATGACAACGAAAGTTGGAATGATCCCCGTGATTTGAATAAAACGGTCAAGGCAATATCTTTGCCTTCAAACAATTCAAGCACTTCCGACCGTAGGATCATAGAACTTGAAGACCAAGTCAAGTTTCTTATGAAATCCTACGAGGCTCCTAAACATTCAAGCCAAGTGAACAAAATCACTTCTTCGTGTGAATTATGTAGTGGTCCCCATGACACTCGTGATTGCGTGGAACTCCCCGAACAAGCTTTTGCGGACTACGTATCCTCGCGTACCAACGGAGCGGGAGACAAGTGGTACACTTTCAAACCCGAGCCAAACCCCTACGGTGATTCATACAACCCCTCATGGAAAAATCACCCAAACCTTAGGTGGAAACAAAACCAAAACGCACAACAAACCAATTCTTCCAACCCACCTAATCGTTTTCAATCAAGCGGTTCATCCCCAAACCGTACTTTCAATAACAATCCTTCCAACAATTATGGTAGTACCAATAATCTTGAAGGATTGATGTCCAAATTTATGGCATCTCAAGAAGCTCGGATAGCTAGATTCGAATCCGAATTCAATCAACAACAAACGGAGATGACCAATAAAATTGACAACTTATTGAAAGCCCTCGATAACCAAGTGCTATCACCTCCACATAAGGACGCTAGGAACACAAATAGCGGACCCCAAGTAAAAGACCCCTCTTCATCCAAACATGTCCACTTCGTCAACATTGTCACTTTTAAACCAATTGATAGGAATGAGGATAATAGTGAACCTGAGGATGAGGTTAAGAAAGTCGAGGTTGATAAAGAAGTTAGGAAAAGTGAGATTGAAAAAGTAGATGATGATGAGGACTACTTCAATAGGCTACCCACTAAGGAAGAGCGCGCATATCATACAGACTTATTCGATGACCCCGAGACACCGTACTTCCTAGGTAGACCAATTATAGAAATGGGCGACCCTTCTAATCTCAATATACCATGCAACATCGGACATTTACATGTGTGGAAAGCTTACATCGACCTTAGATCGCCCATAAACATCATGACTAGAGCCCACTACAACTTGATAATGAAAAATCAACTTGGGAATAGGATGCTCCCTGATAAGGGTTGGATGAGTAACTTCACGGGAAGAGTTAAGGGATTACCAGTTTATGTAGGAAACTTCACCTATGCCACCGACTTTGTAATTGTAGAAGATATCCGCCCAATAGTCGATGCATGCTTAACTCAAGTAGTTTTTGGAAAACCATTTGTTGAGGTCTCTAGAATGACCTATGAACCTTTCTTAGGGATAGTTAGATTTAAGGATGAGACCGATGAGGTAAACTACCAAATGCCATATAAGATAGAGCAATTCCAACACTTGTCAAATGTTGAGAAGGAGCTTAAGCAAGCAGTCTACTATAGGAATGATGGAGATAGGAGTAAAGGAGTAGACTATGTTATGGAGAGGATATCCGGTTTCTACAAGGATTGTTTGAAATTAGGACCGGAATATAAAACCGGACAGGAGAATGGCCTAGAAACAGTGACCAATGATGGAGTCACGTAATTTACGGTGACTTTGAGTCTAGCTACAAGACTCGTTAATAAAGAAAAGCGCTTCTTGGGAGGCAACCCAAGCTTTATTTGCTTTGTGTGTTTATTTATTTGTTTGTTTGATTTTATTTGCTTCCGTATGTATGTTTAATTTTTATTATTATTGATTCATGTTCGAAACTAAATTGTGAAAATGCTTTATCTTGTTTTTAACTTCGTCTTAACTACATATAAAGGTATTTTGCAAAAGTTAAGTGTAAGGGAAATCCAAATCGGTTTATTAAAACAAATGAACATGAATCATAACAATATTAAATTAACATACATATTAGTAATTGTTTGAGTCAAATGCTTGTATCGAGTCATAATGATATTTTGCAGGAATTCCAGGAAGTAAGGTATAGGTTTTTCCAGAAAATTTCCGGAAACTTAAAATGAGAATTCTGTCAGATCATTTCTGACGGCGTCAGGCCTTACAACCTGACGGCATCAGGTTTTAATTTTCTGAAATTTTTGAAAGTTTTGTTTTTCTACCGGAATCATAAAAGTTTTTATTAAATTTCTAACTTATAAACTCCCGGAATCTGCAAAATAATCATTCCACAAGCATTATATCCTTATACAGATTTATCCCGCCGATGTTATGCAGGTTTTCGTGTTTGTTTTCTCAGGTTTAACAGGTTATTTTGGACAAGGAAATGTATGTGGAATCAAGCTTTTGGCGCTGCTTTAATCTTGAAGCTTCAACATTACCTTGGAAGAAGATATAACCATGTTACCCCTTTATCCACCGAGCGAATCAGGGGAGTATTTGATTTCATTCTTTTACCTTATTTACTTTTACATCTTGTTATTTGAACATTGGGGACAATGTTCATCTTAAGTGTAAGGGGGGGTAAAGTACGATACTTTAGAGAATGCTATTACGCTTGATTTTTCGTTTGCTTAATGGTAGATGTGTAATAAAACTGAGAGAAATACCTGTTAAGGCAATTTTAGTGCAAAATGTAAAATTTTTTACAACATATAGGAGTGAAACTTTGGTCTTAATGAGCGTCTCACGGATATGAGTTATATGACTAGCACAAAACCGTACCACTAAAAATTTTCCACCCCCAAATATGTGAGGTTCGCCCCTAGAATTGGTAGGAAAAACATTTATGCTATGATGTGTGTACCGGTAGCACTTAGATTCTAGAACTTGCGTTAGGACCATTCCGAGGCCACAAGTGAGACTACATTCGTGTAGTTAGATTTACTACATGATAAGAGGCATTAGGATTAACCCATTGTTTTACACCTGTGTTTTTGTTATAATTACATTGGCTACATTGGTCAAGTAATTCTCCCACACCCTTTGCGTTGTACTCATTTTTAGTACACGATACCCCTAGTACACCCCTCAGAGCCTATCTTTTCGTTTCTAACTTTAAGCATTTTACTTAAAGTAAGAATTTGTTTACACCCCACTTAAATGTACACCCAAATCGCCTTAGCCTACCTTGTATGCACTCATTTTTAGTGCATTATTGTGACAACATTTGTTTAAACCCCAAGTTAATTATCTAATTGATTACATGGTTGCTAAGTCGAGTCATATCCTTGTACATATTGTTTTGGGACGATTGGGACTCATGGGTAAAGTACAAGTGTAATGGAGTAATGGGGAAGAACAACATTATTACCCCCATATGTGCTAAATATTTTAAAAGTACTCCAAGTGTTTCGATTATCTTAATTCGAGTCATTAGAATAGTTAATTGTAAAGTTATGTAAAAGTTCAAGTGTAAGGGGGATACAACCCCCCTACGATGTATTATTTCGGATGGTGGGGCAAGAGTGTATGCAAAAAAAAAAAAAAAAAAAAAAAAAAAAGTAGATAAAACAAACGGACTACCATCCCGTTTCATTTTATGTTTATTTTATCTTTTTGTTATTTATTTTTCTTCATTAGCTCAAGTCGAGTCTAGTCTTGGCTTAGCAACGCCATATTGTACACGTAATTAATCAAGATCTTTAACTCGCCACCAGTAAAATATCATTTATCCAACAAAACCGTGTTTATCATATCCCTACACCTAACGTTATAACTCGTTTAAAAGCCCTCTTTGATAGTTTATCTTTGGTGCTTATGCCTAGTGGAGGAGGTTTTTGATCCTTTCCCAAGCCTATGGTAATCTATTTGCTATGACAGGTAGTGAGAGATATTATTCATTTTCTTTTATGAGATATACTTTTATGACACCTGAGAGATGTGTGTATCTAAACACTACTTGTGAGGTGCTAGTCTGTAATCTCCGTGCTTATTATGATTAAAGTGGAACGACTATTTGTTGTAATTACTTTTATATTAGCATTAAATGACCCCTAACTTGTATTTTGATTAGAATAAAAGCGCATTTGCTTGAGGACAAGCAAATCTCAAGTGTAAGGGTATTTGATGAAGCAAAAAGTGTACCGCTTTTAGGGGGTCATTTAAGCCCTAAATCGTATTTATTTGATCAAATATTGCCCTAAATCGTTCCTTTTGTCATTTTAGGTACTTTGGAGAAGAAATCTGGAAAAGGAAGCATTTTGGACGTTTTTGGAGCATAAAAGTGAAGAAAACGACAAAGTCTCAAAATCTGCTGGAAAAGTACCTGTGACGGCGTCAAGCCCCAATGTGACGCCGTCAACCCTTGATAAGCCAGAGAGGATTTTGGAAGATTAAAGGGGGACGGCGTCAAGAAGGTCGTCAACCCTTGATAAGCCAGAGAGGATTTTGGATGATTAAAAGGGGACGGCGTCAAGAAGGCCATCAAGAAACCCTAACCGCGGCGAGGTGACGGTGTCACGCTGATGAACTCAAATAAGTACATTTTATTACCATCATTTATCCTATTAATTTGACTTGTTTTACTATATTATGTATGAGGATTGATACTTAATCGTTTACTTTTGTAATTCTCAGGTAAAAACAAGCATTTGGTGAAACTTGGCGATTTTGGACTAATAATGGAGCAAAACGTACATAAAGTGGAAGTCTACTGACATGGACAAGATCAAGTCAATTCTGCTCCAGATGCGCCGCATCTCACTATCAACATGCGCCGCATCTCTATCAAGATATCACCAGATACGATCCAAGATACAAGAGGACATGCGCCGCATCTAATAAAGAGTTACGCCGCATCTTCTGGCGGTGTACGAATATTCCTGAATATTATAATCTTGGACCCCACGCGAAGTTAAGTACATGCGCCGCATCTACTTAAGTAGATGCGCCGCATCTTCCCTCAGACACAAACTATAAATACCCCGTAGACCAGACACATTGAAGAGTTACACAGATTCGGAAGTTCGAAAACCTAAAGACCGAACAGAAGAGAAGGACGAATTCAGTCAAAGAGGCAGCACAAGACACACCCAAATCGAAGATACAAGAGCTGTAAGAAGGTGCTGCATGTATTTAATTCATTAAGTAGTTTTGTTTTATTGTTTTAGCAAACTTTAATTCATCAGGATTGGTGGCTTGTGTAATGTGACAACGGAAAGATTGCACTCCCTTTAATACTTGCTTTCCCATCAATTAAAGTTTATATGTTGATGTCTTTGGTTACTACTTATTAGTGCATTGACCACCTCTGTGTTTATTAGTGGCTTGCGGGCACCCGACTGCGGGACAAGGTGTGGCTCCCACGGTTGTTTCTAAATTGATCACTTAGGAATAACTTTTAGACATAAGTCGTCATTAAGGGTTTACTCGCCGATGAGAATAGGACCAACGAGAAGGGGTTAATTACATACACTTCATATAAAGCTATCAATAAAACAAGTGACAATCTACTTAATCATAAGGACAGCCCTCTTATTGTCTCTAGTATCTATCTGTGTACGTGTGTGCTACTTGCTGATTCGTGCCTATATGTTTATTTTATTATTTAATTGCAAACAAAACTGTGCCAGTCTCTCAGGCTGAAACCCCCTTGCGTTAGGATATTAAAATACTGATTAGATTAACGAGATTATACGTTCCACTCTTAGTGATCGACACTCTACTTACCATTATCTTCATACTGACCGGGTACACTGCTCGTTAAGTGTGTGTGTTATTGATAAGTCGGCTAAATATAAATTTAAAACTTGAGTAGGCATTAAAACTGCTAAACCGCAACGACACATCACGCGCATCACACGCCTCTATAACGTGACGCCGTCAGATATGTTCTCCTATATATATTTTCATAATTTTTAGTCATTGGTGTGCAACTTTGTGAGGAGAAACCCTAAGACGATTTTTCTACCATTTTTAAGGGTTTTATACCCTTGGATCTTCCATGTTCAATTGAAGATAAGTTATCAATTAATCATTCAATATGTCTATGTGTTGTTTGATTATATCTTGTTCTTGTCTTTTGTTTAACATGCTAGGCTAGATTTATCTTGTGTTTGCTTAGATCTAATGAAACCTAGCTATTGATTATTGGTTATTAGTGTGTTATTAATTGTATTGGATGATTGTTTATCGATGTTTGGCTTAAGAAAACTGGCTAACCTCTTATACGGTAACTTGCTTGAACGTCTTAAGAAACATGAACCAATGCGTACTAAGGTTATTATGGTTGTATTTAATGCATGAGCGAATTCTAGTGATCCCATGTTAGGTGCTTCTTAGCCGGCTCGACATAGGAGTGAAGTAGGAGCTTATAGAGTTGGGGAAGTACGTACGCCACCCCACGATTGGTATTAAGGAATACACCCGTCATCCACGCAATTAATACACACTAATCAACCGGTAAAAGATAGTTAGGTAGTAAGGAAATCTAAGTAAACACATTTCTCTCCATATAAGTTCCACAACCTTTTTATTTTCAGTCATTTTATTTTATTTGCAATTGTAGTTATTTGGGTTAGTTGACTAGCAACTAATTCCGCCCACTCCTTCAAACCCGAGATTTTACTTGCTTTTATAAAAATATAAAAAATACAAAAAGAATCTTCCCTCACCCTTAGACCTATTAGAGTAGTTTTTCAATCCTAACGACACTATTCCTCTAGAGAACGATCAATCCCCCGGTACTTGCCACTACACTATACTACATCGGTCAGGTACACTGCCTGGTGGGGATTGCAAGCCTCTTGAGATCCCTCGAGAGGTAAAACCTGTTGTAAGGTCGCAAAACCACGCATCAATATCCTATATCACTAGCATCAGTTTCTACTATAAGATTTGCTTCAGGATGTAGTATGTTTAGACATGGTAAATGTTTTATCTTTTCTTTTATACATTTGACTATATTGGTATGTTCTTCTATCCAAGGTTTAGGATTCTTTTTTAATCTATCATATAATGGTTTACATATAACCCCTAAATCTTTATAGAAATTGATGAAGCGAAAAGTGTACCGCTTTTAAGGGGTCATTTAAGCCTTAAATCGTATTTATTTGATCAAATATTGCCCTAAATCGTTCCTTTTGTCATTTTAGGTACTTTTGAGGATAAATCTGGAAAAGGAAGCATTTTGGACGTTTTTGGAGCATAAAGTGAAGAAAACGACAAAGTCTCAAAAATCGGCTAAAAGTTACTCTTGACGGCGTCACAATTTACTCTGGACGGCGTCATGCTTTGGCAAGAAAAGTTGGACGTGAAATTTACTCATGATAAGCCAGTGAAAATAGCATGTGAATTCTGATGGCGTCACGCTTTAACTTGATCAAGGGCGTCACGGCATAAATCATAAGGGGACGGCGTCACGTTCATGGTTCGACGGCGTCAAGCCTTGATAAGCCAGAATGGATTTTTGAAGAGCTAAAGAGGGACGGCGTCAAGAAGGTCATCCGGGAACCCTAGAAGCGGCGAGGTGACGGCGTCACACTCCATAAGGTGACGCCGTCAGATCCAAAAATCTATATATAGTTTTCTAATCTTTTGTCATTAGAGAGAGCTTAGTGTGTGGAATTTGGGATAAAACCCTAAGACGATTTTAGCTACTTTTTCAGGGCTTTTTGCCTTGAGATCTTCCATGTTTCATTGAAAGATAAGTTATCAATTAATCATTCAATATGTCTATGTGTTGTTTGATTCTATCTTATTCTTGTCTTTTGTTTAACATGTTAGGCTAATTTTATCTTGTGTTTGCTTAGATCTAATGAAACCTAGCTATTGATTATTGGTTGTTAGTGTGTTGTTAGTTGTATTGGATGATTGTTTATCTATGTTAGGCTTAAGAAAACTGGCTAACTTCCTATTCGGTAACTTGCTTGAACGTCTTAAGAAACATGAACCAAATGCGTACTAAAGGTTTTTATGGTTGTATTTAATGCACAAGCGAATTCTAGTGATCCCATGTTAGGAGCTTCCTAGCCGGCTCGACATAGGAGTGAAGTAGGAGCTTGTAGAGTTGGGGAAGTAAGTACGCCACCCCACGAATGGTATTAAGGAATACACCCGTCATCCACGCGACTAATACACACTAATTAACCGGTAAAAGATAGTTAGGGAGTAAGGAAATCTAAGTAAACACATTTCTCTACACATAAGTTTCTCACCACATTTCATTTTTGTTATTTTATTTTATTTGCATTCGTAGTAATTTGGGTTAGTTGACTAGCAACTAATTCCGCCCACTCCTTCAAAACCGAGATTTTATTTGCTTTCATAAAATTATAAAAACATAAAAAAGAATCTTCCTCAACCCTTAGACCTAATTAGAGTAGCCTTTCATACCTAACGAACACTATTCCCTGTGGAGAACGATCAATCCCCCGTACTTACCACTACACTATACTACATCGGTCAGGTACACTGCCTGGTGGGGTTGTAAGCCTCTTGAGATCCCTCGAGAGGTAAAACCTGTTGTAAGGTTACAAAACCACGCAATCAAGTTTTTGGCGCCGCTGCCGGGGAGTAGTTATTGCTTAGGTTGAAATTTTATTTTATTAGGTCTACTCACTAGATTCCTTTCTAGTGAGATTTTTATTTTATTTTTCTAGGTTTTCTTTAGTCTATCTTATTTCTTTGTGTGTTTGTTCGTAATTTCCATTGACTCTTCCGTTCACCATTATGGAGAACGCGAATCCACCATACTACCAGCCACGTAATTCACCCACTCCATATGACATCTTGATGTTTAATCAACATAAAGATGAACCTCTCTATGATGCATGGACTCATTTTAAATATTTACTCCAAAAAGTCCCTCATCATAACTTCGATTTTTGGTCCCTAACTCAAATCTTTTACAATCATGTCGACCGACATGCCCAAAGGGACATTTACCATATTGCCGGCAGGGATATTAGGGAATTAAGTGCTGAGAAAGCATGGGAAGCTATTGAAGAGTGTGCCCAATATTATTATATAGTAGACAACCCAACAAACGTTAGTACAAGTCAATTGACCACAAATTTCGAGGATCATGAAACAAGTTTGTTTGGGGATGAATATGTTAGTGTTGAGATACCTAAGTGGATGTCATGTAATGCCATATTACAAAACAAACACATAGGTGACCTTGATATGATGGAGGATTTAGCCGAACATGATCACATTGATAAAAAATACCTAGGTTTTGTGATTGATGACGTCGAATCTCAAGAAACACATGATGAATCTTTTAGGCAGTTTGAATATAGCAGTCAGAATATTGAGGATGATCCGTATGATTTGGACATAGAAGTTGAAATGCCTAGAGAAGCACTTGAGATACTTGGGAAAATGTTAGGATTAGATCCTACTAAAACGCATGATGAGGATATAGGTGAGCTTGAAGTAAGGAATGATGAGGTAAGTAACATAAGCCCACCAAGTGCCCCACAAGTCCTACCATCATTTGAGGCACACACACCGCCCGTGACTTACCCGGAAGAAGTTGAGGAGACTATAGGAACCCCAATAGAGGTAGAGCCCTTGGACCAAACACAACTAGAAGAAATAGGTTTGAATGCTTTTAGTGATCACAACCTTTCTTTTAGTCCTATGGAAGTTCCTAGTTTTGATGAGCCGGAGCCTCAACCAAAACCGTTACCTAATCTTCCATCCTTGGATGAAAATTTAGGAATTGAATTAGGTCCCGATCCACCCATCAAAACATATAGTCCGGGTAGTCTTAAGTTTAAGGTAGTAGACATTAAGCCTTGTAGTGAGGAAGACAATTTAGGAGTGAAAAATGACCTTACATGTCTACATCACCCATTCATGATTGATCACAAGAAACATTATGGGTTTAAACCGGGTTTATTAGGTCAAGATGGATTCCCAACTAGGAGTCTCTCGAAGTTGATAGAAGATGATCCCTTTTTAGGAGGAAACTCAAAATCACCCATTGACCAAAGTGAACTAGGCAAGGTTATGATGAAAGGAGCACACCCCTTTGAGCATATAATTCATCCACCACTCTTTCCTCACGTGGCATACTCCTACCGAGCTGGTGTGTATCGCTACTATCACCCGCACTTAATCCTAAGTGTAGGGAAAACCTCTCCTTTATCCATTAAATAAGGGTAGAGTCAGGCTCATGACTCGAACAAAAACAAGCGCTTCTTGGGAGGCAACCCAAGCGTTATTTGTTTTATTTGCTTTGTGTGTTTATTTATTTGTTTGTTTGATTTTATTTGTTTCCGTATGTATGTTTAATTTTTATTATTATTGATTCATGTTCAAAACTAATTTGTGAAAATGCTTTATTTTGTTTTTAACTTCGTCTTAACTACATATAAAGGTATTTTGCAAAAGATAAGTGTAAGGGAAAGTCAAATCGGTTTATTAGAACATATGAACATGAATCGTAATAATAATAAATTAACATACATATTAGTGTTTGTTTGAGTCAAATGCTTGTGTCGAGTCATAATGATGTTTTGCAGGATTTCTAGGAAGTAAGGTAAAGGTTTTTCCAGAAATTTTCCGGAAACTTAAAATGAAAATTTTTGTCAGGTCATTTCTGACGGCGTCAGGGTTATAACCTGACGGCGTCAGATTTAATTTCCAGAAATTTTTGAAAGTTTTGTTTTTAAAAAAGTTTTTATTAAAATCTCCAACTTATAATCTCCAGGAATCTGCAAAAATTATCATTCCACAAGCATTATATCCTTATATATAGATTTTTCCCGCTGATGTTATGCAGGTTTTCGTGTTTGTTTTCTCAGGTTTAACAGGTTATTTTGGACAAGGAAATGTTCTGAATCAAGCTTATGGCGATGCATTAGTCATGGAGCTTCAACATTCTCTTTGGAGGAAGATTTAACCGTGTAATTTCATTATCCACCGAGCGAATCAGGGGAGTATTTGATTTCATTCTTTTACTTTTTGCTTTTACATCTTGTTATTTGAACATTGGGGACAATGTTCATCTTAAGTGTAAGGGGAGGGTAAAAGTACGATTTTAGAGAATGCCATTGCGCTTGATTTTTGTTTGTTTAATAGTAGATGTGTAATAAAACTGAGATAAATACTTGTTAGAGTAATTTTAGTGCCAAATTTAAATTTTTTTTACAACATATAGGAGTGAAACTTTGATCTTAATGAGCGTCTCACGGATAGGAGTTATATGACTAGCACAAAAACCGTACCACTAAAAAAATTTCCACCCCAAATATGTGAGGTTCGCCCCTAGAATTGGTAGGAAAAGCATTTATGCTATGATGTGTGTACCGGTAGCACTTAGATTCTAGAACTTGCGTTAGGACCATTCCAAGGCCACAAGTGAGACTACATTCGTGTAGTTAGATTTACTACATGATAAGAGGCATTAGGATTAACCCATTGTTTTACACCTGTGTTTTTGTTATAATTACATTGGCTACATTGGTCAAGTAATTCTCCCACACCCTTTGCGTTGTACTCATTTTTAGTACACGATACCCCTAGTACACCCCTCAGAGCCTATCTTTTCGTTTCGACCTTTAAGCATTTTACTTAAAGGAAGAATTTGTTACACCCCACTAAAATGTACACCCAAATCGCCTTAGCCTACCTTGTATGCACTCATTTTTAGTGCATTATTGTGACAACATTTGTTTAAACCCTTAGTTAATTATCTAGTTGATTACATGGTTGCTAAGTCGAGTCATATCCTTGTACATATTGTTTTGGGACGATTGGGACTCATGGGTAAAGTACTAGTGTAATGGAGTAATGGGGAAGAACATCATTTATTACCCCCATATGTGCTAAATATTTTAAAAGTACTCCAAGTTTTTCAATTATCTTAATTCGAGTCATTAGATTAGTATTTGTAAAGTTATGTAAAAATTCAAGTGTAAGGGGGATGCAATGCCCCTATGATGTATTATTTTGGATGGTAGGGTAAAAGTGTATGCAAAAAAAAAAAAAAAAAAAAAAAAAAAAAAAAAAAAAATCGAAAAAATCAAGAAAAATACAAAAAAATGAGAAAATGAAAAATAGAAAAAACATACGGACTACCATCCCGTTTTATTTTATGTTTATTTTATATTTTTGTTATTTTGTTATTTTGTTTCTAGCTTAAGATCGAGTCTAGTCTTGGCTTAGCAACATTGTATAGTACATGTAATTGATCAAGATTTTTAACTCGCCACCAGTAAAATATCCCGTATCCAACAAAACCGTGTTTTCCTTTTCCCTACACCTAACGTTATAACCCATTTAAAAGCCCTCTTTGATAGTTTATCTTAGGTGCTTACGCCTAGTAGAGGAGGTTTTCGATCCTTTCCCAAGCCTATGGTAATCTATTTGCTATGACAGGTAGTGAGAGATATTTTCCGTTTTCATTTATGAGATTTATTTTGATGACACTTGAGAGATGTGAGTATCTAAACACTACTTGTGAGGTGCTAGTTTATAATCTCCGTGCTTATTATGATTGAAGTGGAACGATTATTTGTTGTAATTACTTTTATGTTAGCATTAAATGACCCCTAACTTGTATTTTGATTAGAATAAAAGCGCATTTGCTTGAGGACAAGCAAATCTCAAGTGTAAGGGTATTTGATGAAGCGAAAAGTGTACCGCTTTTAAGGGGTCATTTACGCCTTAAATCGTATTTATTTGATCAAATATTGCCCTAAATCGTTCCTTTTGTCATTTTAGGTACTTTTGAGGATAAATCTGGAAAAAGGAAGCATTTTGGACGTTTTTGGAGCATAAAGTGAAGAAAACGACAAAGTCTCAAAAATCGGCTAAAAGTTACTCTTGACGGCGTCACAATTTACTCTGGACGGCGTCATGCTTTGGCAAGAAAAGTTGGACGTGAAATTTACTCATGATAAGCCAGTGAAAATAGCATGTGAATTCTGACGGCGTCACGCTTTAACTTGATCAAGGGCGTCACGGCTTAAATCATAAGGGGACGGCGTCACGTTCATGGTTCGACGGCGTCAAGCCTTGATAAGCCAGAATGGATTTTTGAAGAGCTAAAGAGGGACGGCGTCAAGAAGGTCATCCGGGAACCCTAGAAGCGGCGAGGTGACGGCGTCACACTCCATAAGGTGACGCCGTCAGATCCAAAAATCTATATATAGTTTTCTAATCTTTTGTCATTAGAGAGAGCTTAGTGTGTGGAATTTTGGGAAAAAACCCTAAGACGATTTTAGCTACTTTTTCATGGCTTTTTGCCTTGAGATCTTCCATGTTTCATTGAAAGATAAGTTATCAATTAATCATTCAATATGTCTATGTGTTGTTTGATTCTATCTTATTCTTGTCTTTTGTTTAACATGTTAGGCTAATTTTATCTTGTGTTTGCTTAGATCTAATGAAACCTAGCTATTGATTATTGGTTGTTAGTGTGTTGTTAGTTGTATTGGATGATTGTTTATCTATGTTAGGCTTAAGAAAACTGGCTAACTTCCTATTCGGTAACTTGCTTGAACGTCTTAAGAAACATGAACCAAATGCGTACTAAAGGTTTTTATGGTTGTATTTAATGCACAAGCGAATTCTAGTGATCCCATGTTAGGAGCTTCCTAGCCGGCTCGACATAGGAGTGAAGTAGGAGCTTGTAGAGTTGGGGAAGTAAGTACGCCACCCCACGAATGGTATTAAGGAATACACCCGTCATCCACGCGACTAATACACACTAATTAACCGGTAAAAGATAGTTAGGGAGTAAGGAAATCTAAGTAAACACATTTCTCTACACATAAGTTTCTCACCACATTTCATTTTTGTTATTTTATTTTATTTGCATTCGTAGTAATTTGGGTTAGTTGACTAGCAACTAATTCCGCCCACTCCTTCAAAACCGAGATTTTATTTGCTTTCATAAAATTATAAAAACATAAAAAAGAATCTTCCTCAACCCTTAGACCTAATTAGAGTAGCCTTTCATACCTAACGAACACTATTCCCTGTGGAGAACGATCAATCCCCCGTACTTACCACTACACTATACTACATCGGTCAGGTACACTGCCTGGTGGGGTTGTAAGCCTCTTGAGATCCCTCGAGAGGTAAAACCTGTTGTAAGGTTACAAAACCACGCAATCAGAAATCATGAATATAATTAAGACATCCTAAAAATCTTTGCAATTGTTTTTTATCTTTAATTTCATCGAGGAATTTGTTTGAAAATTCTAAACTTCTTTCTATAGGTTTAATAGTTCCTTGAATTATATTATGTCCTAAAAATCTTATTTCTGTTTTAAATAAGCTTATCTTTGTGGGAGAAACTGCTAATCCATTTTTATATATAATATCATAAAATACATTTAAATGTTTAAAATGTTGATCTATATTTTTGGAGAATATAAGAACATCATCTATATAGACTATAGCAAAATCATTTATAGGATTTATAATATCATTCATTATATTTTAAAATTCAGATGAAGCATTTTTTAATCCAAAAGGCATAACATTCTATTCAGAATGACCAAAAGGTACATTAAATCCTGTTTTATATCTATCTTTCTCTTCTATTTGGATTTGCCAAAATCTAGATTTCATGTCGAATTTTGAAAATATCTTTGAATCATATAACTTTTTTAATAAATCTCTCTTATTTGGTATAAGATATTTTATCCATTCTAATACTTTGTTTAAAGGTTTGTAATTTATTGGTGCTCCTCTTTCTATTTCAGCATTGTTAATTACATAAAAGGTTGAGCAAGACCACGACGATTTTGAAGATCTTATAAGTTTTTTGTCTAACAACTCTTGTATTTCTTTCTTACAATACACATGTATAGATTTTGATTATGTAGGAATATCTTTTTCATTAAATCCTTTAATATATGGTAATTCAACTATATGTTGTTTTTTTTTTTTTTTTTCAAAAAGCATTTGGTATAGTTGCACACACATTATTTTAAAATTTTTCTTCTAATTGTTTTATTTTACTTTGTATAATATTACTTTGTACTTATTCCGCTACTCTTTTATTGCTTATTTCATTAACTAAATATTTTACATGTTTCTTTTTATTTTCTAATATATTTATTTCTCTAGTTATTACTGGGGAAATAAATTCAAATGTAATCTCTTTACCTAATATTTTAGTAGTAAGTCCTTTTTCATTAATAGAAGAAATAGGGTATAACTGAGTTATAAAGGGTTGTCCTAATATAAGTTGAGAACTAAGGTTTTTTACCAATATAAGAGGTGTTTTGAAACAATAATTATCTTTATATATATATATATATATTGGATATATATATATATATATATATATATATATATATATATATATATATACATTGGATAATTTATAGCTTATACTTAGTTTAGATCCACTAGCTGTAGATAATCTTTGTGATGATTTTTCATAATATTCCGTCGGTATTAATCCTTCTTGTATATAATTTAAATCTGCTCCAGAATCAAGAAGAGCTATCAATGATAATTTAAATTCTCCATTAACGACAATATTTAATTTAGTATACCATCTCTGGGTACTAATACTTTGTATATGATTTATTGTGGTTTCTTTACTAGAGGTTTCTTTTGAGGTTCCTTCATCTTGTTTTCCTTTATCTTTTTTTCCCTTTTTTATTTTCTTCTAAACTTTTCATTCTTTGTTTTAATGCCGTTATTTCTGATTTTACTACTTTTGATTCTTCTTGTAATTCTGAAATTGTTACTGTTTTTGTTTCTTTATTAAATGATGCGTGGTTTTGCGACCTTACAACAGGTTTTACCTCTCGAGGGATCTCAAGAGGCTTGCAATCCCCACCAGGAAGTGTACCTGACCGATGTAGTATAGTGTAGTGGCAAGTACCGGGGGATTGATCATTCTCTAGGGGAATAGTGTCGTTAGGATTGAAAAACTACTCTAATAGGTCTAAGGGTGAGGGAAGATTCTTTTTGTATTTTTTATATTTTTATAAAAGCAAGTAAAATCTCGGGTTTGAAGGAGTGGGCGGAATTAGTTGCTAGTCAACTAACCCAAATAACTACAATTGCAAATAAAATAAAATGACTGAAAATAAAAAGGTTGTGGAACTTATATGGAGAGAAATGTGTTTACTTAGATTTCCTTACTCCCTAACTATCTTTTACCGGTTGATTAGTGTGTATTAATTGCGTGGATGACGGGTGTATTCCTTAATACCAATCGTGGGGTGGCGTACGTACTTCCCCAACTCTATAAGCTCCTACTTCACTCCTATGTCGAGCCGGCTAAGAAGCTCCTAACATGGGATCACTAGAATTCGCTCATGCATTAAATACAACCATAATAACCTTAGTACGCATTGGTTCATGTTTCTTAAGACGTTCAAGCAAGTTACCGTATAGGAGGTTAGCCAGTTTTCTTAAGCCTAACATCGATAAACAATCATCCAATACAATTAATAACACACCAACAACCAATAATCAATAGTTAGGTTTCATTAGATCTAAGCAAACACAAGATAAATCTAGCCTAGCATGTTAAATAAAAGACAAGAACAAGATATAATCAAACAACACATAGACATATTGAATGATTAATTGATTACTTATCTTCAATTGAACATGGGAGATCCAAGGGTATAAAACCCTTAAAAATGGCAGAAAAATCGTCTTAGGGTTTCTCCTCACAAAGTTGCACACTAATGACTAAAAATTATGAAAATATATATAGGAAAACAGATCTGACGGCGTCACGTTATAGAGCTTGACGCCGTCACCTCGCCGCGGTTAGGGTTTCTTGATGGCCTTCTTGACGCCGTCCCCTTTTAATCATCCAAAATCCTCTCTGGCTTATCAAGGGTTGACGACCTTCTTGACGCCGTCCCCCTTTAATCTTCCAAAATCCTCTCTGGCTTATCAAGGGTTGACGGCGTCACATTGGGGCTTGACGCCGTCACAGGTACTTTCCAGCAGATTTTTGAGACTTTGTCGTTTTCTTCACTTTTATGCTCCAAAAACGTCAAAAATGCTTCCTTTTCCAGATTTCTTCTCCAAAGTACCTAAAATGACAAAAGGAACGATTTAGGGCAATATTTGATCAAATAAATACGATTTAGGGCTTAAATGACCCCCTAAAAGCGGTACACTTTTTGCTTCATCAAATACCCTTACACTTGAGATTTGCTTATCCTCAAGCAAATGCGCTTTTATTCTAATCAAAATACAAGTTAGGGGTCATTTAATGCTAATATAAAAGTAATTACAACAAATAGTCATTCCACTTTAATCATAATAAGCACGGAGATTACAGACTAGCACCTCACAAGTAGTGTTTAGATACTCACATCTCTCAGGTGTCATAAAAGTATATCTCATAAATGAAAATGAATAATATCTCTCACTACCTGTCATAGCAAATAGATTACCATAGGCTTCGGAAAGGATCAAAAACCTCCTCCACTAGGCGTAAGCACCAAAGATAAACTATCAAAGAGGGCTTTTAAACGGGTTATAACGTTAGGTGTAGGGATATGATAAACACGGTTTTGTTGGATAAAAGATATTTTACTGGTGGCGAGTTAAAGATCTTGATTAATTACATGTACAATATGGCGTTGCTAAGCCGAGACTAGACTCGACTTAAGCTAATGAAGAAAAATAAATAACAAAAAGATAAAATAAACATAAAATGAAACGGGATGGTAGTCCGTATGTTTTCTCTACTTTTTTTTTTTTTTTTTTTTTTTTTTTTTTTTTTTTTTTTTTTCACATACACTCTTACCCTACCATCCAAAATAATACATCGTAGGGGGGTTGTATCCCCCTTACACTTGAACTTTTACATAACTTTACAATTACTATTCTAATGACTCAAATTAAGATAATCGAAACACTTGGAGTACTTTTAAAATATTTAGCACATATGAGGGTAATAATGTTGTTCAACCCCATTACTCCATTACACTTGTACTTTACCCATGAGTCCCAATCGTCCCAAAATAATATGTACAAGGATATGACTCGACTTAGCAACCATGTAATCAATTAGATAATTAACTTTGGGTTTAAACAAATGTTGTCACAATAATGCACTAAAAATGAGTGCATACAAGGTAGGCTAAGGCGATTTGGGTGTACATTTAAGTGGGGTGTAAACAAATTCTTACTTAAAGTAAAATGCTTAAAGTTAGAAACGAAAAAATAGGCTCTGAGGGGTGTACTAGGGGTATCGTGTACTAAAAATGAGTACAACGCAAAGGGTGTGGGAGAATTACTTGACCAATGTAGCCAATGTAATTATAACAAAAACACAGGTGTAAAACAATGGGTTAATCCTAATGCCTCTTATCATGTAGTAAATCTAACTACACGAATGTAGTCTCACTTGTGGCCTCGGAATGGTCCTAACGCAAGTTCTAGAATCTAAGTGCTACCGGTACACACATCATAGCATAGATGCTTTTCCTACCAATTCTAGGGGCGAACCTCACATATTTGGGGGTGGAAAATTTTTTAGTGGTACGGTTTTGTGCTAGTCATATAACTCCTATCCGTGAGACGCTCATTAAGACCAAAGTTTCACTCCTATATGTTGTAAAAAAAATTAAATTTTGCACTAAAATTGCCTTAACAGGTATTTCTCTCAGTTTTATTACACATCTACCATCAAGCAAACGAAAAATCAAGCGTAATAGCATTCTCTAAGGTATCGTACTTTACCCCCCCTTACACTTAAGATGAATATTGTCCCCAATGTTCAAATAACAAGATGTAAAAGTAAATAAGGTAAAAGAATGAATTCAAATACTCCCCTGATTCGCTCGGTGGATAAAAGGGTAACATGGTTAGATCTTCTTCCAAGGTAATGTTGAAGCTTCAAGATTAAAGCAGCGCCAAAAGCTTGATTCCACACACATCTCGTTGTCCAAAATAACCTGTTAAACCTGAGAAAACAAACACGAAAACCTGCATAACATCGGCGGGATAAATCTGTATAAGGATATAATGCTTGTGGAATGATTATTTTGCAGATTCCTGGAGTTTATAAGTTAGAGATTTAATAAAAACTTTTTATGAAAACAAAACTTTCAAAAATTTCAGAAAATTAAAACCTGACGCCGTCAGGTTGTAAGGCCTGACGCCGTCAGAAATGATCTGACAGAATTCTCATGTTAAGTTTCCGGAAAATTTCTGGAAAAACCCATACCTTACTTCCTGGAATTCCTGCAAAATATCATTATGACTCGATACAAGCATTTGACTCAAACAATTACTAATATGTATGTTAATTTAATATTGTTATGATTCATGTTCATTTGTTCTAATAAACCGATTTGGATTTCCCTTACACTTAACTTTTGCAAAATACCTTTATATGTAGTTAAGACGAAGTTAAAAACAAGATAAAGCATTTTCACAATTTAGTTTCGAACATGAATCAATAATAATAAAAATTAAACATACATACGGAAGCAAATAAAATCAAACAAACAAATAAATAAACACACAAAGCAAATAAAGCTTGGGTTGCCTCCCAAGAAGCGCTTTTCTTTATTAACGAGTCTTGTAGCTAGACTCAAAGTCACCGTAAATTACGTGACTCCATCATTGGTCACGGTTTCTAGGCCATTCTCCTGTCCGGTTTTATATTCCGGTCCTAATTTCAAACAATCCTTGTAGAAACCGGATATCCTCTCCATAACATAGTCTACTCCTTTACTTCTATCTCCATCATTCCTATAGTAGACTGCTTGCTTAAGCTCCTTCTCAACATTTGACAAGTGTTGGAATTGCTCTATCTTATATGGCATTTGGTAGTTTACCTCATCGGTCTCATCCTTAAATCTAACTATCCCTAAGAAAGGTTCATAGGTCATTCTAGAGACCTCAACAAATGGTTTTCCAAAAACTACTTGAGTTAAGCATGCATCGACTATTGGGCGGATATCTTCTACAATTACAAAGTCGGTGGCATAGGTGAAGTTTCCTACATAAACTGGTAATCCCTTAACTCTTCCCGTGAAGTTACTCATCCAACCCTTATCAGGGAGCATCCTATACCCAAGTTGATTTTTCATTATCAAGTTGTAGTGGGCTCTAGTCATGATGTTTATGGGCGATCTAAGGTCGATGTAAGCTTTCCACACATGTAAATGTCCGATGTTGCATGGTATATTGAGATTAGAAGGGTCGCCCATTTCTATAATTGGTCTACCTAGGAAGTACGGTGTCTCGGGGTCATCGAATAAGTCTGTATGATATGCGCGCTCTTCCTTAGTGGGTAGCCTATTGAAGTAGTCCTCATCATCATCTACTTTTTCAATCTCACTTTTCCTAACTTCTTTATCAACCTCGACTTTCTTAACCTCATCCTCAGGTTCACTATTATCCTCATTCCTATCAATTGGTTTAAAAGTGACAATGTTGACGAAGTGGACATGTTTGGATGAAGAGGGGTCTTTTACTTGGGGTCCGCTATTTGTGTTCCTAGCGTCCTTATGTGGAGGTGATAGCACTTGGTTATCGAGGGCTTTCAATAAGTTGTCAATTTTATTGGTCATCTCCGTTTGTTGTTGATTGAATTCGGATTCGAATCTAGCTATCCGAGCTTCTTGAGATGCCATAAATTTGGACATCAATCCTTCAAGATTATTGGTACTACCATAATTGTTGGAAGGATTGTTATTGAAAGTACGGTTTGGGGATGAACCGCTTGATTGAAAACGATTAGGTGGGTTGGAAGAATTGGTTTGTTGTGCGTTTTGGTTTTGTTTCCACCTAAGGTTTGGGTGATTTTTCCATGAGGGGTTGTATGAATCACCGTAGGGGTTTGGCTCGGGTTTGAAAGTGTACCACTTGTCTCCCGCTCCGTTGGTACGCGAGGATACGTAGTCCGCAAAAGCTTGTTCGGGGAGTTCCACGCAATCACGAGTGTCATGGGGACCACTACATAATTCACACGAAGAAGTGATTTTGTTCACTTGGCTTGAATGTTTAGGAGCCTCGTAGGATTTCATAAGAAACTTGACTTGGTCTTCAAGTTCTATGATCCTACGGTCGGAAGTGCTTGAATTGTTTGAAGGCAAAGATATTGCCTTGACCGTTTTATTCAAATCACGGGGATCATTCCAACTTTCGTTGTCATAAAGAGCAAGATCTTCCAGGAGAGCCCATGATTGTTCCGCACTTAGATCACGTAGCTTACCACCGGCCGATTGGTCAATGGTTTGCCTCGTGGAGAGATTGATGTGGTCATAGAAGATTTGGACTTGGAGCCAAAGTTCTATGCCATGGTGAGGGACTTTTTGGAGTAAGTCATTGAATCGAGTCCATGCCTCGTAGAGGGTTTCGCCTTGACGTTGTTGGAACATCAAGATATCATTCCTTAGCTTGGTAGTTCTTCCTGGTGGGAAAAACTGAGCAAGGAAACGAGTGGTGAGATCATCCCAAGAGGTGATGGATCCTGCGGGTAGACGCTCTAGCCATTGACTAGCTTGGTCCCGCAGAGAGAATTGAAAGAGACGCAGTCGGGTCGTCTCTCGAGTGGCAACATCAAGGTCTATAGAATCAACGATTTTGAGAAAGTCCTTGAGATGTTGATTAGGATCTTCGGAACGAAGCCCATGGAATGTGCATCCGCTTTGCACCAACCGGATGGTGTCGGATCGCAAGGGAGTGACATTGGCTCCTTGAGTGAGCTCAATGGTGTTTCGATAGCCATGGTGGCTAGGACGAGAGTAGTCTCCTAAGGTACGGGCTCTAGGAGGTGGGTGTTGTTGTGGTGGTGGGTTGTTGGGATCGAGGATATTACCACCTTCCATGATGTCGGATGGTAATGGTTACGAACAAAGAAACGAAGAAAAAAGATAGACTAAAGAAAACCTAGAAAAATAAAATAAAAATCTCACTAGAAAGGAATCTAGTGAGTAGACCTAATAAAATAAAAATTCAACCTAAACAATAACTATTCCCCGGCAGCGGCGCCAAAACTTGATGCGTGGTTTTGCGACCTTACAACAGGTTTTACCTCTCGAGGGATCTCAAGAGGCTTGCAATCCCCACCAGGCAGTGTACCTGACCGATGTAGTATATGTAGTGGGCAAGTACCGGGGGATTGATCGTTCTCTAGGGGAATAGTGTCGTTAGGATTGAAAAACTACTCTAATAGGTCTAAGGGTGTGGGAAGATTCTTTTTGTATTTTTTATATTTTTATAAAAGCAAGTAAAATCTCGGGTTTGAAGGAGTGGGCGTAATTAGTTGCTAGTCAACTAACCCAAATAACTACAATTGCAAATAAAATAAAATGACTGAAAATAAAAAGGTTGTGGAACTTATATGGAGAGAAATGTGTTTACTTAGATTTCCTTACTCCTTAACTATCTTTTACCGGTTGATTAGTGTGTATTAATTGCGTGGATGACGGGTGTATTCCTTAATACCAATCGTGGGGTGGCGTACGTACTTCCCCAACTCTATAAGCTCCTACTTCACTCCTATGTCGAGCCGGCTAAGAAGCTCCTAACATGGGATCACTAGAATTCGCTCATGCATTAAATACAACCATAATAACCTTAGTACGCATTGGTTCATGTTTCTTAAGACGTTCAAGCAAGTTACCGTATAGGAGATTAGCCAGTTTTCTTAAGCCTAACATCGATAAACAATCATCCAATACAATTAATAACACACCAACAACCAATAATCAATAGTTAGGTTTCATTAGATCTAAGCAAACACAAGATAAATCTAGCCTAGTATGTTAAATAAAAGACAAGAACAAGATATAATCAAACAACACATAGACATATTGAATGATTAATTGATTACTTATCTTCAATTGAACATGGGAGATCCAAGGGTATAAAACCCTTAAAAATGGCAGAAAAATCGTCTTAGGGTTTCTCCTCACAAAGTTGCACACTATTGACTAAAAATTATGAAAATATATATAGGAAAACAGATCTGACGGTGTCACGTTATAGAGCTTCACGCCGTCACCTCGCCGCGGTTAGGGTTTCTTGATGGCCTTCTTGACGCCGTCCCCTTTTAATCATCCAAAATCCTCTCTGGCTTATCAAGGGTTGACGACCTTCTTGACGCCGTCCCCCTTTAATCTTCCAAAATCCTCTCTGGCTTATTAAGGGTTGACGGCGTCACATTGGGGCTTGACGCCGTCACAGGTACTTTCCAGCAGATTTTTGAGACTTTGTCGTTTTCTTCACTTTTATGCTCCAAAAACGTCCAAAATGCTTCCTTTTTCAGATTTCTTCTCCAAAGTACCTAAAATGACAAAAGGAACGATTTAGGGCAATATTTGATCAAATAAATACGATTTAGGGCTTAAATGACCCCCTAAAAGTGGTACACTTTTTGCTTCATCATTAAATCTTTTACATATTTCATTAAAATTATATTCTTCTACATTTTCAATTACTACGGTTTCTTTGGTAGTTTTCTCTTTTAATTGTTCTTTTAATCTATCTAGATATGCCTTCTTTATATCTTTATCTTCGATTTTATTCATTAGTTCCATTTATATTTTTACTTCTTCACTCTCATTAGTTATAGTATTTATTTCTTTATCACATGTGCAATTTCCTATACATTCACATGCTTCAGACACGCTGCTAGTATCAGAAGAATCATCTTCTACTATATTTAAATTATTTTCTTCATAATCTAAAATATTAGAGACACTTGAATCTTCATTTATCATTATTTTAATAATTTGATCTTTTAATTTCATCAGATATGTTTAACTCATTTATTTTCTTTTTAGTATAACAATTTTTTGATGTATGACCTTGTTTTTCACATTTGTAACATATTATTGTATCTTTATATTTCTTTTCTTTATTGAATGAAGGTTTTTTATTTCTTTGGTATTTATTTTTCTTTTCATATTGTTTTTCATATTGTTTGTATCTTCTGCTTGGTTTTCTATATTTTCTAACTCTATATTCTTTTTTCATTTTTCTAGAATTATATGATGGTAATATTAATGGTTCATATCCGTATTATTCACAAAACTTTCATAATTCTCTTCTATTATTAATGTCTTCTTTTTTTATTTTAGCTTTTAATTTTAAATCTGAGCATATAGCTAATCCTTCTTGATTTACATGATTTATTATTTCTCCATAAGTTAATTTTTTATAGGGTATGGTATTATTATATTCATTGCTTAATTTGTTTCTTATTCGTTCAGCAAATAATTTTGGTAATCCTGCTATAAATCTTTCTTTCCAATATGCTTCATTACAATCTGATCTAGTCATGACTTTTGCTAAAAATACATCTTTATACCATCTAAAATCTTGTAATTTTCTACAAGTTAGATTAAGTAATATGGATGAATTTCTTTCTTGATATGCAGTTATATTTCCAACAAAGTTTTTTAATATAGAATATAATAAAGTATTAATTATATCATCTACTTCATTTGGAATCTGTTAATTTTCTGTTTTGATTATGGTTTTCTTTGCATTTAATATTATTAGCTTTTCTTCTTCAATTTAATAACACAAGCCTTAATTCTCTGGTTACTTTTAACATTACTAAGTGTGATTATTTGCCAACATTTGACTCATTTGAAGTGATCATTCATTTAGTTTGACCGCCTTGTTGTCTAGTGGATCACCGAACATATAAACTACAAGTTATCTAGATAGGGTTCATCACCAGATACATTATCTAACAGTAACTAGAACTTCCTACTTCACCATGGAAGATTTCTTCAAAACCCTTCCTCAACACACATGCAGCTGGTCAAAAGGCAGGGTCACCTTCTACAAGTATCAAGGATTTTGGAATCTCCAAGATTTTATTGAAGGAGAAATTATTGCTCAACAAAGCTTCAAGGCTCAACCAAATGATATATTTCTATCCAGTTGTCCCAAAACTGGCACAACTTGGCTAAAAGCATTGGCTTTTGCCATCGTAACCCGAGAAAAGTTTAACGAATCCACTAGTCCGTTACTCACTATCATGCCTCACGAATGCATTCCTTTCTTGGAGAAAGACCTTAAGCAAATTGAAAACAACCACAAGAACTCATGTTTTCCACTCGTGGCAACACATCTTTCTTACACTTCCTTACCAGAATCAGTCATATCTTCAGACTGCAAGATTGTTTACATATACCGCAACATTAAAGATGTCATCACTTCTAATCACCATTTCATACTAGCCGCACAAAATATACCCATGGAAGACGTGCCATTTAAGGAGACGTTTGACGAGTTCTGTCAAGGCATTTCATGGTGTGGACCATACTGGGATCATATCTTGGGATACTGGAAAGCAAGCCAGGAAAGGCCAGGGAGAATACTTTTCTTGAAATATGAAGATATGAAAAAGGACCCTAAGAGCAATGTGAAGAAGCTTGCGGAGTTCATAGGGTATCCATTTTCAGTCGAAGAAGAGAATGCTGGCGTGGTTGATAACATTATAAAGTTGTGTAGCTTTGATAAGCTGAGCAACTTAGAAGTTAATAAGACTGGAATGCATCGACCTGAAGATTTTCCAACAGAAAACCGACTTTTTTTCAGGAAGGCTAAGGATGGAGATTGGGAGAACTACTTCACGGATGAGATGAAAAGAAAGATAGACAACTTGGTGGAGCAGAAACTTAGTGGTACTGTCTTAGTCCTGAAATAAGAGCCTTAAGGACACAGTAATACATATCTGTATTTAGTGATCGAATAAGTTACTGTATTTCAGTCTATCGCTGAAATGGCATGTTAATAAATAATCCAGCTTAATGCTTTAATAGTCTCGCTGTGAAGATCCGTTACGACATCATCATAACGTGACATCTTATCTTTTGTATATAAAATAGAGCCAAGTGTTCTAGCACTTTTTGAATTTCTTGGTGTTGTAAATTGTAATCTAATTGTTCATTGTATTTAATCTTTAGTTGGGTTTTCCATGCTAGCTTCTTACTAGCATCTTATTTCAATAAATCTCCGCTGTTCAGGAAATATAAGGTTTCGCTATAAGTATCCTTATCATCTTCATGTGTTTATTGAAGGTATTTTTTCTATGTAAGTAGTACGTGATTTTCTTCAGATTTTTTTTTTTTTTATAAAACTAGCTAAAACCGAAATAAACAACTCGATCACATTGAATATAAAGCTTCTTTTGCATCATCAATGACATGAATAACTCGATCAACATTGTTGAGAGTTAACCACTAATCAATAACCAACAAGTCTCTGATTAAGGGGTAGAAAAATGGCACATCGATCAAGAAGTTACGCGTTTAAATGCCAGCCTTTGACATATGTGATAAGTATGACTGTATGAGGTATTTTGTCACATAAAAAATTGGCATAATGAACTAGAAGTATGACGCTTTTAAATGCCAGCCTTTGACATATGTGATAAGTTATGCGTTTAAATGCCAGCCTTTGACATTCTAGGTTCTTTTCATACAAGAATATTTTGTATTTCTTTATTTATGCTTTCATGTTATCTTTAGACTTCGGGTATGTTTGGCTTTCATGTTATCTTTAAAAATTGACATATGTGATCAGTATGACATATGTGATAAGCATGACGCGTTTAAATGCTAGCCTTTGACATATGTGATAAGTTACGCGTTTAAATGCCGGCCTTTGACTAGGGATGGCAAAAAAACCCGAACCCGACGGGGAAATCTGAAACCCGAACTAATTGGGGCGGGGCGGGACATGCTAATTGGGTTATGGGGCGGGTTAGGGGATTAAACGGGGATTTTAATCGGGTTTGGGGCGGGGATCGGGAATCCTCGCCCTGCCTGATTAATATATACACATATAAAAATATATCTATACCTTATATAGTATTTTGTTAGTATTTACGTAATAAAAAAATATTACTCTAACATTTTCATTTTTTTATATTTGTAAGAATGAAAAATTTTGATTAAAGAATATTACTCTAACTCGTTTAATGTCATATTTTTAAATTTTGATTTTTGACGATATAATTTATCAATATTTATGTATAATACTATCCTTGAAAACTTAATAAGGATTGTTTATAATTGATTATTAATAGGTTCGTTATTGCAAACAGTCTAAAAATAACAATTAATGTGAAATGATACGGCTTTGGTCGAGAATTGCACCCAAAGAGGACACCCCGATAAGATCCCCGATTAATACGGGGCTGGTTTGGGGGACCATCACGTCCCAACGGGGCGCCCCGATTAGATCCCCGATGGAGATCGGGGCGGGTTTGGGAAGAACTTTGGTAATCGGGTTTGGGGATGGGGATGGCCGCCCCGCCCCAAACCAGCCCCGTTGCCATCCCTAACTTTGACATTCTAGGTTCTTTTCATACAACAATATTTTGTATTTCTTTATTTATGCATTCATGTTATCTTTAGAGACTTCGGGTATGTTTGGCGAAAATAGCAATAGCAAAAAGCAAAAGCGGTTAGCAGTAACAATAAGAAGTAACAGAAAGCAAAACGCAGTAGCAGAAAGTCGTAACTGTTTGTTTTGATAAACAATTAGTGAAATCATACTTTAAACTCGTTTTTCCAGTAACAATAAAATTTAAAAAAACTACCAGTAAATAATATCAAATACTGTATCTCTGTCTAATGTTTTAAAGATGTTTAGTTACATGTTCTAAGTGATTTAGAGCTACAAATGCCACATCAATGTGACTTTTATATTAAATTATTACAAAAATTATACTTTTAACTCGTTTTTTCAGTAACAATTAAATACAAAAAAAATCACCAACGATCAATATCACATATCACAACTCTGTCTAAAGTTTTAAGGATGTTTAGTTACAAGTTCTAAGTAATGTAGAATTACAAATATCACGTCAATGTGAATTTTATATTAAACAATTAGTGAAATCATACTTTAAACTAGTTTTTCCAGTAACAATAGAATATAAAAAAAAACCACCAGTAAATAATATCAGATACTTTATCTCTATCTAATGTTTTAAAGATGTTTAGTTACATGTTCTAAGTGATTTAGAGCTAAAAATGCCACATCAATGTTACTTAAATATTAAATTATTACAAATATTATACTTTTAACTGGTTTTTCCTGTAACAATTAAATACAAAAAAAAATCACCTGCGATTAATATCACATATCATAACTCTGTCTAAAGTTTAAAAGATGTTTAGTTACAAGTTCTAAGTGATGTAGAATTACAAATATCACGTCAATGTGAATTCTATATAAAACAATTAGTGAAACCATACTTTAAACAGGTTTTTCAGTAACAATAAAATATAAAAGAAAATCACCAGTAAATAATATCAGATACTGTATCTCTGTTTAATGTTTTAAATTTAGTTACATGTTCTAAGTGATTTAGAGCTACAAATGCCACATCAATGTGACTTTTACATTAAATTATTACAAAAATTATACTTTTAACAGGTTTTTCCAGTAATAATTAAATACAAAAAAAAAATCAGCTGCGATTAATATCACATATCATAACTCTGTCTAAACTTTTAAGGATGTTTAGTTACAAGTTCTAAGTGATGTAGAATAACAAATATCACGTCAATGTGAATTCTATATTAAACAATTCATGAAATTATACTTTAAACTGGTTTTTCTAGTAATAATAAAATATAAAAAAAACCCACAAATAAATAATATCAGATAATGTATCTCTGTCTAATGTTTTAAAGATGTTTAGTTACATGTTCTAAGTGATTTAGAGCAACAAATGCCACATCAATATGACTTTTATATTAAATTATTACAAAAATTATACTTTTAACTCGTTTTTCCAGTAACAATTAAATACAAAAAAAATCACATGCGATCAATATCACATATCATAACTCTGTCTAAAGTTTTAAGGATGTTTAGTTACAACTTCTAAGTGATGTACAATTACAAATATCACGTCAATGTGAATCTTGTATTAAACAATTAGTGAAATCATAGTTTAAACAGGTTTTTCCAGTGACAATAAATATTAAAAAAAACAACCAGTAAATAATATCAGATACTTTATCTTTGTATAATGTTTTAAAGATGTTTAGTTATATGTTCTAAGTGATTTAGAGCTATAAATGCCACATCAATGTGACTTTTATTTTAAATTATTACAAAAATTATACTTTTAACTGGTTTTTTCTGTAACAATTAAATACAAAATATCACATGCAAATAATATCACATACCATAACTCTGTCTAAAGTTTTAAGAATGTTTAGTTACAAGTTCTATGTGATGTAGAATTACAAATATCACGTCAATGAGAATTTTATATTGAACAATTAATGGAATGATACTTTAAACTGGTTATTCCAGTAAAAATAAAATATAGAAAAAACCACCAGTAAATAATATCATATACTCTATCTCTGTCTAATGTTTTAAAGATGTTTAGTTACATGTTCT
Source organism: Artemisia tridentata subsp. tridentata (assembly GCA_021014915.2). NCBI lineage: Eukaryota > Viridiplantae > Streptophyta > Magnoliopsida > Asterales > Asteraceae > Artemisia > Artemisia tridentata. Next base: position 10,823,740 of record CP139504.1, read on the forward strand.
AAGTGATTTAGAGATACAAATGCTAAATCAATGTGACATTTATATTAAATTAATACAAAAATTAAACTTTTGACTAGTTTTTCCAGAAACAATTAAAAGCAAAAAAAAAAAAAAAAAAAAAAAAAAAAAAAAAAAAAAAAAAATTCACCTGCAATTAATATCACATATCATAACTCTGTCTAAAGTTTAAGGATATTTAGTTACAAGTTCTAAGTGATGTAGAATTACAAATATCACGGCGATGTGAATTTTATATTAAACAATTAGTGAAATCATACTTTAAACTGGTTTTTCCAGTAATAATAAATTTAAAAAAAACCACCAGTAAATAATATCATATACTTTATCTCTGTTTAATGTTTTTAAGATATTTACTTACATGTTCTAAGTGATTTAGAGCTACAAATGCCACCTCAATGCTACTTTTATTTAAAATTATTACAAAAATTATACTTTTAACTAATTTTTCCAGTAACAATTAAATACAAAAAAAAAAAAAAAAATCACATGTGATTTATATCGCATATCATAACTCTGTCTAAAGTTTTAAGTATGTTTCGTTACAAGTTCTAAATGATGTAGAATTACAAATATCACGTCAATGTTAATTCGATATTAAACAATTAGTGAAATCATCCTTTAAACTGGTTTTTCCAGTTACAATAAAATATAAAAGACAACCACAAGTAAGTAATTTCAGATACTCTATCTCTGTCTAATATTTTAAAGATGTTTAGCTACATGTTCTAAGTGATTTAGAGCTACAAATGCCACATCAATGTTACTTTTTTTGTAAATAATTATAAATATTATACTTTTAACTGGTTTTCCAGTAACAATTAAATACAAAAAAGATCACCTGCGATTAATATCACATATCATAACTCTGTCTAAAGTTTTAAGGATGTTTAGTTACAAGTTTTAAGTGATGTAGAATTAAAAATATCACTTCAATGTGAATTTTATATTAAACAATTAGTGAAATCATACTTTAAACTCGTATTTCTAGTAACAATAATAGTTACATGTTTAAAGTGACTTAGAGCTACAAATGCCACATCAATGTGACTTTTATGTTAAATTATTTCAAAAATTATACTTTTAACTCGTTTTCCAGTAACAATTAAATACAAAAAAAATCACCTGCGATCAATATCACATATCATAACTCTGTCTAATGTTTTAAGGATGTTTAGTTACAAACTTACAATTTCTAAGTGATGTACAGTTACAAATATCACGTCAATATGAATTTCATATTAAACAAATAGTGAAATCATACTTTAAACTGGTTTTTCAGTAACAATAAAATATAAAAGAAAATCACCTGTAAATAATATCGGATACTGTATATCTGTCTAATGTTTTAAAGATGTTTAGTTACATGTTTAAAGTGACTTAGAGCTACAAATGCCACATCAATGTGACTTTTATATGAAATTATTAAAAAAATTATACTTTTAACTCTTTTTTCCAGTAACAATTAAATAAATAAAAAATCACCTGCGATCAATATAACATATCATAACTCTGTCTAAAGTTTTAAGGATGTTTAGTTACAAGTTCTAAGTGATGTACAGTTACAAATATCACGTCAATATGAATTTCATATTAAACAATTAGTGAAATCGTACTTTAAAATGGCTTTTCCAGTAACAATAAAATATAAAAAAAAAAACTGCAAGAAAATAATATCAAATACTATATCTCTGTCTAATGTTTTAAAGATGTTTAGTTACATGTTCTAAGTGATTTAGAGCAATAAATGCCACATCAATGTGACTTTTATATTAAATTATTACACAAATTATACTTTTAACTGGTTTTTTCCATAAAAATGAAATACAAAAAAAATCACCTGCGATCAATATCACATATCATAACTCTGTCTAAAGTTTTAAGGTTGTTTAGTTACAAGTTCTAAGTGATGTACTGTAACAAATATCACATAAATATGAATTTCATATTAAACAATTAGTGAAATCAAGGTTGCAAAAATTGCGAATCGGTAGTCTCGCGGTCGACCACCTTGTAGCTTGTAATCGGTCTTGGCGGGATTAATCGGTGATTAATCAGATTGGCATTACAGACAAATTTTAGTTATTTCTGACAAGTTTTGTGTATTTCCGGTGAGTTTTAGGTATTTTCGGCAAGGTATTTTCTAAAAAACAATTTGTAATAGACTTAAACAGTTACTATAAGTGATCAAAATAAGTTTACAGTAAGTTTTGGGTACTTCCGGCAAGATTTATAGGTTTTCGGAAAGTTTGACCACCATTGACCGCCGTTGATCGCCGTTGACCACGGTTGACCTATTTGTTTGACCCAGTTACATAAATCGGTAAGTTCGGTAGCCTTGTAGAACCTAATTGGCGATTAATCGGCCTTGTAGACCTTTTTTTGCAACACTGAGTGAAATCCTACTTTAAAATGGTTTTTCCAGTAACAATAAAATATAAAAAAAACTGCCAGTAAATAATATCAAATACTGTATCTCTGTCTAATGTTTTAAAGATGTTTAGTTACATGTTCTAAGTGATTTAGAGCTACAAATGCCACATCAATGTGAACTTTATATTAAATTATTACAAAAATTATATTTTTAACTGGTTTTTTCTAGAAACAATTAAATACAAAAAAATCACCTGCGATTAATATCACATATCATAACTCTGTCTAAAATTTAAAGGATGTTTAGTTACAAGTTCTAAGTGATGTACAGTTACAAATATCACGTCAATGTGAATTTCATATTAAACAATTAGTGAAATCATACTTTAAAATGGTTTTTTCCAGTAACAATAAAATATAAAAAAAACTGCCAGTAAATAATATCAAATACTGTATCTCTGTCTATTGTTTTAAAGATGTTTAGTTACATGTTCTAAGTGATTTAGAGCTACAAATGCCACATCAATGTGAACTTTATATTAAATTATTACAAAAATTATACTTTTAACTGGTTTTTTTGGAAACAATTAAATACAAAAAAATCACCTGCGATTACTATCACATATCATAACTCTGTCTAAAGTTTAAAGGATGTTTAGTTACAAGTTCTAAGTGATGTACAGTTACAAATATCACGTCAATGTGAATTTCATATTAAACAATGAGTGAAATCATACTTTAAAATGGTTTTTTCAGTAACAATAAAATATAAAATAAAAAAACTGCCAGTAAATAATATCAAATACTGTATCTCTGTCTAATGTTTTAAAGATGTTTAGTTACATGTTCTAAGTGATTTAGAGCAACAAATGCCACATCAATGTGACTTTTATATTAAATTATTACAAAAATTATACTTTTAACTGGTTTTTCAAGTAACAATTAAATACAAAAAAAATCACCTGCGATCAATATCACATATCATAACTCTGTCTAAAGTTTTAAGAATGTTTAGTTACAAGTTCTAAGTGATGCACAGTTACAAATATCACGTCAATATGAATTTGATATTAAACAATTAGTGAAATCATACTTTAAAATGGTTTTTTCCAGTAACAATAAAATATAAAAAAAAAAAAAAAAAACTGCCAGTAAATAATATCAAATACTGTATCTCTGTCTATTGTTTTAAAGATGTTTAGTTACATGATCTAAGTGATTTAGAGCTACAAATGCTACATCAATGTGACTTTTATTTTAAATTATTTCAAAATTTATACTTTTAACTGGTTTTTCCAGTAACAATTAAATACAAAAAAATCACCTGCGAATAATATCACATACCATAACTCTGTATAAAGTTTGAAGGATGTTTAGTTACAAGTTCTATGTGATGTAGAATTAAAAATATCACGTCAATGTGAATTTTATATTGAACAATTAGTGGAATGATACTTTAAACTGGTTTTTCAGTAAAAATAAAATATAAAAAAAACCACGAGTAAATAATATCAAATACTGTATCTCTGTCTAATGTTTTAACGATGTTTAATTACATTTTCTAAGTGATTTAGAGCTACAAATGCCACATCAATGTGACTTTTATATTAAATTATTACAAAAATTATATTTTTAACTGGTTTTTCTAGTAACAATTAAATACAAAAAAATCACCTGCGATTAATATCACATATCATAACTCTGTCTAAAGTTTTAAGGATGTTTAGTTACAAGTTCTAAGTGATGTAGAATTACAAATATCACGTCAATGTGAATTTTATATTAAACAATTAGTGAAATAAGACTTTAAACTGGTTTTTCCAGTAAAAATAAAATAGAAAAAAATCACCAGTAAATAATATCAGATACTGTATCTCTGTCTAATGTTTTAAAGATGTTTAGTTACATGTTTTAAGTGATTTAGAGCTACAAATGCCACATCAATGTGACTTTTATATTAAATTTATAAAAAATTATACTTTTAACTAGTTTTTACAGTAACAATTAAATACAAAAAAAATCACCCGCGATCAATATCACATATCATAACTCTATCTAAAGTTTTAAGGATGTTTAGTTACAAGTACTAAGTGATGTACTGTTAGCATTTATTTTAATGCTATTTAGGAAAGTGATAGTCATTTGTTATCTTGTACTTAAGTGTCATGTATAATATGGTCTATGTAAAGTGGGCTAGAAGTATTAGATTAGTTAGTTGTTATTTTGTATAAGTGTAGTACAATTTCTAAGCCCACATCCAAGTCCATTTAAAAGCCCACCAAAGGTCTAACCTTGGTTGGCTGTGGTATATATCCAACGCACACACACTCTTCACTGTGTGCCTCACTTTAGATAAGAAAAGAGTGTGTGTGTGTGTGTGAAAGCTTCACCATAGTCCTTTGTATTATCTTTCATATTAATGAATATAATCATTTGACTAGAAATAACCATATGATCCATACATATTCTCTTATTGTTCTATACATGTTAGTGAGTGTCATCAAGTGTTAGTTTGTATGATAAAGAAGAGATTTGTGGTGTTACAAGTGGTATACATGAGCCTATCAACAAGGTAGAAGGTTAGTTTGTGTTTGGTTTGTGTTATCTAAAACCAACTGTTGGGTTTCTTGTTTTCTTCAAATCGTTAGATAAGTTTTATGACCAAGGTGGTGCTTGTTAAGGTATTAACGACTTGGGTTGTGATTGTGTAAGTTTTTCTCAGTTGGTTGTTGGGAAAAATCTGCATTTTTTTTGGTGTTCATACCTTATTTTGATCGAAGATATTCAAGAAATAGAATCACTTTTTGTGTTATTGATATTATATTGTAATATCTTTGATTTTATTGGCTCAAGAAGTGTAAAGGTGTCAGGAATATCAACAAGTTGTGAAAAGGTGTAAGGTTTCACGTGGGCAAGTACTCTAAAAGTCAACAAAGGTGGGTAAAGTGCGTTTTATCGCATTTCAAGGAAAACAGCGTTTTTATCGCAATTGGAAGAAACATCTGCGTTTTATCGCATTTCAGGTCCTTATCGCAGTTGACCTTGTCGGATTTTATCGCAATTGAGTCATCGCATTTCTTGTATTAGAATTGCGATAGGTATCGCAATTGGCTTATCGCTGTTAAGCTCTTATCGCAATTCAGGTTTCCAGGTCTTATCGCAATTGACAACTGCGATAGTTATCGCATTTGCAACTGCGATAGTTATCGCATTTGGCCATTTTTAGCCTTATCGCAGTTGAGCAGTTTTCAGAATTGACATTTTCAGTCCCTGTACTTTCCAGTAGCCTTAGGAAACTTTCAAATTTGGCAGTTTTGGCCCTCGTACTTCTGTGAAACTTCAAACGATCATAACTTTTGAACCGTAACTCCGTTTTCAGCGAAACACCTGTCAAAACGACCGTGAGACCGAGGAGAAGGACACGTTGAATAAATTTATTCATTCAACCCAACTTTCGAGGCCTGAAAACGCTCCAGAATGAAGTTATTGAGTTTCTAAGTTTCCAGACCAAAATTTCCACCGTAACAACTTCCATCGTACTTGTGTGAATTAAGTTCAAAGTTAAATAACTTTCAAGGATTTGATTCGAACGTAATTTCGTCAACTCAAAAGTTTACATTAATTGTAAATTTTGACTTTGTCTTAATTATACTCTAATCAAATTTAGTAACGTTATTTAATTTGCTTCGTCTACATATATTACAACATCAACGATCTTCAACAACAAACCAAGGCTTCACAACAACATCTTCTATTTTGTTGACACGATCCTCAATCCACTTTATCATACCATATCTTAAAGATGACTACACAACAAGACATTCATGCCGCAGGTTCAGAAAACCGTCCTCCAATGTTAGAAAAGGGTGGTTATCTTCCATGGACGAGTCGTATGAAAAGATACATGAAAACCAAGCCTCTAGGACAAGGTAAACTCTTGATCAAATCCATAGAGGAAGGTCCATTCGTGCCTCGCCAGATTCAAGTCACAGCTGGGAATCCTAATGCATCACCTCCAATTAAAGCAACCTTCCGGACTCAAACGGAAGAGGAATACACATTGGCAGATCAGAAGCAAATTGAAGCAGATGACATGGCAATGCATTTAATCCAACTTGGTTTACCACAAGAAATATTCTGTGCTGTAGACAGTTGTGAAACTGCTTATGCAATGTGGGAACGAGTAAAAAGACTCTGCTATGGTACAGACATTGGTAAACAAGACGTGGAAAACAAGCTTCTGACTGAATGGGAGAAGTTCACATCCACTCCAGCTGAGCAGATTGAATCTTACTACACACGGTTTTGTACTCTAATGAATGAGTTGATCAGACACAATTTGGATCATAAACAAATTGTTCAGAACATCAAGTTCATCAACAACCTTCCAGAAGAATGGGGACGATATGTTACTATTGTCAACCAAACTCAAAACCTTCACGAGGTGAACTATGATCAACTCTATGACTTCCTAAAACAAAACCAAAAAGAGGCAAATGAAGTCAGAACAGAGAAACAAGCTAAACAACAAGATCCTCTTGCACTCATAGTCCAATCACCTACACCTGCAACAGTCAATGCACAACCATCATCATCATCTTCATCCCAACAATTCATGCAACAACAATTCAATCCTCAAACACCGTTCTACCCACAACAACAACATGTAATCCCGCAACAACAATACCCGCAACACCCAGATCAACATGATCAGGATGAGTCAACTGATGCTTTGACTCAAGCTTTTGCCTACCTATCAAAAGCATTCCAAGGACGTTACTCCACACCCACCAACAACAATCAACGAATCTCATCGAACACTCGCAACAAGCAGATTGCACAGCCGAGTTTCAACATGGGACAACAAGGACAGATGGTTGGGGGATATGGGAATCAGCAAGGATATGCTCCAAGATATCAGATGGGTAATCAGAATGTAGGGCAGTATGTTGGTAATCAGATGGGTCAGTTTGCAGGAAATCAGATGGGTAATGCTGTTGGTAATCAAAGGGTACAAAATGCTGGGAATCAGTTTGGGAATGTTGCTCAGGGAGCTGGGAATAGGAATCAGGGTAATATGATGAAGTGCTTCAACTGTCAGGGTATTGGACACATGGCTAGGAACTGTCCAGACAAGCCGAATAAGAGGGATCCAGCTTACTTGCAGAAAGCATTAATGTTGGCAAACAAAGAAACGGCTGGGCTTCAGTTAAGTGCAGAAGAGAATGACTTCATGGCTATTATGGATGCTTCAGAAGATCAAGAGGATATCGATGCAAACTGCATTTTTATGGCTAATCTTCAGGAGGCAAAGTACGACACAGACTCAGAAGCACCTCCTGCTTTTGACACTAATGCGGTTTCTGAGGTACAACCATATGCTACATGTCACAATAATGAAATGTTTGATATGTCACCTCAAAATGAACAGCATCCTGAGACTCCTAATCTCATTTATGATACATACATGGACGAACCAAGTTGTAGTAATACTAATTTGGTAACTCCAGATATGGATCCTAATGATGAATTCGAGTCACAGCATACTGATAATGATGAGGAAACACGTGCTATGTTTGAATCATTATTGCATAATTGTAGTATTGAAATTGAGAAAGTTAAAACGGTCAATCGCGAGGTTAAGGCCGCGAATGAAAAATTGACCGCTGAGCTTGAGAGTTATAAGGTGAATGCAAGAGCTTATGATTTTCATAACGAAAAACAGTCAGAACTTGAGGTTAGCTTAAGAGATTCTGAGTTAAGAGAGAAACATTTGCAAATAAAATTTGACACTCTCGATGTTAATTTGAATTTGCAAATCAAATCTCTTAACAAAGAAAATTTTGAACTAACCAACCAACTTTCAAAACAAAAATCAACTTATTCCAATCTTGAAAAAGAAAAGAAGGAGTTGAATGAAAGGTTTTCAAAACGTGAAAAAGATCTTCAAACAGAGATCACTGACAAAAAGGAAACCATTGCAAAGTTGGAAGATTTACTTGTAAAAACGGGTCATTCTGCACAAACAATTAACTTGTTAATAAACGATCCAAACCCGATTTTACATACATTAAAGAAAACGGCTATCGGTTATGAAAACCCTTATTATCTCAAGAAAGCTCAGCAAAATCAGAATGTGTTATATAATGGTAGTGTGCTAAATGATAATCATGATCCGATTGAGATTTATGATTCGGATGACACAATTGAGCGTACTGAAAAGAGACGTGTCAAAATGAGACAAATGAACCCAGAAATTAAACCAATTGATTATAACAAGCTTAACACAGAATCTGGGGTTCATCTTGTTCAAAAGAAGTCACATCTGTTTTTTCAAAAACCAGTGGTTTTCACAAAACAAAAAACTGTCTCAAAACCTCTGTCTAACATCGAACAAATGGCATCTAAAAACACTTGTGAAACAAGTGCGGCTAGACTATATTTGGTTGATCTTAAACAGAGAATTGAAACACTTCAAAGTATTGTGGCATCCAAAACAAACAGTAACAACAAAGATTGGCTTTCAAGATTTCAGACTGAACTAAAAGGAATGTTTGAACAAGACATTAATCCACACATTGATGCAATCTATGCGGTTGTTCAAAATGTGGAATACAATCTTTTGAAAGAGTCAGCAGAATTCGTTAAGGACCACAAATCCTTAGTGAATGAGGCAAATGAATACTTGGAACACATAAAAGTTTTGGAAATGCAAAATGACTCTCTCTCTTTCGAAGCTCTATCGACCGATATCATGTCTATTATTTTCCAAACATATTCTGTAGAGGATGATGAAACACTTCGAGCTGAGACGTCTCAAATTGTTGAAAAATATGAAAAGGCACTTTTAAAGCTTGAAAAACAAAATTGCACATATTTTAAACAACTTGATACGAAAAAGGAAGAATGCAAGTATGACAAACTGTCGTATGAGCGTTCTTACAAAAACATGCAAGATCAACTAAATCTTTTGAAGTCTCAGCTTGCAAGTCAAAAAGGGCAGGGTGAGGAAACTACGGGTATTACACCATCAACCCCCTTGCCTAATGTGAAACAAAAAGAGAAAGCAGTTGTCAAGAACACTAATGTGATAGCACCTGGCCTTTATAGGATTAGTCCCACTACTGCGTCTGCCTCTACATCTAAAACATATAGGGCGATAGACAAAAGTATTAAAGATAATCCAAACGAGATTAGGATTGCTAAAACAACATCTCAGGACAACAACATAAATTCTGATGAGTGTGCCTTACCTTCTACAGGATTAGAAAGCAACTCTAGGAGCAGAAGACAGACTAGGAGCAATATCAAGAAACCTAGTGTCCCGCCTGTTTCTGAGAATGCAAGCAAGAAAGTAGAAGAACACCCTAGGAATTTACCGCTTCCCAAGAAGAAACATTTGTCATCTAGTTGTAATGTTAAGACTCCTGTTTCTAATGCATGTAATGATTCTGATTCTTTAATGCAAAAGAAATTTTTGTCTGTAAATGCTTGTGATGATAATGTTTCTAATAATGTGAAAAAGAATGATATGCCAGAACAGAAAAAGGGTCCTTTTGTAACTAAGGCCAAGTCTAGATACATTCGCAGACTTATTGCAAAAGCTAGGAAAACAACTAGCAGCCTATTACCTAAGGATCACATTAAGTTTTGTGAATGGAAACCAACTGGTAGAATGTTTGCACCTAAGAATGGCACAGTAGAAATAGTTCCCAATTCATCAACGGAAACCATCTCTAAGTGCACTCCACCTGTTACATCTAACCCCTTGGAACCAAATGTTAAACGGTTTCCATATACAAAATCCTCTGTTCTTTGCAGGTCATTGAAATTTGTCTTTGGATCATCGACTCGGGTTGCTCCAAGCACATGACCGGGAATCTGAAGCTGCTGATCAATTTTGTATGGCAGTTCATGGGGACTGTACGGTTTGGGAATGATCATGTTGCAGCTATTCTGGGTTATGGAGATCTTCGGTTTGGAAATTATCTTATCACTCGGGTTTACTATGTCGAAGGGTTGGGACACAATCTGTTCTCTGTCGGACAGTTTTGTGATGCTGATTTAGAGGTGGCATTTCGGAGAAACACTTGCTTTGTCAGGAATTTGGTTGGAGATGATCTCTTAATTGGGGATCGTGGCACCAATCTTTATGCAATTGACATAAACCAAATGGCCTCTTCATCACCTATTTGTCTCATGACCAGGGCAGGCGAAACAAAATCCTGGTTGTGGCATAGACGTTTGTCCCATCTGAACTTTGACACGATCAACAAGCTTGCCAAAGACGACGTCGTCTCCGGTCTTCCAAAATTCAAGTACACCAAAGAACACCTATGTCCATCATGTGAGCAAGGAAAGAGCAAAAGAGCAACATATAAACCTAAACCCGTACCTAGTTCGGTTGATAGGTTGCATCTGTTGCACATGGACTTATGTGGCCCAATGAGAGTTCAAAGCATTAATGGGAAGAAGTATATTCTTGTAATTGTTGACGACTATTCAAGATATACATGGGTGAAGTTTTTGAGATCAAAAGATGAAGCACCATGCACCATCATCACCTTTCTGAAGCGGATTCAAGTTCTACTTCAAGCTCCAGTTAGGATAGTACGAACGGATAATGGCACGGAATTTGTCAATCAGGAGTTAAGAACATTCTTTGAAGAAACTGGTATTACTCACCAGACATCAGCTGTTAAAACTCCACAGCAGAATGGAGTAGTTGAAAGAAGGAATCGAACCCTTGTAGAAGCTGCTCGCACTATGCTGATCTATTCCAGTGCACCTTTATTCTTATGGGCTGATGCTGTATCTACTGCTTGTTTTACTCAAAATCGATCCTTAATCCATCCAAGATTCAATAAAACCCCATATGAACTTGTCAACAACCGAAAACCGGATATTTCTTATCTTCATGTATTTGGTGCTTTATGCTATCCAACAAATGACAGGGAAGATCTGGGAAAGTTGAAGGCTAAGGGTGATATTGGAATCTTCATTGGGTATTCTGAAAACTCGAGGGCATTCAGGGTGTATAACAGGAGAACGAAAAAGATAATGGAGACGATGAATGTGAAGTTTGATGAAATTTCACAAATGGCTTCTGAGAGACTCGCTCTAGAACCCGCGCTTAACCCGATGACTTCCGGACATATCAGTTCGGGACTCGCACCTCAAGGAGCTCAATCAATTCATGTCGAACAACCAACAACTCAAGAACTGGATAATTTCTTCGAGTTCATGTACGATGAATACTATGGTGGCGCTTCGAAAAATGCATCTAACCAACATTCCGCTGCATCCACTCAACATCAACAACCACCACCAACTCCACCAATTCCAGATGCATCCACTACATTCGAAGCTGACGCACCAACTCCCTCGACATCAACATCATCTACATTTACTCCAGCAACTCCATTCATTGAAATTGTTCTACCAAGAATTGATGAGCAAGAACCAAATAATGTTGTGTTAGACGATGAAGTCTTTGAAAACCCGTTTGGAACGGAATCTGGTGAATCATCTTCCAGATTACATGAACCGTCTAACACGCAGTTATTCAGTCCAAGGTATCCTTCAACTCTACAGTGGACAAAAGACCATCCGATTGAACAGGTTATTGGTGAACCCTCAAGACCAATTCAGACGAGAAAACAACTTCATACCGATTGCGACATGTGCATCTATGTCTGCTCAGTCAGTCTCATAGAACCTAAGAACATTCGGGAAGCAATGGCAGATAATGCCTGGATTGAAGCGATGCAGGAAGAACTTCTTCAATTTCAAATCCATGACACTTGGGATTTAGTTCCAAGACCAATTGACAAACTAGTCATTGATCTTAAGTGGTTATGGAAAAACAAAAAGGATGAAGAAATGACTGTGATTCGCAACAAGGCTCGTCTGGTGGCAAAGGGATTCAGACAAGAAGAAGGGATAGATTTTGAAGAGTCATTCGCACCGGTTGCAAGGCTTGAAGCAGTCAGGATTTTCTTAGCTTATGCCGCTCACAAGAACATCACGGTTTATCAGATGGACATCAAGACGGCGTTCTTGAATGGAACTCTGAAAGAAGAAGTGTACGTTAGTCAGCCAGACGGATTCGTTGACAAAGATCATCCGGAATACGTCTACAGGCTAAAGAAGGCAATCTATGGTTTGAAACAAGCCCCACGGGCGTGGTATGACGAGTTATCATCTTTCTTGTTGTCAAATAATTTCACCAAAGGAACAATTGATCCAACCTTGTTTACAAGAAAATACAAAAATGACATTTTGATTGTTCAGATTTATGTGGACGACATAATTTTTGGGTCCACTAATCCGACACATTCAAAACATTTTGAAAATCTCATGAAAAGTAAATTCGAAATGTCCATGATGGGAGAATTAAAATTCTTTTTGGGTTTACAAATTCATCAATCCCCACGTGGTATTTTTCTAAATCAGGCTAAATACACAATTGAGATTTAAAAAAAACATGGTATGGAAAATTGTGACTCTGTTGGTACCCCAATGGTCACTTCACCAAAAATTGGCGTTGACCTATATGGGAAACCCATGGATCCGAAGAAATATCGGAGCATGATTGGTTCTCTCATGTACCTAACTGCAAGCCGACCAGATATTCATTTTGCTGTTTGCTTACTTGCACGGTTTCAGGCAAGGCCTACCGAACTTCACCTCCAAGAGGTTAAACGGATCTTTCGATACCTTCGAAGAACCATTAACATGGGTCTTTGGTATCCGAAGGATTCGGAGTTTACACTAATTGCCTTTTCAGATGCAGATCATGCTGGATGCCAAGTAACAGCGAAAAGTACATCAGGCGGAGCGCAATTTCTGGGAGAAAAGCTAGTAGGCTGGTCATCAAGGAAATAAGACTGCACTGCTTTATCAACAGCAGAAGCCGAGTATGTGTCTCTATCTGCGTGTTGTGCTCAAGTCCTTTGGATGAGAACTCAACTCACAGATTATGGTTTCTCTTTCAACCGCATACCTTTGTATTGCGATTCAAAAAGTGCCATAGCCATCTCGTGCAACCCAGTGCAACACTCGAAGACCAAGCATATTAGAGTCCGCTACCACTTCATAAAAGAGCACGTTGAAGAGGGTACTGTTGAATTGTTTTTCGTTAAGACTGAATATCAACTCGCCGATCTATTTACTAAGGCCCTCCCAAAAGAGCGGTTTGAAAACTTAGTTCGTCGAATTGGAATGCGAAGCCTAACTCCCGTAGAGTTAGAAAGTCTTCTCGAATCTCATTGATTTACTTCATAAAGCTTCGCATGTAAATATTTCTGTAAATATTTTGGTAAACTTCTTTTGTAAATATTTATGTATATATTTTTGGTAAATATATACATACCTTTAAAAAAAAAAAATCAAAATATAAAAATAGAAAATTTGAAAAAGCCATAAAAAATATAAAACATCAAAAACCAAAAATATTCTTCTCACGACATGTCTCTCGTCTAATCAATATTCTGTACGTACTTAGAAATGTCATTCAACAATGATACGGGTATTTACAGATGCTTGAGCGAGAGTTATTTTTTATGTTTTTCTAAAACATGTCGTTTCTCAATTATTCTTCATTAAGGCTTTCGTGCATTTCAGTACGAAACCCGTGCTTTATTGTGAAATCTTTTATCGTGGATCGAGTTCTCAACTCGAAAAGATTTCATACTAAAGGCCACACTGATGACTTCTGATTATTTCCGATCAGGACTCGCAATGTTAAGGGCGAAAAGCTAAAACCCGTGAGCACTTAATCAAAATTGTTTCAAAAGATTTTTCAAAGTCTTTTTTATAAATTTTGTGCTCACAACAACTCCCTCGAATACCACTAAATGCTTTTAAACTCAAAAGCTTAACCATTTGCTCTGATTAAGGGGGAGTATAAGAAGAAAAATGTTCCATTTTTCATGCTAAAATCAGTCCGTCTCTCCACAAAAAGTTTCATTTTAATCAACTGTTTCCAAAAATACCACTTCATGCTATTTTTGAGGGGGAGATTAAGTGTTTTAATATATGGGGGAGAGGACGTGATTAAAATGTGATCTAAAAGAAGTTTTGTCGTTTGAATCTCAAAACGAGTTCTTCAAAAAGACTCAGCATGAACCCTCGAATTGACGAATCTAAATGTCCGTTCTCGAAAAGACATGTCCTGGACGGGTAATAATTTCAAGCTGGTTTTCCAGTGATGTAAGCGTGTCTCGCAAAGGACTTGTCTGAGTAGAATGTACCAATTCGAGAGATGATCATTGAATATGACCGGGACGGGTAATAATTTCAAGCTAGTCTAACTAGTGATGTAAGCGTGTCTCGCGAAGGTCGTGTTCATTGAAAGTCGATCATTTCAAATGTGCGAACTCTACCCAACATGTGCAATTTATTACAAAAATGCATGAGCACATGTGAAGGGGGAGTGTTTCATAAATGCAAAACTCTTAATGTGTTAACAAAATGTGTTTTCTTATAAACACGTTGAGAGATTTTTCACAAGGTTTAATGGCATGTGACAAATAATCTAGAATAATCATGGAGTAATAAGGTGATTATGGTTAGGTTATGTCCAATGATCCACCAGAACCGGAGGGATCTACCCAAGGACAATTCCAATAGCTTAGCATTAGAAGTCCTTAGGAAAGATTGAAAAAAGGAGTATAATGAGAAAGGAGAAAGAAGGGGTTGAAGAATGAAAAAGAAAAGTTTGTGTAAGGGTGAAAAGAAATAGCCCTCCATGAAAACTTAGGTCAGAAACCGGGTCAATACATCTGCTATCGGTACTCACCAAGGTGATACTGGTATTGAAGACAAGACGTCATGGACCCAGTGACGCAATGCACCACCCCTCCTATCCACTCAGATATCTCTTAAAAGATATTTGTTTCATTTCTCACGGAGAACACTACGTAATCTATCGACCTCTCACTCCGAGATGTGTTGATATTGAAAAGGTGGCACTCTGCTCCATGCCTCCGATGACTAAAACCAAAACGCACATAATTGAGTCTAGAGACATGAGATTCATCAAAGATCTCTTAGGAACACTTCCTATGCAATACACTTGTGTTCACCTCAAAGGATACAAGTTGTATGAGTCTTAATGAGATCTAAAGAATCTTGCCTCACGACATGATGGCCGAAGGACGATTTATTGCTAACTGTTTTATGCAGGTACCGACGAAAGTCCATCCATCATCATCATCTACAACTACGACACATCAGGACAGAAGATGTAGATCAAGGCAAGACGACTCTTTGAAGATCACAGCGCATGAAGGAACATTGATTAAAGAATTCTATACAGTGACTCACGTAGTTCAAGACGGCAAATGCAAAAGACCAATCACGGGAGCATCATTGAAATGACCATCCCTTAGGGGGAGATTGTTAGCATTTATTTTAATGCTATTTAGGAAAGTGATAGTCATTTGTTATCTTGTACTTAAGTGTCATGTATAATATGGTCTATGTAAAGTGGGCTAGAAGTATTAGATTAGTTAGTTGTTATTTTGTATAAGTGTAGTACAATTTCTAAGCCCACATCCAAGTCCATTTAAAAGCCCACCAAAGGTCTAACCTTGGTTGGCTGTGGTATATATCCAACGCACACACACTCTTCACTGTGTGCCTCACTTTAGATAAGAAAAGAGTGTGTGTGTGTGTGAAAGCTTCACCATAGTCCTTTGTATTATCTTTCATATTAATGAATATAATCATTTGACTAGAAATAACCATATGATCCATACATATTCTCTTATTGTTCTATACATGTTAGTGAGTGTCATCAAGTGTTAGTTTGTATGATAAAGAAGAGATTTGTGGTGTTACAATTGATATGACCAAGAAACACGTTTGGAGGTGGAGGAAACACCATAAACTCGAACTAAAGATTAAACTTTGAATTTTCGGTTTATTGATTGCCGAGGTGTGTATGTATTCTAGAGAGAGAAGTCTAGAACACACACACACCTCGTGTGTTACAAATGAATCCTCAACCCTCCTAGTATTGACATAGGAGGGTATTTATTACAAGCTACAAGTTCTAACTTAGCAATATGACTAAACTAGTCCTTGTACTTTAAATGCTATTGCAATTCCCACATATGACAAAACTTTAAAGCTAACAATCTCTCCCCAAAGTGATGTCATACGGGAATTGCTTACAATGTTCCCTACAAGTAAAATTCAATACAAAAACATGAGAAAGATCTTCAAACTTCATTA
Source organism: Artemisia tridentata subsp. tridentata (assembly GCA_021014915.2). NCBI lineage: Eukaryota > Viridiplantae > Streptophyta > Magnoliopsida > Asterales > Asteraceae > Artemisia > Artemisia tridentata. The sequence goes on from CP139504.1 coordinate 10,840,372, forward strand.
CTTCGTTCAGCTTGCATAATCTTCTCAGCCGCCATTTCTTTACTTGCAGACGAACGAAGTGAGCAAATCTAATTAGGGTTTAATTCAGAGTGCCCTGTGTGCTCTCCCCTAATTAGCGCTCTCCCCCAAACTGACAACCTCATAATTTGAATGCCCTGAGTGCCCTGCAGTTCGAGGGAATATGGTATCAACATCTTTATCTCACCAAATGCATCCCAGTTATTTTTCCCATGAGAGATCAGCCCGTACATTTCTCTCCCCTGCTGGTTACGATTAATCAGAATCAGCATACTGATGTGTACGTGAAATACAAACTGGAAGCCCTTTATAAGGAATCATATCAGCCCGTGAGAAGATGTCGATATACCCAATCTAACCTCCTGAATCAAAACAACGGCTTCATGTAGTGACTACTGATGGAGAAAACCCACCATAACGAACTTGAGACTGAAGTAGAATAACCCAAACTTGTGACTTAAACTTGCACGATAGTGTGACTAAGAACCTATACTGAGCACTACAACGTAACTCCTTAAAGCATATAGGTCGTTTCATATACCCATCCATCCTTCCTTAACTGTATATGAACCTCTTGAATAATCCACATCTTTGTGTGACACTGAGTACTACAACGTATCTCCTTTAAGTGATAGTTAACTAGGTCTTCGTCCATCCTCCCCTTGACCTATGAAAACTAGATAACCCAAGACTTAATCACTATTCCCATGAGTGCCCAAACAAGGATCTCGAAGAATCATGCATCCAACCAACCCCGATATCTTCAAGATACTAAGTACACGTACCTGAGATATTCCACTTCAACTTCAAATAAGTAATAATGAATCATCATCCTTGTAGTCACAGCTGATAATTTGACCATTGTCATCTGATTGTGAATCTTGATCAGGATCTTTTCGGCTATACGTGGTAATTTTGAAGGTGCAGTCCGACAATTTCAATTGTGATTATGATGTGAAATATGCCATAAAATGACATTATAATGATGCTGGAAAAATTTGAGTTTAAGAAAATTTTTTTTTTTTTTGCCAAAGGTTGTCCGATATCGCAGAAGCTTCTTTGTCCGATATCGCAGTTGATAAAACTTCTCGGACAGAACTTCGATAATTTGAACTGCGATAAGTATGATCAGACTTCAAATGCGATAACCATCAAATGCGATAACCATCTGAGTTGTCAACTGCGATAAGGCCAAATGCGATAGGATTGCTGAAATGCGATAATGTCCAATTGCGATAACTATCGCAATTCTCATACAAGAAATGCGATAAACAAGACGAATTGCGATAACTCGCTGGCTGCTATGCAATTGCGATAAAACGCATATTTCTACCCATTTTCACTAACTTTTTGACTTTTAGCTACAATCCCACGCAACTCCCATACTTGTCTGCCATGATTTCTGCCAACTTTCACTAACTCTTCACACTCCAATAATTCACAATCTTCACTAAAATAATCAATAACAAATCTTTTACAAAATTTGTTAGTGATTTTCGATCAATGAACCAAGAACAAACCAAAGTCTATTCTTCCTTTAAGCAAGATTTGAGTGAAGAACTAGTGAACTTACACAGCCCAAGTCGACATATCACAAAACAAACACAACCTTTGATCTTCAACATGTGTACGATTTGAACCAAAAACACAAACAGCCACGTTTTTGAAGATAAAAAAAACGCAACTTTTTGGTACTTATGAACATGAATCGAACACAAAGCATCAAAACTGCTACTGATGAACAGTAACAATCAAGAACACACCAAAAATCACATATTATACCTAAAAACACACCACGATTCGCCCCCGGTTAGCTCTGATACCAATTGATATGACCAAGAAACACGTTTGGAGGTGGAGGAAACACCATAAACTCGAACTAAAGATTAAACTTTGAATTTTCGGTTTATTGATTGCCGAGGTGTGTATGTATTCTAGAGAGAGAAGTCTAGAACACACACACACCTCGTGTGTTATAAATGAATCCTCAACCCTCCTAGTATTGACATAGGAGGGTATTTATTACAAGCTACAAGTTCTAACTTAGCAATATGACTAAACTAGTCCTTGTACTTTAAATGCTATTGCAATTCCCACATATGACAAAACTTTAAAGCTAACATGTACAGTTACAAATATCACGTCAATTTGAATTTCATATTAAACAATTAGTGAAATCATACTTTAAAATGGTTTTTCCTGTAACAAAAAAAACTGCCAGTAAATAATATCAAATACTATATCTCTGTCTAATTTTTTAAAGATGTTTAGTTACATGTTCTAAGTGATTTAGAGCAACAAATGCCTCATAAATGTGACTTTTATTATAAATTATTACAAAAATTATACTTTTAACTAGTTTTTCCTGTAACAATTAAATACAAAAAAATCACCTGCGATCAATATCACATATCATAACTCTATCTAAAGTTTTAAGGATGTTTAGTTACAAGTTCTAAGTGATGCACAGTTACAAATATCACGTCAATATGAATTTCATATTAAACAATTAGTGAAATCATACTTTAAAATTGTTTTTCCAGTAACAATAAAATATAAAAAAAAACTGCCAGTAAATAATATCAAATACTGTATCTCTGTCTATTGTTTTAAAGATGTTTAGTTACATGTTCTAAGTGATTTAGAGCTACAAATGCCACATCAATGTGAACTTTATATTAAATTATTACAAAAATTATACTTTTAACTAGTTTTTTTGGAAACAATTAAATACAAAAAAATCACCTGCGATTACTATCACATATCATAACTCTGTCTAAAGTTTAAAGGATGTTTAGTTACAAGTTCTAAGTGATGTACAGTTACAAATATCACGTCAATGTGAATTTCATATTAAACAATGAGTGAAATCATACTTTAAAATGGTTTTTTCAGTAACAATAAAATATAAAATAAAAAAACTGCCAGTAAATAATATTAAAATACTGTATCTCTGTCTAATGTTTTAAAGATGTTTAGTTACATGTTCTAAGTGATTTAGAGCAACAAATGCCACATCAATGTGACTTTTATATTAAATTATTACAAAAATTATACTTTTAACTGGTTTTTCAAGTAACAATTAAATACAAAAAAAAAATCACCTGCGATCAATATCACATATCATAACTCTGTCTAAAGTTTTAAGGATGTTTAGTTACAAGTTCTAAGTGATGCACAGTTACAAATATCACGTCAATATGAATTTCATATTAAACAATTAGTGAAAGCATACTTTAAAATGGTTTTTCCAGTAACAATAAAATATAAAAAAAAAACTGCCAGTAAATAATATCAAATACTGTATCTCTGTCTATTGTTTTAAAGATGTTTATGTGGAAAACTAGAAGGGGGGTTGAATAGTTTTTGCCGTTTCTTTTGTTTTAATTTGTTAGTTATAGGTAAACATTCACAAATTAAGTTATCACACAATATAAACTAGAGATAAAGAGATGAAAGATCAAACCACATAACACAAGTGTTTATAGTGGTTCGGCTTGCAAGAGATCCTTATCCTTGCCCTACTCCACTTCCTCGAGTTGCTTACTCGAGAGATATCTTTCACTAAGAAACAAACTCCCTTCAAGGTGGAGAAAACCTTTACACGTCGCTTACTTCCTTTTCCGGTACTAAGCTAAACACCGGGTTCTTTTCACAAGGTAGAACCAACCTGACGTCGCCTACTTACTTTACCGACACTAAGCTAGATGTCGAGTTCTTTACACGGGTACAACCACTCCCTACACTCTTTGTACTTTAAGGACTAAAGTACTAACCACACTTACTGATCTAACTGATACAAATGATAAGAAACACTTAAAGTGTTTACACAGAACCTATACTGCAACTTCACAACAGTCTGCTTGTTTGAAGCTTGTATACTTGATCTTCTTTGCTACAAAAGAAACATCAATGATATTTATAACTACTATGGTTAGTAACTAAAGTGTATGTATGTGTTTTTCTTTTCTAAGTGGATAATAAGATCAAATGCCAAGCCTGCTATTTATAGGCAAGCAAGGAAAGGCTCCTACGGATCCGGCGGATCCCTCAGAAGGGATCCGTCCTTGTATGGACTTGGATCCGTGGGATGGTGACAGCTATGGATTAGTTGTCTCTTACCATATCTTAGTTGTATCTTACCATATCATCCAAGATCTTCAAATGTCAACTATGTTGCTTGCATATCTATCCAAGATATCTTACTAAGATTGTATTTGTGATGTATACCATGATATCACTTAGTAACTTAAACTAAAGTTTCCATTAAAGGAAATACACATGTAATATAATGTTAGTGATCATGTTATATAAAAGATGTGTTTTGAAAAAGTCTTTAACTAGTATTTATAATTTGCTTAAGGAGTATACTTTGTGTTTGTCATGAACAAAACATTAAGCAAAGATCGTAAAATATAAATAACGTTTTTAGTACGATATTTGTATTAACAATCTCCCCCTTTTTGTTGATGACAAAACATAAATTATATTTTTAAGCAAATAAGTAAATATAGTTTAAATCCCTTTTAAAAATATAGATTAAGTTTTTAGTTATTCAAATTTTGATTACTATTATAAAATAGCTTAGTATGAACTAATTATGTAAACTTAATCCTTTTTCCTTTCTCCCCCTTTTTGTCGAAACAAAAAGAAGAGGTGCGTGGCGGAATGTGATTTTGAGAACTTTAATAGCTCCCCCTTGTTTTATACTCCCCTTAAATGGAGTAATCAAGGAAATGATGCATGAATCTACAAAACAAACGGTTAGTTATGACATGCTTATGAAATGCTCCCCCTCGATGTATACTCCTCATTACTCGAGTACCAACGTATACTAAGAAGGGTGTGGTATGCTGCAAATGAAGTGTTAGTAATAAATGACTTCAATGAAGAAGTAAAATGCTTGTTAAGTGTTCTTCGAAACAAGCCTATCAATATGTTTGACTTTAACAAGTAAGTGTCTGATCATTCCATGTATCTAAAGCAATCATACGCAAGATATAATATATAATGAAACTTATGTGACAAAAGTCATGAAATGATGTTACAAGTATAAAAGGTATCCTAAAAAGTCCTAAAACAAATGCCTATGATGAAGTGAAGTTAAGTTAGTGACGCTAGTGTTGGTGTTAGTTAGTGATAACTTAATTGATGACTAAAGGTTGATGCAGGTAGGTTTGTTGCTAATCCATGAGGTTGATGATTAGTGAAGAAGATGATGGAAGGTGGTGGTTTTAAAGAATGCAATGATTCTAATGTATAGCAAATGCTATAAAGGTATTGAAGATGGTTGATACCTATATGTAGACGAAAATGACATCATATGCTGAGAGAGTTGGTTGGAATGAATGTTCTGTTTGTACTTACAGTGACATGCTTGATATGAATCAGGAATGAAGATCATGAGATCCTATGATTGTGTTCTAGATACTTAAGATGTCTTAGATGAGATGAAAATTCTATACTTGTTGGTTACGAGAAGGTTGTTTGGTTTCTAAATGGTTAAAAACTGAACTTGGTACCTACGGATTTAGCGGATCCAAAATTTTGGTTCCGTCTTTATAGTCTTTTGGTTCCGTGTGATAAAAATTGATTTAATCAATTTTTGTTGATTTGATCTAATGAAGGTTTAAGCTAAGGTTTACTCACAATCATGGAGTTGGTTTTAGTAATTTGAATCAAGGTTTTGGTGCAGAACTACAATGTTGAACTAGTAAGGTGTTATGACGATAGTATTGAAAATTACTTTTTGTGTCAAAACAAGATATCATATTTTAGAGCATAATTATATATTGAAAATTTGTTTGTGACGAAAGTCTCAAACATGAAGGTTCCTAGAGACGATAAAATCTTAAAAGCGATTATTGTGATGATACTACAAACTTCTATTTTGCTTGTTTTGATGATGACATGATGGAGGCAAGCCATTTAGTTTCTAAGTTACTAATGTCGTAGATGTTTGAAACCATATTGTTGTCATCTTGAGTGTTTGTTTTATCAATCCACATAGATTCATCCAAGTGTTGAAGAGTGGTAATAATGTCATGTGATGGGTTAATTATTAAGCTTGAAGATGGGGATGAGATTCCTTTTTTTAGGTGGTGATGATTGAGGTTCATGAATCTTTGGATGGAGAGAATGAACTGTCATGGGTCCTAAGTTTTCAAGACTTATTTGTGGAGAGGTGGTTGATGTAAGTTGAAGATCTTCTAATTCTTCAGAATGTGGTTGTGGAGATGTTGATGGTGTCCTAAAGAGTTCCATAGGTTTAAGTTTTGGTGAAGATGGTGATAATGCAGACTTCTTAGTTTGTGGTGGAGCGGGAGCTAGTGGTGTTGTAGTTGCTACAGGAGTAATGGTAGGAGGTGATGTTGTTGTATTGGATGAGTTTGTAGCGGATGAAATTGAAGAAGAGTTTATGTTGACTATGGAAGTCGTAATAGTAGTTGTTGTGGTGTTTGGAGATCTAACAGGAAAGGTTACATTACGAAGTGGGTTTGCATACCAATAAGGTCTGACACTAATTCTAGCCGTGCGTCTGTATGGTCTAGACATGTGAACTTTCTGGAGATGGTATGTGAATTTTGTGTAGTTTTAGTGTGCTATGATTATCTCTAACATTTATACTTCCTAATTGTATGAAAATTGGTGTTTGGATTAAATGATTGTGAGTGACTTGAAACAGGATAAAGTTGTTTGTCCTATAGTCAGACCATAGAAATGGAGTTGTGTGATTTTGTTGTAGAAACTTTTAGGTGAAGTGTGATGGCTAAAATGTGTAAGAGAGAAGATGGCTGAGTTGTGTTGTGAATTGAAAATCCTAAAGTTCTAATTTATAGACAGAAGGTTTGTGAGTCTGTGTGTTTGGATTTGATGTGAATCCAATAGAAAATGTTGGTTTCTAATGATTTGGAACAGAGATTTGTGCAGGTCATATCAATGAAGTCAATCCATTAAGCTTGGGTTGAGTAATATGTTGTGGATATGCAGTTAATACAAGAGGATAGTGGAAAATCTGATGATTTGATATGTCCACGGATTTGACGGATCCCTAAAAAGGGTTCCTTCTTTGTATTGGTTTGGTAACTCACACCTAAAGTTTTTAAAAATTTAAATTTTGGTGGGAAATTTTGTTCCTAAGTTTCTAAGAATTCCTAAATGATTCTAAGATGAATTATGATTAGTACATGAATCCTAGATGATACTAAACACTAAGATTTAAGAATCGGGATGAGTTTAAAAAGTTTTAGAATTTTGCTGGGAAACCTGCGGATCCAAAGTGGATAAAAGGCGGAACCATTTTCTGGGATCCGCCAAATCCGCAGGTAGGCGGATGGCGGATCCAACGATTAGCCTTGGCGGAACCCTGTTTTGGGATCCGCGGGATCCGTAGGCCTAAAACTAAGAAAGTAAACAGAACATATGTCATATTTCGCGTTTTTCGACGAAAACCCGAAAATTCATCTAGACCTTACTTAACATCTAATATGTATATCAAAACAACTAAATATATTAACACATGATTCCATATGGTTTAATCCATACTTAGAAACTTACCGTTTATTCCAATCATAGGTTTAGACTTGACAAATAGATAACTCCGAGTGTTATCAATCTGCAATAATCAGTTAGTTCATATACACAAAAATAAATCTCAACCAAGTATAAAAATAGACCTAATCATTAAACTTCATCATTTGAGCCAAACAGTGGCATAAGTTTTGGAAAATTGATAACCATGTGCATTATCATCAGTTAAAGTTGAGCTAGAACACATAAGCATAAATTACTAAAGACAAGTCTTAACGAACATAAAAAAAAATGATCATATAGGATCTGAAGAACAACTGTTCCAGACGTTCATTTATTCTCGCTTTTCATTCAATATTTTGAGTATCTTCTTTTGACCCTTTCGGAGTTTCATCATCCATCGTCCTGCACATTTTAGAACTCCCTTTGTTTGTCGGCTTTCTTCAGATTCATTGTTGAGAGATGGAAGTTGACTTAAGTAATCTAATAGAGGAAGTTTTGAGTTAGGTAATCCATCTTCGTCACTAGCTGATGATGATGATGAAGATGAAGATGAGAGACAAGCTCGTTTCCCTTTTCCTACTTTCACTCTATGGTCACTAAGAGGGACAAAGGTGTGTTTGATTTCGGGGTAATCTGGGACAAAGCCAACTGAATTTGGAGGTATAGGAATGGAAGCTTTGAACAAACGAGTGAGTAGCATTCCATATGGTAATGTGGTTTTCCCTAGGACACGTATATCAACCATTCTTTTGGCGATATAGTAAGCAAGATTGAATTTTTGATGAGTTGAGATACAATAGAGCATATAGCATAATCCAGCATTCACGTGATCTTTGTTTCCAATAGTACTAATGACATTAGCTCTTAGAATTTCTTCGAGTCTTTTGAACTCAGGTTTGAGTTCATTGAGTTCCATAGCAAATGGATCTCGATTGACATCTTTTCCCCGAAGTTTCTTAATTGGATTGGTTCTAGTGTTAAAAAGATGATCTCGGATAATTTCTTTAGGAGTTAGAGGAGTGTCGTAAGGATGTTCCCTTCCTAGATGTGAATTTAGAATGGTTAAGGACCATTTGTCAGAATAAAAGCATGTTCCTTCACTTGGGATGTGTAACACTTCCCCAAAGTGGTCTAAAGGAAAATTGTAGGAGTTTTGGTTAACATTGAAGTTGATGCTAAATGATCCATTGTCATCAGAAATAAGTTTTACTGAGGCATAATATTCGAGAATGAATCGAGGAATGATAGGTTCATCTATGTCGAGAAGTGAGTCAAATTGAATGGTGGCCATTTGTTCACGAATGTTTGTTTCTTCTAAAAATGAAGAGTCTACGGTTCTACCCTCATGAACGTACCGACTTTCTAAAGCTTTGAAAAGTTGGACTTGAGCATCTGTGAGTCCTTTTGTTTGATGATGTTTGGGTAGATACTTCTTTGTTTTCTTGTGATCGTAATTTGTGGCAGGAGGCATGATTTTCCTATTCATAAACAATTTTATAATTTTAGTTACACTAATCTAGGATACATGAAATGTGGACAAGTATGGAGGTGTGGTTAAGATGTTTGAAAAATACACGTTTTGTGATAAAACACTTTATACCCCAAACATTCTTGTTTGACGTTTCGATTTTGTATTAGCAATGTTTGAAATTCATTTTACCTAGTTAAGGGATTCTATAAGAAAGCTTATTCTAATTGAAGATTTAAACAGAAGTTTGATTCATTGAATTGTTAAAGAGTTTAACAAAATGGAATTCCTATTCAACTTTTGATAAAACAGATATCTGTAGTGTAAGAAAAATAATAAACCCTAATTTTGAATTGAAATAAATTAATGAACTTACAGTGAGTGATTAAGCACGAATATGAGATGGAGGACCTAATTTTTGATTTAGGGATTGTGAGAGTCGACTATGAGTTGATATTGAGAGTTTAATTTGGTGTGTAGTGCAGTAAGGAGTGTTTGGTAATTTAAAGTTGAATTTAATGACTGACGGATTCGGCGGATCCTTCACAAGGGTTCCGCCCTTGTGGTCAATTGGATCCGTAGGATCAGAACAAGATTGTGGTATTTTTGTTTTTGGTTAAATTAAGATTTGGACGAATGTTTTGATTATTTCTAGATATTAGTATGTTTTTATAAGGAACGGAGATTTCTTACTTGAGATGTTAGTAAGAAGATTTAGTGCTATAATCCTTTGAGAGATTTTCTTAATACAGCATATTGTATTCACTGTTCAAAACAGTCGAGCAAAGTAATTGTTAAGATGAATGATTGCAAGGTTGACAAAACAGGAGAGAATTGGTAATAGAAACTAAAGACATAAACTACGGGTATTTTCTCCACTCTTCTCCTTAACTTGTTTAAGGAATGTTTGTTTCTTAGTGATTTGTGGTACAATGTCTTACATTGGCACACAGCATGTTTAGAGATCTATTGCTTTCATTATTAATGATCTAAGAATGATAGTTAAACACAAGGTTTGGTGTTCTACTAATGTATTGCTATTTTTATGGTTATCCAAAGAATTAACTATTTTGATCCTTAATGCAAAATGATTTTTATCCTAAATTTTCATGATTGAGTGAAAACAATTTCCTAGTTGTTTGGTATTTGAAGTTTTACTTATTATGCATGATTTTTGGTCATAGCATATCTTGATAAGGAGATGAGGCTTTACTAAGTTTTAGCAAAAGCTAGAGTATATGAAAATAGGAGAATATGTTTTTCCCATATGTTCAAATTCAAATTAGATACTTTTGATTTATGCTCTAGAGTTATCAATCTTACTTAGATTCTAGAGAAAAAACTAGATTATTTGAATCTCAATGTTTTCTAATGTATTGAATTATTACAAACAATATTGTTTAAACCTAAGTATTATTATGAAGATATAAACCTTTATAATATGGTGAGATTATCCTAAAATTAATTTTCTTCCAAGTTCTTTTTAAGGTTATTAAGTTAGAACTCACTTAGGAACATTCATGGATGTAATAATCACAAAATGTGTTGGTTAAAATTTATAGAGTTCTTGCAAGTTTCAAGAACTTACCTATTTATGGGTATTTCCTAAGTGTTGAGATATAACACAAGAATAAGAGACAACATTTGTCTTGGGGTGTTATATCCGATTATAGCAAAGGTTTTAAAACCTTTTCCTAGTAATTATCCTATCTTATACACATGTAGTTTTTATTATTACATAGGTATTAATAATTATACCTTAAAGAAATAGTTATGAAATCATAAATCATCTATGAGTAGAGTTATGAGAGTTCATACCTTTTTGATGATTAATACCAAAAGTGCTATTAATCCAGATGAGCACTCAAGTGATTAGAGAAGATACCTTTGTATTCATCAATGTATCTTGAGTAAGATCATAACGACCAAACCCTTCATACCTAGAGAAAACTTGAGTGTTTGGTCCCCAATATTTCATGGGTCCTTTTTGGGTTAAACAACATATTACCATGGTTCACTAATATCTCCGAAATGGTATTTGTTTACTAAGCTCATTTCCTATGTATGATTTTACTGTTGTCTTAACAACATTCCTGTCTTTGATCGTTTTTGAATTAGTTTTACTTGAATATTGATTTTTTTGATTTTTCTACTGCACTCACGGATCCTTTGTTTATACTACACGGATCCAAAGTTTTGGATCCGTGGGATCCGCGGCTTACCAACTCAGTTGGTGTGTTTTGATTTTCATTTATCGTTTCAAAATCACTTAAATGACTATTTTTCATAAAATCAGGCTTGAAGCTACCATGAGATGACTTAAGAATTCTCATAGTGTCATCTGCACAGTTTATATGTTTATTGAATCTTTGAAACTTGAGATTTTGTTTTATGTATTTGCTTAGTGTGAGTTTATGTGATACTAATTTAAGTTCTATTTCTTGACATGATGCACAACATTCAGTTTCCACTTTTTCTTCCAAGTTTTTAACTTTTTCTTTCAGCTTATGTATTTAATTCATTAAGTATTCCTCTTTGGTTTTCAAGTTCTTATTTTCACTTATGACGTTTATAATGAACTTACTTAATCTATTGTATTCTATATCTAATGTGTCGTAGTTTTTAAATATATATGAAGAGTCAGAGGATACATTTTCTGTTTTGTTAGCCGTACTATCCACTTTGTTGTCTTTTAACATATCTTCACTGTTGAAACTAGTGCTAGAAGCTATCAACTCCTTTTTGCCTCTAGGTAACTCCGAGTCTTTTTCCATTATTGCTAGATGAGCTTTGAGGTATCCTATGAGCTCGTCTAATGTCATCCTTGAATGATCCTTAGAATCTTCAATATTAGTTGCTTTAACTATCCACTTTGGGTCAAGATCTTTCCTGTCAAAATACTTACTAGAAATGGATTTATCAAGAGCTTTAGGTGAAATATTGTGTCTAGCTAAAGTACTATCTAGATCTAAGTCTTTTGACATTACATACAAAAAAATAGGTTTTTCCAAACTATAAAAACTGTTTTTGCTGACTGGTGATCTTTGCAAGGATTTCCCTTCTTTAAAGTTTTCAAAATCGATTTGATCGTTTCAAGTTTAAAATACAGTTTATTTTAAAAATCTTGAGTAACGTAGCTCTGATGCCAATTGTGGAAAACTAGAAGGGGGGTTGAATAGTTTTTGCCGTTTCTTTTGTTTTAATTTGTTAGTTATAGGTAAACATTCACAAATTAAGTTATCACGCAATATAAACTAGAGATAAAGAGATGAAAGATCAAACCACATAACACAAGTGTTTATAGTGGTTCGGCTTGCAAGAGATCCTTATCCTTGCCCTACTCCACTTCCTCGAGTTGCTTACTCGAGAGATATCTTTCACTAAGAAACAAACTCCCTTCAAGGTGGAGAAAACCTTTACACGTCGCTTACTTCCTTTTCCGGTACTAAGCTAAACACCGGGTTCTTTTCACAAGGTAGAACCAACCTGACGTCGCCTACTTACTTTACCGACACTAAGCTAGATGTCGAGTTCTTTACACGGGTACAACCACTCCCTACACTCTTTGTACTTTAAGGACTAAAGTACTAACCACACTTACTGATCTAACTGATACAAATGATAAGAAACACTTAAAGTGTTTACACAGAACCTATACTGCAACTTCACAACAGTCTGCTTGTTTGAAGCTTGTATACTTGATCTTCTTTGCTACAAAAGAAACATCAATGATATTTATAACTACTATGGTTAGTAACTAAAGTGTATGTATGTGTTTTTCTTTTCTAAGTGGATAATAAGATCAAATGCCAAGCCTGCTATTTATAGGCAAGCAAGGAAAGGCTCCTACGGATCCGGCGGATCCCTCAGAAGGGATCCGTCCTTGTATGGACTTGGATCCGTGGGATGGTGACAGCTATGGATTAGTTGTCTCTTACCATATCTTAGTTGTATCTTACCATATCATCCAAGATCTTCAAATGTCAACTATGTTGCTTGCATATCTATCCAAGATATCTTACTAAGATTGTATTTGTGATGTATACCATGATATCACTTAGTAACTTAAACTAAAGTTTCCATTAAAGGAAATACACATGTAATATAATGTTAGTGATCATGTTATATAAAAGATGTGTTTTGAAAAAGTCTTTAACTAGTATTTATAATTTGCTTAAGGAGTATACTTTGTGTTTGTCATGAACAAAACATTAAGCAAAGATCGTAAAATATAAATAACGTTTTTAGTACGATATTTGTATTAACAGTTTAGTTACATGTTCTAAGTGATTTAGAGCTACAAATGCCACATCAATGTGAACTTTATATTAAATTATTATAAAAATTATACTTTTAACTGGTTTTTTTGGAAACAATTAAATACAAAAAAATCACCTGCGGTTACTATCACATATCATAACTCTGTCTAAAGTTTAAAGGATGTTTAGTTACAAGTTCTAAGTGATGTACAGTTACAAATATCACGTCAATGTGAATTTCATATTAAACAATGAGTGAAATCATACTTTAAAATGGTTTTTTCAGTAACAATAAAATATAAAACAAAAAAACTGCCAGAAAATAATATCAAATACTGTATCTCTGTCTAATGTTTTAAAGATGTTTAGTTACATGTTCTAAGTGATTTAGAGAACAAATGCCACATCCATGTGACTTTTATATTAAATTATTACAAAAATTATACTTTTAACTCATTTTTCAAGTAACAATTAAATACAAAAAAAATCACCTGCGATCAATATCACATATCATAACTCTGTCTAAAGTTTTAAGGATGTTTAGTTACAAGTTCTAAGTGATGCACAGTAACAAATATCACGTCAATATGAATTTCATATTAAACAATTAGTGAAATCATACTTTAAAATGGTTTTTCCAGTAACAATAAAATATAAAAAAAAACTGCCAGTAAATAATATCAAATACTGTATCTCTGTCTATTGTTTTAAAGATGTTTAGTTACTTGATCTAAGTGATTTAGAGCTACAAATGCCACATCAATGTGACTTTTATTTTAAATTATTACAAAATTTATACTTTTAACTAGTTTTTCCAGTAACAATTAAATACAAAAAAATCATCTGCGAATAATATCACATACCATAACTCTGTCTAAAGTTTTAAAGGATGTTTAGTTACAAGTTCTATGTGATGTAGAATTAAAAATATCACGTCAATGTGAATTTTATATTGAACAATTAGTGGAATGATACTTTAAACTGGTTTTTCCAGTAAAAATAAAATATAAAAAAAACCACCAGTAAATAATATCAAATACTGTATCTCTGTCTAATGTTTTAAAGATGATTAGTTACATTTTCTAAGCGATTTAGAGCTACAAATGCCACATCAATGTGACTTTTATATTAAATTATTACAAAAATTATATTTTTAACTTGTTTTTCTAGTAACAATTAAATACAAAAAAATCACCTGCGATTAATATCACATATCATAACTCTGTCTAAAGTTTTAAGGATGTTTAGTTACAAGTTCTAAGTGATGTAGAATTACAAATATCACGTCAATGTGAATTTTATATTAAACAATTAGTGAAATAAGACTTTAAACTGGTTTTTCCAGTAAAAATAAAATAGAAAAAAATCACCAGTAAATAATATCAGATACTGTATCTCTGTCTAATGTTTTAAGTGATTTAGAGCTACAAATGCCACATCAATGTGACTTTTATATTAAATTTATAAAAAATTATACTTTTAACTAGTTTTTACAGTAACAATTAAATACAAAAAAAATCACCCGCGATCAATATCACATATCATAACTCTGTCTAAAGTTTTAAGGATGTTTAGTTACAAGTTCTAAGTGATGTACAGTTACAAATATCACGTCAATGTGAATTTCATATTAAACAATTAGTGAAATCATACTTTAAAATGGTTTTTTCCAGTAACAATAAAATATAAAAAAAAAAACTGCCAGTAAATAATATCAAATACTGTATCTCTGTCTAATGTTTTAAAGATGTTTAGTTACATGTTCTAAGTGATTTAGAGCAACAAATGCCACATCAATGTGACTTTTATTATAAATTATTACAAAAATTATACTTTTAACTGGTTTTTCAGTAACAATTAAATACAAAAAAAATCACCTGCGATCAATATCACATATCATAACTCTGTCTAAAGTTTTAAGGATGTTTAGTTACAAGTTCAAAGTGATGTACAGTTACAAATATCACGTCAATATGATTTTCATATTAAACAATTTGTGAAATTATACTTTAAAATGGTTTTTCCAGTAACAATAAAATATATAAAAAAAAAAAAACTGCCAGTAAATAATATCAAATACTGTATCTCTGTCTAATGTTTTAAAGATGTTTAGTTACATGTTCTAAGTGATTTAGAGCTACAAATGCCACATCAATGTGACTTTTATTTTAAATTATTACAAAAATTATACTTTTAACTGGTTTTTCCAGTTACAATTAAATACAAAAAAATAACCTGCGAATAATATCACATACCATAACTCTGTCTAAAGTTTTAAGGATGTTTAGTTACAAGTTCTATGTAATCTAGAATTAAAAATATCATGTCAATGTGAATTTTATATTGAACAATTAGTGGAATTATACTTTAAACTGGTTTTTTCAGTAAAAATAAAATATAAAAAAAACCACCAGTAAATAATATCAAATACTGTATCTCTGTCTAATGTTTTAAAGATGTTTAGTTACATGTTCTAAGTGATTTAGAGCTACAAATGCCACATCAATGTGACTTTTATTTTAAATTATTACAAAAATTATATTTCTAACTGGTTTTTCTAGTAATAATTAAATACAAAAAAATCACCTGCGATTAATGTAGGGTATTCACTATGCAAGAAACACTAGTTTGAGGCTTGTTTATGGATCGATTGAGTAAGAACTTAGAGAGATAAAGAGAGAGGTTGGGAGCCTTTGTAGAGAGAGAAACAAGATGAATTAGATTAATGTGAAAGGTCCAACCCTTCCCATGGGTGGGAAGGGAGTATATATAGTCTTACATAATATTATGCCCCTAGCGGGCTGTAGAGTGAGCTGACAGAGGGTAAAGACCCGACCCACTCCACAATACTAATAATACTAACTAAGCTACTACTAATATTACTGATAATCCTATGAGCTATGATGTATTAATAATTACTCGGGGTGACCGAGTCTTCAGCTGAATATTCATATTCCTAACAATCTCCCCCTAAGGGAGGTCACCCCAGAAGCAATGTTCTGAATTTCAGCACTTCTTCCTTGGATCTTGACATCATAGCTCGTAATCATTGAATCTTCAATATCAAAGATTGTTGTGCAAACATCAGTGATCCGAAGATGACTTCTCTTTTGTCTTGGATGAACTTTGAGTAATCTTTGAAAGTATCATTCCTCTTGAGTCTCCAAGTCATCTTTCAGTAGTAATACTCCATGTGATGAAATATATTAAGAGCCGACATGCTCACACGATATGGTGTCATGATCTTCAGCATCAGAGTTAGCAGAAGCTGTGTTGAAGGTCTTTTAGGGTGATCATGACTTCTTTGATGATGATGTGGTGTGAACATGTGGTGATGGATTGGCATCTTTTCTGCAACCAGCTACAACAGCAACCAGCTACAGCATTCCACAGCAACAACCGCCAGAAATTCCTGCATACGACAGTTAGCAATAATTCGACCGGTACTTACAAGTTTGGACTTCGAGATAGTCAACAGCATAGTGTGAAGACTCTCTCTAATCCTTACCAAGACCGTTCCTAATCGAAAACCCACAGAGGGCTTTTTAAGATTTTACCGTAGTAAATCAACGATTAGGTGAGTCGCTGGAGATCACTCCACGACAGTAGACCGGTTGAAACCGCCGCGACCACTAAGCGTAATCCACGAGGAATTACCGAAGTGACCTGCTTTCAGGGCTGCTTGATGTTGACCCTGGCAGGAATTTCCATTCAATCATTGAGAATTACATTAGTAAATTCTCTCATAAATGTTCTGGCAGATTGCTAAGATCTGCGTAGGACTCATGAGTTTACAACTGGTGTCCTTAATGTTGAACAACCAGTGTAGAAATAATTCGTGTCCCTATGAGATCTTATTATGCATCTCGTGGCTCTAGACTCTATTGTGCGTTTTGATTTGGTGATCGGAGGCTGGAGAGGACTGCCACCTTTTCAATATCATCTAACTCGGAGTGAGAGAGACGATAGGAATGTATTGAACTCCGTGACAATTGAAACAAGAATCCTTTGAGGGACCTTGAGTGGCTAGGGAGGGTTGTGCAGCGTATCACTGGGTCCATGATACTTTGTCTTCAATGCCAGCAATCAACTAAGTGATTCTGACAGCATATGTATTGACCCGGTTTCTGCCTAAGTTGTAAGGAGGGCTATTTCTTTTCACCCTTTATCTTTACAATTCTTTTTCATTCTTCAACCCCTTCAGTGCTTACCGAGACTTCCTTACTAGTACCTTGTTGGGTTTGTTCCAGTACTAGCTCCATCTCAGTCGGCACTTTTCCCTCATTCACTTTTTCCCTTTTTAATCATACCTAAGGACTTCTACACTAACTAGTGGATTGTCCCTGGGTAGATCCCTCCGGCTCTGGCGGGATCGTGGGAACTTGTACCTAACCTAACCATCCTTATAACTCCATGCATTAATTAAAATGGTCGGTCTTTGGTATTCATCCACGATTGCCAAACCAAATCTTTGAAAAATCTCTCAAAGTGTTCATGTTTCTGAAACACATTTTTGCAAACACTTGAGAGTTTTATATTTTTCAAATGCTCCCCCTCAACATGTGCTCAAATGATTGTTTTATAAATTTGCACATGTTAGGTAGAGCTCGCATTTTTTGAATTGATCCACTTTCAGTGAACATGACCGATTCGAGACACGCTTACATCACTAGTTAGACTAGCTTGAAATTATTACCCGGCCTGGTCAAGTCCACAGAAAGTTTCTCGAAATGGTACACTCTACTCAGATACGTCCTTTTCGAGACACACTTACATCACTGGTTAGACCAGCTTGAAATTATTACCCGGCCAAGACGTATCCTTTCGATTGATGACAATTCAAGTTTCGTCAATTCATTGGTGAAGACTGAGTCTTGCTCACGTGAGATGCCAAATCCTTTGTTTTGTTAAAAACATTTGCTCCCCCTCAATATGTGCATCGATATAAGAAAGATTTTCGTACATATGGAAGAGCTTGCGTTTATGACCAAAACATTTTGCTCCCCCTCAATATGTGCCTTGATATGCAAAATGGTTTAGCACATACAGGAAAGCTTACATTAATTTCCAAATCATCACATTTTATCAGAATTTCATATTTAAATCACATTCTCTCCCCCGATCAAAAATTTCAAACCATTTGAGATTTGTGATCTCAATTGATTTAAATACATTTAGAGAAATTTGGGAGAAAATGTGGTCAGGTTTAAATGTATTCTGATTTTGGAGCATACTATGCTCCCCTTGAAACAGCGAGAGAGTGTCACTGTTGATGTTTGCACAAATTTGGCAAGGTGTCGGAAATTTGAACAAATATGCTCCCCCTCAATTAATGACCCGTTTTCCATTAAAAGAGATGTAGTCATTTAATTGAGCGACGGACATTTGTGAAAATTTTAGATCAATTTACCACCTTGTGTAACATCAAGACTCTCTTGAAGGATCAAACAAGATAGAGAATCTTGATGAAAAGAAGACTTCTCTTCTTATATACGAAGTAATGCACTGAAACGTACATCACGTCGGGAAAACATGGATATAAAGTAATCCATGCCCAGGTGAACATCACCCGGTTGGAGAAACAGCTGTCTTTTTGGCGACATGCTTTCCCCATTGTACAGCGCGGGTTGCAGTATGAAGTAACTGCAAGCCATTAAGACATGTTTTAACTGATTAGTATAACTTCTGCTCGAGCTTCATTTAAAAATCCGTGCCATTGTTGAATGACATTTCTAGATCCGTAAATGTTATCGATAAACAGAAGACATGCCTAGGTAGGACTATTTTTGGTATTTTCTGATTTTTCGATTTTTATGGTTTTTATAGGTTTTATATTTTTGTATTTTTCTTTTTCATTTAAGATATATACAACTATGTACAAGGATATAAGAAGACAATCCTTTACTCCTCCTTTTCTTCCTGAAGACACTTGAGGGTTTCAGGGGTCATGCTTTTCATGCCAAGGCGTGGGAGAATAAACTGAAACCTTTCTCTTGGGAGGGCCTTGGTGAAGATGTCAGCTAACTGAAACTCTGTCCTCACGAAGTATAGTTCCACAATTCCTTTTTCCACCTGTTCCCTGATGAAGTGATGCCTGATGTCGATGTGTTTTGACCTGGAGTGCTGAACATTGTTACAACAAAGAGCAATGGCGCTTTTGTTGTCACAATATAGGGGAATTTTGTTGTATGAGAATCCATAGTCTGAAAGCTGTGATCGCATCCAAAGGATTTGTGCACAACAAGCAGACATAGCAATGTACTCAGCTTCAGTAGATGATATGGAAGTACTCATCTGCTTCTTAGAAGACCAACTAACCAACTTTTCCCCTAAAAACTGAGCTCCTCCAGAAGTACTTCGACGAGTGTCTTGACATCCCGCATGATCAGCATCCGCGTAAGCTGTTAACTCCATTGCAGTGTCCTTAGGATACCAAAGACCCATATGAACCGTGCCTTGAAGATATCGGAAGATCCGTTTCACTGCTTCAACATGCTTCTTGGTTGGTCTGGATTGATACCGAGCACACATACACACAGCAAACAGAAGATCTGGTCTGCTAGCCGTGATGTACATCAAAGATCCAATCATGCTTCGATATTTCGTTATATCCACTGGAATCCCTGAAGGATCTTCGTCCAGCTTCGTTCTATCAACCATGGGAGTGTCAACAGGTTCACTTGAATGGAATCCAAACTTTTTCAAGATCTCATTGGCGTATTTGGATTGATTAATGAATATGCCACCGGGACTTTGAGAGACTTGTAATCCTAAGAAGAATGACATTTGTCCCATCATAGACATTTGGAACTTGGAATTCATCTCTTTTGAAAAACTATCACATTCACTAGGATCTGTTGAAGCAAAGATGATATCATCTACATATATCTGAACTAGTAGTAGATGATTTCTTGACTTCCTGGTGAATAGTGTAGGATCAACAACACCCTTGGAGAATCCGTTCACTAGGAGGAATTTGGACAATGTATCGTACCATGCCCTTGGCGCCTGTTTTAACCCATAGAGAGCCTTCTTCAAGCGGTAAACATGAGTAGGATGTTCAGCATCCACGAATCCTTCTGGTTGACTCACATAGACTTCTTCCTTTAAATCACCATTCAAGAATGCTGTTTTGACATCCATCTGGTAGACTATCATATTTCAACTAGCAGCATTTGCAAGGAAGATTCTTATAGCTTCAATTCTAGCAACCGGAGCAAACGATTCTTCAAAATCAATGCCCTCTTCTTGTCTAAACCCTTTAGCAACTAGCCGTGCCTTGTTCTTTAACACATCACCATACTCATCAAGCTTCACTTTGAAGATCCATTTTAAGGCAATGATCATTGCACGCTCAGGAGGAGGCACTAATTCCCATACTTCAAGTCGATCAAATTCATGGATTTCATCCTGCATAGCCTGGAACCAGCAATCTTTTGTCATTGCTTCTTTGGCATCTTTTGGTTCGACTTTGGACAGTACGGAATTGAAGAAGCACCACATTGCATCAGTGGCTAGTTGATTACGTGTGGATACTGGACGTGAGGGATTGCCTATGATGTTGTCGATTGGATGATCACTGGTCCATTTTCTGAGGTGGTCGTGAGGTTGAAGGTTATGAACAGATGTAGCAGTGCTGTGTTCTTCAAGTAAGGATGTGTCTGATGAATGTTCAGGAGCAAATATGTTTTCAAAAGGAACCTCTTCAACAGGAGCAAAAGGATTAACTTCCAAAGAATTATTATCTGAAGATTCTTGCATTACTGGAGAAGTTTGAGTGTTTGATGACGAAGGCGATTGACTGGCAGCAGGAGCATTGTGACTGACTGATACTGAAGCTACAGGGCCTTCTGAACCTTGTGGGGCTTGAACCTCATCCATAGGAATTATAGCTGGTTCACTCGGGATGGTTCCATTCGTTGGCTCAAAGTATTCATCAAACATAGGATCGAATAACTTCTTCAACTCCTCACATGTAGGTTGCACATAAGAATCTGCAGGCGTGGAATTCTGTACAAGTCCTGAACTAATGGGTCCAGGAGACAAAAGGTGAAGATCGGGTCCAGAACTGATTTGTCCTGAAACAGGTAGCTCACTCAGCTCATCGAACGTAACATGAATGGTTTCCATGATTTTACGGGTTCTTTTATTGTAGATTCGATACCCTTTACTGTCTGGTGCGTATCCAACGAAAATACCTATATCTGCTTTAGCTCTTAACTTTCCCAAGTCTTGACTATCGTTAGTTGGATAGCAAAGTGCACCAAACACACGCAGAAAGGAAAGATCTGGTTTCTTGTTATGAATTAACTCGAAGGGTGTCTTCTCATGAACCGGATGAATTAGGGATCGGTTTTGAGTGTAACATGCTGTTGCAATAGCTTCTGCCCAGAGAAACATCGGTGTCTTTGAAAATATAAGCATAGTTCTTGCAGCCTCCACCAGAGTACGGTTCCTTCGTTCAACCACCCCTTTCTGTTGAGGCGTGCGAGGGATACTTTTCTGATGTGTGATGCCAATACTTTCATAGAAATTACGGAGTTGTTGGTTAACAAACTCAGTACCATTATCTGTGCGGATGATTCTGACAGTTTTATCTAGCCTTACTTGCAGCTGTTTTATCAGTTTAATGATAACCTCTGGAGTTTCGTCCTTGGTTCTCAAAAACTTTACTCATGTGAACCGTGAATAATCATCTACTATCACCAGAATGTACTTCTTTCCATTTATGGTTTGTATTCTCATTGGACCGCACAAGTCCATGTGGAGGGTGTGAAGAACTTCCAAGTTGGTGTTGATGGTTTTAGGCTTGTGGGTTTGTTTCTTGCTTTTACCCAGTTGACATGCAGAGCAGAGATGATCTTTCTCATATTTCAGTCTGGGCATCCCTCTAACAAGATCTTTACGGGAAAGATTATTTATGGTACCGAAGTTCAAGTGGTTCAAACGACGATGCCACAGCCATGATTTTGTTTTAGAGGCTTTAGAAAGCAAGCATATAGGAGAGGACTTCAACATTTCTTCAATCGAGATGGTGTATAGATTGGTGCCCCGACTGCCCTTGAGGAGATCTAAACCATCCAATTCCCTGACGAAACATGTATGCTTTCTGAACGCCACTTCCAGATCTGAATCACAAAATTGACCCACAGAAAACAGATTGTGTCCTAGTCCTTCCACATAATATACCCTTGAGATTACACTGTCACCAAACACATAATCTCCATAACCCATAATAGCACCAAAGTGGTCGTTCCCAAATCTAACTGTCCCGATAAACTTTTTCACGAAGTTCTTGAGCCGCGAGCGATCCCCAGTCATATGTTTTGAGCAGCCTGAGTCCAAATACCACAGGACGATTTGTACGACCTGCATTTGAAACCAGAAAACAATGGATAACTGAAAAATGTGGATCCCCAAGTGCAATTGGGGTCCATTTGGTCAGCACACACATATTCAGGAACCACAGATTTCACAGATGCTACTGTCTTTACTGAAGAGACAGAACTAGAGGTAGGACAAGACCTAGATGGAAGGCATTGTGACTCTAAGGACAGGATTCTACCAGTTGGTCTCCATTCCTTATTCTTCACAATTTTATGCATATTCATTTTAGGTGATGGTCTCTGTTTACCTAAATCGAATTTCCTTCCAGTGGGTCTCCATTCCTTAACTTTCACAATTTTATGCTTATTCATTTTAGGTAACGTGTTCTGTTTTCCTAAATTGAATTTCCTTCCAGTGGGTCTCCATTGATAGCCTATGCTAGTAAATGTTTTTCCTGTAGCTTTCCAAGTTTTCTTGCATGTTTCAGTTATCCTACCATTCTTAACGTGGGGTGATGCAGAAGACATCAAGAAGGACACAACACAATCATCATGATTAGCAGAAATTAAACAATTGTCGCATGTTTTACAGATAGCATTAGAATTCGAATTAATTACAGTACTTTTGATACTAGAATCAACACGATTCATCCTACTCATTGCAAACTTATTGTTCCTAGTTTGGGCTTCTACATTCTTCAAGTGATCATTCTTAGCTGGCGCAGTCCTATCTTTTCTTGCATTTTCTCTAGACCTTGACTCGCTAGCTTGGGTGTCACTTTTTACTCCTGTAGAAGCATCGAATGAAACATTAGTTCGTTTTTCTGTCACATGCCTTCCAGATAATGATGTGTTGGGTTCTGATGTTTTTGGTGGTAGATCAAAGGCTACATGCTTGTTCTCAACAGTAGATGATGATGCAACAAATCTATCTCTATGTCTGCTAAACTTAGGAGTTGAGCCTATGGCATATTCTAAGTTTTCCTGAATCCTTTTCGTGAGTTTGCAGGCATAGACAACTGCCTTATCAAGTGGCTTATCAGTCCTATCCTCTTCAACCACCTCACGAAGTGTGTCAAGGCCCTCTCTAAGATGATCGAGATATGTTTGATGGGCAAGGCTATTATTTCTAAGCTTAAACGGAATATGCCCAACATCAACATCATACATTTTACTATCAGTAGCCTTTGGTGCATCACAATTACAAGTGGTGCATGGCATTTTACCTTTCACCCGAACCTTCAGATTCTCAATTTCATTTGTCAAAGAGGTTATTTGATCATTGTGATTGCTTCTTGTAACTTTAATAGAATCATATAACTCTTTGAAATGTTGTTTAACCTTTGAATTTTCTTCTCGATAACACTCATTTTCATAATGTAACTTATTTATGGTGTTTTGATATTGAAAATTCTGAGAATCTGAAGACGAAGGTTTATTGGTGCCATATACTTCACACTTGTTGGATTTCAATTGGGCAATTTGGGCCCTCAGCAGTCGAATCGTGTTCGTGTGAGCTTGAATTGTCTCATCTCGTTTGCTTAATTCAAAATAAGTATCAAATTCAGAAGCATCCAAGGATGTCTTGTCATTTGATATTTTATGTTTTTCATTTAAATGTTGATATTTCAATTGCAAATTAAGAAATTCAACTTCCAATTTTGAAAAACGTTTAACCATATTATCATGGTCATCTTTTTGAATTTTTTCAAGCAATTTTAAATTCTCCCCCTCAAGCTCAACAACACGATTCTGGGTGACATTTAACGCAATAGCATACTCATTAAATTGACAAGCAGATAATGCAGAATCAGTGACAGTGTAAAATACATCTTGTGCAATACATTTAGCAATCAAGTTGTCGTTAGTAATGAGTATGTTTTTTCTTTCAATCTCTCGACTCTTAAGTTCTATTGCATGTTCATTCACCTCATTTTCCATATCTTTAAACACTACTTCCATTTCTTTTATTTCGGCTTTAAGGGCAGTGTGCAACCCTTCAAAGTGTTCCTTAAGTAGCTTAAAAAATGGCATGACCTCAGTTAAGTAACACCTTTTTGCATGTTCAAAACACCTTTCCCCCTCAGTAATGCCGGTTGGTGTGATTCTCTTCTTACATGTTTTATCAAAATCAGCAAATAATTGCCAAAGCACATATAAGCTGATAGAGGTTTTGCATTCAGTGGGAAGAGACAAAGGCACCAGATTCCTAGGTGTATTGGGAGGATACACCGTTATGGACGCAACTTTTCTAATGAGGGGGGTGTTGGCCTTAAGTTTATCTACCTTAAGTTTCTCATTATCTTGTTTCCAAAATATCTGTTCAGGTGTTAACTTCTTTTGAGGAGCAAACACAGTCAAACGATTTTCCTCATAATAATCATGGGGTTTGATTATTATTCGTCTGGCTATGCACTCGGGATCCCTCATTTTCTCATTCATTTTTTCCCTCGTTCTATCACTTATCTCATCCTCTTCATTTGTATAGATATGCTCAGGTTGGTCATGAATAGGCATAAGCATCACATTACCATCATATAGGGCTGGTTGAAGTACTTTCATGTCCCTAAGGATGGTTGACTTAGGTTCACCTATCATGATTTTACTATGCTTATCACTCAACTTTCTGTGCTTATGAATCATTTGAGCAGTTTGTATGGTTTGATTTTGTGTGTACAACTTATCTTCAAGCTTATTTTTTAATGTCTTGAGTCTAGAGAAATCATTTAAAAGAGTTGTTTCTTTTTGTTTGAATTCTTGCTTAAGTGTAGTAACACACTTTTGTGCTTCCTGTTTTTGTTTGACTGACTGTTCTAGCTGACTTTTCAAAGAACTCAACTCTAATTTTAATGTTTCTTCTCTCACTCTAGACTCTTTAATAAGTGTACTCATTTGACCTTCTAATTTCTGCTCACGATCATTAAGCTCAAACTTAGCACGCTGTTCATACATAGCCACTTGTTCTTTATAGATGTTTAGTCTAGTGATCAAGTTATCATCAGGGACAGGCAATTTGTTCTTATGGCACTCGCATGCATTATCTATATTACCAGCATTATCTAAAGCACGTACATTACTCATAACACACACATCATTATTGACAAAAGATTCACCATTTGGTACATCAGGCGAGTTGTTGTGATTCAAATACTGTTCATATGAAATAATATTGCTATTTTCCATGTCAACATTACTTGAGTCAGAAACATCTGCCTGATGTACTTCTTCGGGATTCTTTTGTCCCTCGACAATATTATATGTGTCATAAATTTTTAGTACCTCAGATATCACGGATGCATTAGAGGGACCAGCTTGACGGGGAGATGAGACCAGGGAAGACAAGTTAGCCATGAAGATTGTTTGAGCCGTGGGTTCATCATCTACATCAGAGTCATATGCGTCACAGTCATCTGCCTTGAAGATGTTAGGATCATTAAGTGCTAGATCCTGAACAGGTTTCTCATCCACATCTTCATCAAACGTATTTCCTCCATCTCCTGCCAAGAACAATAACTCTTCCTCATCCAATACAGCTCCATTCTCTTGAGCTTGCATTAACAGCATCTTGTCTTTGAAGTAATCTGAGTTCTAAGGACGTTTAGGTTGATTGCAGTTTCTAGCAATGTGTCCAAGCCCCCCACAATTATAACACTTGATCTGTTTCCCTTGCCCCTGATTGGCATTCCCTGCTCTATTCTGCACATAACCTCGACCCATGTTTCTACCAGCTCTCCCTTGCACATTCTGAACCACAATTTTCCCATCCTCCACTATTGCTAGATTGCGTGGGTTGGATGAATTCCTTAACTGATTGTTGGTCTGAGGGAGTGATGCTTGAAACTGTTGAACCAGTAATGAAACTTGATTGGTGAGGTTGTCAATCATTTTGTTGGTCTGAGAGTAGCCTGAGTCGAGTTGAGAGCTCATAGCAGGTACTTGTGAGTGAAGTTGATGATAGCTTGGGTTGGCTGATGATTGGATTGTCGGTTGAACATTTGTCATGAACGCCAGTGGATCATTTGTAGTTGAAGGACTTAACTTTTCTCTCAGCACCCGATCATAGACAGCATGCTTCTCATGTTGTTGCAGGTAGGCATACAGCTGTTCATAGTTGGTATCCCTTAAACCTTTGTTGAGTTTGACAGCAGTAACAAATCTGTCCCATTCAGGAGTCATGTTGTTCACAAACTTTGAGTTTAGTTGGATATTGGGCATAGTCATTCTGATCATCCTCATATCATTCACCAACTTATGAAATCTCACATAGTAGTCTGTGACGTTCTCTCCTGGGTTCATTTTGAAATGCTCGAACTCATCATACAGCTGTGACTCACGATCTTCCTTTGTGAGTTCTGACCCTGCTAACAGCATCTTAACGTTGTCCCACACAGCTTTGGCTTCAGTGTTGAAATTGATGAGCTTGTATACATCCTTTGGAAGACCTTGAATGACTATGTTTGAGGCTCTAATGTCGGCATCATACCTCTTCTTTTCTTCTTCATTAAGATCATTATAGGTTCTAGGTCTGTCTATGCCCCAAGTCACAGTCCCATCTTCACCAGTTGTAACAACATCTCTGGTGGTACCCATCTGATATGGTCCATCGTCAATTGACTTAAGAATGTTAACTCCATTATCTTTTCCCAAGCAGTAAAGTCTTATTCGTTGTGCCCAAGACTCATAATCGGTCCTATCTAGCATAGGTGGACGAGTGTCAGATCCTGCTGCTTGAATATCTTCTGATGATGTGTTGGATGTGGTAGCCATAGTAACTACGGGATTTTACAGATCTTGTGATTTAACCGAGAAATTGAATCTTTCGCGGGAATTTCTAAAATCACCAAGACACAAACCGCATACAAGTCTGAGAGACAAACCGAGTAGATTCCACAGAGACAAACCGAGTCTACACAAACCGAGTACACACAGCTGGGACAAACCGAGTAGGTACAAACCGAGTAAATTCCTCAGAGACAAACCGAGTCTACACAAACCGAGTACACACAGCTGGGACAAACCGAGTAGGTACAAACCGAGTAAATTCCTCAGAGACAAACCGAGTCTACACAAACCGAGTAGACTTTTCAGAGACAAACCGAGTCTACACAAACCGAGTATACGCAGCTGGGACAAACCGAGTCTACACAAACCGAGTACGAGCAGCAGGGACAAACCGAGTAGACACAAACTCCCAAGCACGTCGCTTTCACTACCTTTTGTCTTTATGCCTAAACAAGTAATAAGACAAACCGAATCTGTGAATTGACACAAACCGAGTCCAAGATTACGTCCCAAGTAGACAAACCGCTGCCAAGAACACTTCAACAAATACCCACGAATTGTCCCAAAATCACCACACCGTTCTTAGATCTGTGAATCCAAACACCAAATACCACTCTAATACTATTCTTAAGCAAGAAAGTACAAAGTAAAACAACTTCTAATCACTAAACAAAGTACAAAATGAGATTTATGCTACTAATCAAACCGAACCAAAAAAAAACTTAAAAACTACAAATCGAACCAAGAAAAAAACCTTAAGAGCTACACAAGTACAAGGTAAAACAACTTCTAATCACTAACCAAAGCACAAAATGAAATTTATGCTACTAATCAAACCGAATCCAAAAAAAACTTAAAACTACAAATCGAACCAAGAAGAAAAACCTCAAAACTACACAAATCCGTGAATACCAACTCTCATGGACCTAACCATGGCTCTTGATACCAATTGTAGGGTATTCACTATGCAAGAAACACTAGTTTGAGGCTTGTTTATGGATCGATTGAGTAAGAACTTAGAGAGATAAAGAGAGAGGTTGGGAGCCTTTGTAGAGAGAGAAACAAGATGAATTAGATTAATGTGAAAGGTCCAACCCTTCCCATGGGTGGGAAGGGAGTATATATAGTCTTACATAATATTATGCCTCTAGCGGGCTGTAGAGTGAGCTGACAGAGGGTAAAGACCCGACCCACTCCATAATACTAATAATACTAACTAAGCTACTACTAATATTACTGATAATCCTATGAGCTATGATGTATTAATAATTACTCGGGGTGACCGAGTCTTCAGCTGAATATTCATATTCCTAAAAAATCACCTGCAATTAATATCACATATCATAACTCTGTCTAAAGTTTTATGTATGTTTAGTTACATGTTCTAAGTGATGTTGAATTACAAATATCACGTCAATGTGAATTTTATATTAAACAATTAGTGAAATAATACTTTAAACTGGTTTTTCCCGTAACAATAAAATAGAAAAAAAGTCACCAGTAAATAATATCATATACTGTATCTCTGTCTAATGTTTTAAAGATGTTTAGTTACATGTTTTAAGTGATTTAGAGCTACAAATGCCACATCAATGTGACTTTTATATTAAATTATTACAAAAATTATACTTTTAACTGGTTTTTACAGTAACAATTAAATAAAAAAAAAATCACCTACGATGAATATCACATATCATAACTCTGTCTAAAGTTTTAAGGATGTTTAGTTAAAAAGTTCTAAGTGATGTACAATTACCAATATCACATATCTTTATTACTTGGTTTAATTTTAGTTTTTACTTTATTATTTTTATTAAGTTTTTAGTCTTCAACAATAAAAAAAAAAAAAAAAAAATAGAAAAATTCGATCCAACCGATCGAATGCTGCCCGCATCCGATTCGGTTGGGCAAATCTGAGTTTTAACGATTCAACCATCCGATCGGATGGGTTCTAATACCGATCGGATGGATGCCTCGGTAAAATTTTTGAAATTTTTAATTTTTAGTTGTTTTGAAGTTTTAATAGTTAGAAGTTGTTTGTCTGTTTGCTTTGATTTTATTTTTAAGTTATCTCGATTATAACTAACCCTCATGCTAATAGTTTGGATTTCTTTTGTTTTTGTGGTTATGTTATAATTAGTGTTTAAGTAGAATGGAGAGTTTAAGCGGAGTTTCGGAATACTTGAGAAATTTGGAAGAAATGTTGAAAGATTCAGGTGATTCATTAGAAAGTTTGGAAAATATTTTGGAAGAAGCAAAGTTTGATTTGGAAAGACAAGAAGAAGTTGGAGAAAGTCATGTTAGTTCACCTAAGGAGAAAAGAGTTGTTGTGTTTACACAAGCACCACCTAAAGAGTTTGATGCACCGTTCATGAGGTACTCTACACCTTGTGGAGTGGAAGGTATTAAAGCTTGGGATGCTTAGCTTAACATGGAATATGGAGACAACTACATTACGGAAGATATGATTGGTAAGCTTGGTTTTGTTAGGCTTGACTATGAGGATTATGGAAGAAAGATAGTGAGAAATGTGAATGTTAATATTCATGGTCATGTGTTCAAAGTTGATTTTGTTGTTTTGGAATTTGGGAATGCGGATGAACCAGAAGTTGTGTTTGGTAGAGATTTTATGGTTAAGACTAAATGTAGGATTAATTTTGCATTGGGAGAGATGAGGATAGATGTTGATGATATGGTAGAAGAAAAGGTAGGAAAGGGAGAGATTGTTAAAATGGGCAAAGCAAATAGAAAGAAAAAACCACTTAACAAACTTACCCAACCCTCCACCCCTAAGAATGAGAGTTCTTCATCTAGTTCACCACCAAAAGCACCACAAATAGTTAAACCATTAACCCAAAAGCAAAAAGAAGCAATTCTGGAAAATTTGGAAACAAAGTTTATGGAGCTTATGGAGGAGAAGCCGGTAATTGAAGTGTTGAATAATTACATGACTTATCGTAAGAAGTTGGATGCAGTCATGATGGCAAGGGCTAGGTTAGAGGATAAGAATTTTGATGAGGTTGTAAGAGAAAGGATAGTTGAGAATGGGTTGCCTAAAAAGGAGAGCGATCCGGGAAATTTTGTGTTACCTATTAAAGTTAATGGAACCGATGCGATGTATGCGTTGGCTGACACAGGAGCAAGTGTGAATGTAATGCCGTATCCATTGTATAAGAGATTAGGACTTGGTAATCCTCAACCAAATCAGTATAATCTTACTATGGCTGATAATTCACGAGCAAAAGCGATGGGAGAAGTAAAGAATGTTAGAGTACAAGTAGGATATCAAGCTTTCTTGGCCGATTTTCTTATGCTTAATATTCCAGTGGATAAGGAGTTACCGTTGTTGTTAGGAAGAACATTTTTGAGAACTTGTGGAGCTATTATAGATATGGGTAGAGGTACTATGACTATAAGTGATGGAATCTTGAACCATACCTATTATCCTAAGCCTAGAGGAAAGATTGTTAAAGAAGTTCATGGTGAAGAAGATGAAGAAGAAAACCACTTGGGTTGTTTTGAAGTAGGTAGAGATGAAGAAGGGAGGCCTAAATATGGGCCGGTTGTCCCAAGTTACTTTGATATTGAAGTTGAGATGGAAAGAGCTCTAGCGATGGAGGCCTTCTATAACCCGTTTAAGAATATTTTTGTGTTTAACAAATTGACAGATTTTCTTGGATCTTTACCGGTCCAACTAAAGAATTTGGAATGGGGACCCGAAGGAGCTAGTGTTTACAAGAAGGAAAAAGAAGACGGAGAATGGCATGTGAAGTTTGATATAGTTTGTCTGGATGGAAGGAACTTTACAAGGAAGTTTAAAACACAAATGACTAACCGAAAGTTGTCCG
Organism: Artemisia tridentata subsp. tridentata; assembly: GCA_021014915.2. Taxonomy (NCBI): domain Eukaryota; kingdom Viridiplantae; phylum Streptophyta; class Magnoliopsida; order Asterales; family Asteraceae; genus Artemisia; species Artemisia tridentata. Next base: position 10,871,606 of record CP139504.1, read on the forward strand.
GGAAGTTCCAAAATGAAGATATCTTGAGGCACGAATATTTTGAAGGATGAAAGACAAGAATTTGAAGAATAAAAGCACAAAGCTTGTGCTAGTGTTTTGTTTGTTTTCTTTTTAATTTTTATGCATTTTAGTAGTTTAATGTTTGCATTTAAATTTAAGTTTAAGTTTAAGTTTGAGTTTGAGTTTAGACCTTTTAATTGTCTTGGTTTATTAAGTTTTAAGTCTATGAAGTTATGTCATGAGTTTTTAGAGTTAAGTTTTGTTTTAGAAGTTGTAGAAATAGAATTGAAAAACAAGTTGGGAGATTAAGTGTGTTGAAGTATTTTTATGCTTAAAAGAAATATTTTTGAAGAGTAAAAACACTTCTCATTTGTTCTTACAAGTGTGAAAAAGTGTTGACAAAAGAAAAGTGAAGTTTTTGCAAAAATTCAATCCGAATCGGTTGGATCAAATACTGATCGGATGGATTGAAATATATATACTCAAGATTTCAAAAATCACAAAAAACACACACACACTCAATCCACCAAACTTAGGGTTCAAAAATTCGACCATTAGAAGTCTATTAAGTGTTGCAGGAGTGTTGAAGAATCATCTATGGCACCTAAACAAGTAAGTAACATCATTAATTTGTACTAATTAGGTTTTAATTCGAATTTCTTTAATTATGTCAAAATTTGGGTATTTTTGATATAGTTCGAATTGAGATGTAATTTTTTGTGGAATAGATGGGTAAATGATTGAGGAATTCATTGCAAAAAGAATTAGATAGATTGATTAAGTTTTGAGGAAGAATTGATTGATTGAATTTTTGGATTAAAATGGGTCAAAACTTTAAATCGATTTGGATTGCAATTGATGATTTCCAGGTGTTATTTAGTTGTTGATTAGTGATTCTAGGATGATGCATTGTTGATTAGAACATCAATGGAAGAGATTTGATTTGGTAGTGTTCATATGTTCTAGGAAGATTGAGAAATCATGCGAATATGTTATGAACGTGTTTGGAGACGAGTGGGATATATGGGAACTATGATAATCGATCAAATGCATGATAGGATAGAGTTGGATTGTTGGAATTGATTAGAAATCGGAAAAGGAAAAAAATTTTGAGACAGAAAGCCTCAACCGATTCGGTTGCAGGGAGATACCGATCGGTTGGGCTGGGACATTTACTCCATCCGATCGGATGGAAGGCTCGGTAAATAAAAATGAAATTTTTTCCAAACGAGTTTTGTGACTTCTAAATCATGTCATCTTGGTTTTTATGCTCTTATACTATCATATGTTTGTGTTTTCTACAGAGTTATCTTGCAGGTGGTTCGAGTTCATCAAGTGGAAGAGTGAATCCGATTGTAACGAAGTATGTGCAGAGGAATACTAAGAGTATGGTCCAATATACTCTCAATCATGAAAGTAATGAAAACTTGAAGTTCAGCAAGGTTAAGAGCAAGGAGGAAAAGCACGCTTTTCGGGAGCGTCTTTCGAAGCTATAAGGGAGAGCAATTGCTAAACCAAGGTTAGTCGATTGGAGTTTGTTTGCGGAGTATAATTGTGAGACTGAGTTAAGAAATATGATGAGAATGTCGTATGTTTATGAGTGAGACGTGGGATGATAAAAGTTTCGGTAAAGCGTTGGATAGAAAAACAAAGACGTTGGGAGCTGTGACAGAACCAACGATGGGCGCACCTCATGGAGCACCACAACAACCCTATCAACAACAACCGTATCAACCACCACAACCAATTAGGAATGTTCATGCTCCGGGTAGTTTTGACTCGGGATGGGGAGATTGGAACCGTGAATTGAATGAGATAGAATGTAGGGAAGTTTGGAGAGATTCTATGATGATGAGGCAAAATTACGACTATGATTATTCCATGCCGATGATTCAACATGTAGCTCGTGATGCTAACTATGAGGTACCTCCCTACAACCCACCAAATGTTCCACCATACCCAATTCAGTATGACCCATATCCTGGCCAATATCCTTATCCGTATCCCGGGTATGCACCATTTCCCGATCCAGTGCCAGTTTATGGTAGAGTCCCTACAGTTGGAAGTTCGAACTACAATGTAGGAGGTTCTTCGTCAGGTGTTGGAAAGAAAAGGCCCAAGTTTACAGTTTTTGATGATGAAGAGAACTATGAGGATGATGACGAGAGTGAAGATGAGCGGGTTCATGGCGATGAACACGTGGATGCCGATGATTGATGATCATCGAAGATTTGGTTGAGCAATGGTTATGTTTTTAAAAACAATGTTGGTTGAATAATTTCTATTTCCACTACTTTTAACTTAACTTTATTAGGATTTTATAATTCATGGTTTGTTTTGAACTACTTTATTTTGTTTTAGTATTTTGCTTTATTTGTTTCGCGTATGGTTTTTGCAGTTTTTTTTACAGGGGAAGAATTCACGAAAGCTTAGTGTTGATCAATATTCGGAGTTAGGAGAACTCATGTGCTTACGTATGGTCAAATATGCCTATGCGAATTTTTTTCCGGGTAGTATTTTTATGTTTTCTTTTTAACTAAATTTTTCCCATTTCCTTTACTTTTAAGTTCATTTTATTACATTGAGGACAATGTAAAACTTAAGTGTTGGGGAGGTAAGAAAATAGGAAAAATTGGTATAATTTTTAAATTTTTTTTTAGTTTTTAGTAGAATTTTGGGATTCGAGTGACTAGAGTTAGGTTCGCCCTTGATGTTCTAATTATATATTTTGATTCAATGGTAAGAATGAGGCTATTTGAAAATTTTTGGAATTTAATCAAGAAAGGAGAGTTATTGATAACTATTGCTAGCACATGTTATAACCCACCTTAAATTGTGAGGATTTAAGCCTTTTTTGTATAAAGCATTTCTTATGCTCTATATTTCGTTATGAGTGTGCCGGTGATCATGTTGATTCTAGAACTTGTACGTGTTATGCATTAAGGTTAAAATTACTTTCGAGTAATAAAATATAGGGATAATTACCAAAATAGCCCAAACACAAATGGGCGGTTCCCTATCTAACCCGAAATCCGAAAATAATTTTGTTGCCCAGGGCAACCGGCATTTTTTGGGGCAACCGAAGGATTTCCAGTGTATTTTTTGGGCAACAATCGCCCTTTTTTGGGCAACTGAGGGCATTGCCCAGGGCAACCGGGGTAGAAATATCCCATTTGGGTTTTGGGCTATTTTAGTAATTATCCCTAAAATATATTCGAATGATAAGAGGCAAATTATGATTTACACCAAATGGCCTTCTGATGAAGCGAAAAGTGTACCGCTTTTAGGGGGTCATTTAAGCCCTAAATCGTATTTATTTGATCAAATATTGCCCTAAATCGTTCCTTTTGTCATTTTAGGTACTTTGGAGAAGAAATCTGGAAAAGGAAGCATTTTGGACGTTTTTGGAGCATAAAAGTGAAGAAAACGACAAAGTCTCAAAAATCTGCTGGAAAGTACCTGTGACGGCGTCAAGCCCCAATGTGACGCCGTCAACCCTTGATAAGCCAGAGAGGATTTTGGAAGATTAAAGGGAGACGGCGTCAAGAAGGTCGTCAAGCCTTGATAAGCCAGAGAGGATTTTGGAAGATTAAAGGGGGACGGCGTCAAGAAGGCCATCAAGAAACCCTAACCGCGGCGAGGTGACGGCGTCACGACCCAAAGGGTGACGCCGTCAGATCTGTTTTCCTATATATATTTTCATAATTTTTAGTCATTAGTGTGCAACTTTGTGAGGAGAAACCCTAATACGATTTTTCTGCCATTTTTAAGGGTTTTATACCCTTGGATCCCCCATGTTCAATTGAAGATAAGTAATCAATTAATCATTCAATATGTCTATGTGTTGTTTGATTATATCTTGTTCTTGTCTTTTATTTAACATGCTAGGCTAGATTTATCTTGTGTTTGCTTAGATCTAATGAAACCTAACTATTGATTATTGGTTGTTGGTGTGTTATTAATTGTATTGGATGATTGTTTATCGATGTTAGGCTTAAGAAAACTGGCTAACCTCCTATACGGTAACTTGCTTGAACGTCTTAAGAAACATGAACCAATGCGTACTAAGGTTTTTATGGTTGTATTTAATGCATGAGCGAATTCTAGTGACCCCAAGTTAGGAGCTTCTTAGCCGGCTCGACATAGGAGTGAAGTAGGAGCTTGTAGAGTTGGGGAAGTACGTACGCCACCCCACGATTGGTATTAAGGAATACACCCGTCATCCACGCAATTAATACACACTAATCAACCGGTAAAAGATAGTTAGAGAGTAAGGAAATCTAAGTAAACACATTTCTCTCCATATAAGTTCCACAACCTTTTTATTTTCAATTATTTTATTTTATTTGCAATTGTAGTTATTTGGGTTAGTTGACTAGCAACTAATTCCGCCCACTCCTTCAACCCCGAGATTTTACTTGCTTTCATAAAAAAATATAAAAATACAAAAAGAATCTTCCCTCACCCTTAGACCTATTAGAGTAGTTTTTCAATCCTAACGACACTATTCCCCTAGAGAACGATCAATCCCCCGGTACTTGCCACTACACTATACTACATCAGTCAGGTACACTTCTTGGTGGGGATTGCAAGCCTCTTGAGATTCCTCGAGAGGTAAAACCTCTTGTAAGGTCGCAAAACCACGCATCAAGTTTTTGGCGCCGTTGTCGGGGAATAGTTATTGTTTATGTTGAATTTTTATTTTATTAGGTCTACTCACTAGATTCCTTTCTAGTGAGATTTTTATTTTATTTTTCTAGGTTTTTCTTTAGTCTATCTTTTTCTTTGTGCCCTTTGTTTGTAAAACCATTTTCATTTGTCACCATGGCGGATGAAATTCCATTTAGATCATTAACAATAGAGGAACAATTACTTTACACGGATAGATTTGCTTCCTGTTGTTCCAATGAATTTTTAAGTGATCTTAGATATATACAAGAGGAGATGGGTGTAAATTTTGATAGGTTTGATGAATTATGTGCATGTGCGGCTTCTATTAAACAATCATTGTTAGGATCAACTCCTTTTAGTGAAACCCTTTGGAAAAAATTTGAGGAAAGCTTCCTAACCGTGAACCATAAGTTGAATGAATTGATGGGTTTATATACATCACAACTTGAGGAAACAAATGAGGAGGATTTATCAGACTATAGGTACCATGAGCAAGAAGACCTAGTTTTTAAGAACATGGACCTTGAATTGGACCAAGATTGTGAGATGGTTAGTGTTGAACTACCTAGTTGCATGAGTGGGATAGATTTCACCAAAACATATGACACGCATGAGGAATCCTTTAGGCAATTGGAACATAGTAATCAAGTTGAATATTACTATGAATCGGACTTAGAATTTCAAATGGCTAGAGAAGGATTTGAGATACTTAGGAATGTGTTTGGGTTAGATCCTACCAAAACACATGATGAGGATATAGGTGATCTTGACATAGGGAATGATGAGGTAAGTAACATAAGCCCACCAAGTACCCCACAAGTCCTACCATCATTTGAGGCACACACACCACCCATGACTTACCCGGAAGAAGTAGAAGAGACTATAGGAACCCCAATAGAGGTAGAGCCCTTGGACCAAACAAAACTAGAAGAAATAGGTTTGAATACTTGTAGTCATAACCTTTCTTTTAGTTCTATGGAAGTTCCTAGTTTTGATGAACCGGAGCCTAAACCAAAACCGTTACCTAATCTTCCATCCTTAGATGTGAACTTAGGAATTGAATTAGGTCCCGACCCACCCATCAAACCATATAGTCCGGGTAGTTTTATGTTGAAGGTAGTAGACTCTAAGCCTTGTAGAGAGGAAGCTAATATAGGAGTGAACCATGACCTTACATACTTACATCACCCATTCATGATTGATCACAAGAAACATTATGGGTTTAAACCGGGTCTATTGGGTCAAGATGGATTCCCAATTAGGAGTCTCTCGAAGTTGTTAGAAAATGATCCCTTTTTAGGAGAACACTTTAACTCACCCATTGACCAAAGTGAACTAGGTAAGGTTATGATGAAAGGAGCACACCCCTTTGAGCATATAATTCATCCACCAATCTTTCCTCACGTGGCATACTCCTACCGAGTTGGTGTGTATCGCTACTATCACCCACACTTAATCCTAAGTGTAGGGAAAACCTCCCCTATTTCCGTTAAATAAGGGTAGAGTCAGGCTCGTGACTCGAACAAAAACAAGCGCTTCTTGGGAGGCAACCCAAGCTTTATTTGCTTTGTGTGTTTATTTATTTGTTTGTTTGATTTTATTTGCTTCCGTATGTATGTTTAATTTTTATTATTATTGATTCATGTTCGAAACTAAATTGTGAAAATGCTTTATCTTGTTTTTAACTTCGTCTTAACTACATATAAAGGTATTTTGCAAAAGATAAGTGTAAGGGAAATCCAAATCGGTTTATTAGAACAAATGAACATGAATCATAACAATATTAAATTAACATACATATTAGTATTTGTTTGAGTCAAATGCTTGTATCGAGTCATAATGATATTTTGCAGGAATTCCAGGAAGTAAGGTAAAGGTTTTTCCAGAAATTTTCCGGAAACTTAACATGAGAATTCTGTCAGATCATTTCTGACGGCGTCAGGCCTTACAACCTGACGGCGTCAGATTTTAATTTTCTGAAATTTTTGAAAGTTTTGTTTTTCTACCGGAATCATAAAAAGTTTTTATTAAATCTCTAACTTATAAACTCCAGGAATCTGCAAAATAATCATTCCACAAGCATTATATCCTTATACAGATTTATCCCGCCGATGTTATGCAGGTTTTCGTGTTTGTTTTCTAAGGTTTAACAGGTTATTTTGGACAAGGAGATGTATGTGGAATCTAGCTTTTGGCGCTGCTTTAGTCTTGAAACTTCAACATTATCTTGGAAGAAGATTTAACCATGTTACCTCTTTATCCACCGAGCGAATCAGGGGAGTATTTGATTTCATTCTTTTACCTTATTTACTTTTACATCTTGTTATTTGAACATTGGGGACAATGTTCATCTTAAGTGTAAGGGGGTAAAGTACGATACCTTAGAGAATACAATTACGCTTGATTTTTTGTTTGTTTGATGGTAGATGTGTAATAAAACTGAGATAAATACTTGTTAGGGCAATTTTAGTGAAAAATTTAAAATTTTTTACAACATATAGGAGTGAAACCTTGGTCTTAATGAGCGTCTCATGGATAGGAAGTTATATGACTAGCACAAAACCGTACCACTAAAAAAAATTTCCACCCCCAAATATGTGAGGTTCGCCCCTAGAATTGGTAGGAAAAGCATTTATGCTATGATGTGTGTACCGGTAGCACTTAGATTCTAGAACTTGCGTTAGGACCATTCCAAGGCCACAAGTGAGACTACATTCGTGTAGTTAAATTTACTACATGATAAGAGGCATTAGAATTAACCCATTGTTTTACACCTATGTTTTTGTTATAATTACATTGGCTACATTGGTCAAGTAATTCTCCCACACCCTTTGCGTTGTACTCATTTTTAGTACACGATACCCCTAGTACACCCCTCAGAGCCTATCTTTTCATTTCTAACTTTAAGCATTTTACTTAAAGTAAGAATTTGTTTACACCCCACTTAAATGTACACCCAAATCGCCTTAGCCTACCTTGTATGCACTCATCTTTAGTGCATTATTGTGACAACATTTGTTTAAACCCCAAGTTAATTATCTAATTGATTACATGGTTGCTAAGTCGAGTCATATCCTTGTACATATTGTTTTGGGACGATTGGGACTCATGGGTAAAGTACTAGTGTAATGGAGTAATGGGGAAGAACAACATTATTACCCCCATATGTGCCAAATATTTTAAAAGTACTCCAAGTGTTTCGATTATCTTAATTCGAGTCATTAGAATAGTTAATTGTAAAGTTATGTAAAAGTTCAAGTGTAAGGGGGATACAACCCCCCTATGATGTATTATTTTGGATGGTAGGGCAAAAGGGTATGAAAAAAAAAATAAATAAATAAAATAAAAAGTAGAAAAAAAACATACGGACTACCATCCCGTTTCCTTTTATGTTTATTTTATGTTCTTATTAGTTTTTTATTAGCTTTAGTCGAGTCTAGTCTTGGCTTAGCAACGCCATATTGTACATGTAATTAATCAAGATCTTTAACTCGCCACCAGTAAAATATCCTTTATCCAACAAAACCGTGTTTATCATATCCCTACACCTAACGTTATAACCCGTTTAAAAACCCTCTTTGATAGTTTATCTTAGGTGCTTACGCCTAGTGGAGGAGGTTTTCGATCCTTTCTCAAGCCTATGGTAATCTATTTGCTATGACAGGTAGTGAGAGATATTATCCATTTTCATTTATGAGATATACCTTTATGACACCTGAGAGATGTGAGTATCTAAACACTACTTGTGAGATGCTAGTCTGTAATCTCCGTGCTTATTATGATAAAAGTGGAACGACTATTTGTTGTAATTACTTTTATATTAGCGTTAAATGACCCCTAACTTGTATTTTGATTAGAATAAAAGCGCATTTGCTTGAGGACAAACAAATCTCAAGTGTAAGGGTATTTGATGAAGCGAAAAGTGTACCGCTTTTAGGGGGTCATTTAAGCCCTAAATCGTATTTATTTGATCAAATATTGCCCTAAATCGTTCCTTTTGTCATTTTAGGTACTTTGGAGAAGAAATCTGGAAAAGAAAGCATTTTGAACGTTTTTGGAGCATAAAAGTGAAGAAAATGACAAAGTCTCAAAAATCTGCTGGAAAGTACCTGTGACGGCGTCAAGCCCCAATGTGACGCCGTCAACCCTTGATAAGCCCGAGAGGATTTTGGAAGATTAAAGGGGGACGGCGTCAAGAAGGTCGTCAAGCCTTGATAAGCCAGAGAGGATTTTGGAAGATTAAAGGGGGACGGCGTCAAGAAGGCCATCAAGAAACCCTAACCGCGGCGAGGTGACGGCGTCACGACCCAAAGGGTGACGCCGTCAGATCTGTTTTCCTATATATACTTTCATAATTTTTAGTCATTAGTGTGCAACTTTGTGAGGAGAAACCCTAAGACGATTTTTCTGCCATTTTTAAGGGTTTTATACCCTTGGATCTCCCATGTTCAATTGAAGATAAGTAATCAATTAATCATTCAATATGTCTATGTGTTGTTTGATTATATCTTGTTCTTGTCTTTTATTTAACATGCTAGGCTAGATTTATCTTGTGTTTGCTTAGATCTAATGAAACCTAACTATTGATTATTGGTTGTTGGTGTGTTATTAATTGTATTGGATGATTGTTTATCGATGTTAGGCTTAAGAAAACTAGCTAACCTCCTATACGGTAACTTGCTTGAACGTCTTAAGAAACATGAACCAATGCGTACTAAGGTTATTATGGTTGTATTTAATGCATGAGCGAATTCTAGTGATCCCATGTTAGGAGCTTCTTAGCCGGCTCGACATAGGAGTGAAGTAGGAGCTTGTAGAGTTGGGGAAGTACGTACGCCACCCCACGATTGGTATTAAGGAATACACCCGTCATCCACGCAATTAATACACACTAATCAACCGGTAAAAGATAGTTAGGGAGTAAGGAAATCTAAGTAAACACATTTCTCTCCATATAAGTTCCACAACCTTTTTATTTTCAGTTATTTTATTTTATTTGCAATTGCAGTTATTTGGGTTAGTTGACTAGCAACTAATTTCGCCCACTCCTTCAAACCCGAGATTTTACTTGCTTTCATAAAAAATAAAAATACAAAAAGAATCTTCCCTCACCCTTAGACCTATTAGAGTAGTTTTTCAATCCTAACGACACTATTCCCCTAGAGAACGATCAATCCCCCGGTACTTGCCACTACACTATACTACATCGGTCAGGTACACTGCCTGGTGGGGATTGCAAGCCTCTTGAGATCACTCGAGAGGTAAAACCTGTTGTAAGGTCGCAAAACCACGCATCACCTTCCGCTTACAAAAATATTTTTGTTGACCGCATTGGTTAGTTATCCTTAGTATTTGGAACCCATTTGTTAGCGTGAATATTTTACGCTAGATACCCTTAGTTACACCTTCTGAGCCTTATCTTTTCTTTTGATTAAATCCAGAAAAGTACAAAAAGATTTCACACCTTATACCTTAGCCTTACCCGAATCAAGTTCAATTGAAGTTCAAAACTAGTTATTTTTTTTGATGATTACATGTTGACCACACTTTGTATGTGTATATGTTGTTTCATTGAAGAAGGAGGTCGCTACTCTTATTTGTATTTTTGTAGCGTGTGCTCGTCTGAAGTGTGAAAAAAAAAAAAAAAAAAAAAAAAAAAAAAAAAAAAAAAAAAAAAAAAAAAAGGAGTGAATAGCCAATGAGCTATGAATGTATGGAATGATGAAAATAAAATAGTCATTGAGCTATTAAGGAAGGAAGGAGTTAGTATGAAGCGCGATTCTTGTATGGATTGATTGGATCCGACGTCGTTATTGGCTTGTAAAAACATATTAATCTGTTTTTGTACCTTTAAGACCTGCTAGAGTGAGTTTTGATAATATACCGCCATTTACGTGTTGATCTAACTAATCTTGTTTTTTTTTACGTGTTTCAGGTTTAACGCATACTTTAATTCTATACGCCAATTAGCTAGTCCCTGCGCGATGATTGCACCATTGTAAATTGCTCCTGCTGAAAACAAAAAACAATCCCCGTTTAAGATGAATGATAGTTTGTTTAGGGTGTTATAGTCATTGTGATGTTATGCATTAGTATATTAGCATCTATAAAGATTTTTTGTGGAAGATATTTCTCGCAAAGGTGGATGAAGGTTACCCATTATAACTCAAATATTGAAAATATTGGTAAAGTACGTGTCCGTAGCGTTTGCAATTCTGTGCCTTTTTATAATGTTCATCGGAGGAAAAGCAATGAATGCTTCACGCAAATTTTATGACATATTACTAGGTGTAGTCTTGTGCGTGTTCCTTGTTACGTTAGCTTGCATATTTGTTTGTGGTCATCAAGAAGATGAAGAAAAAGAAGATGAATCTCAAGTAAGAGAAGAGGAATCTCAAGTAAAAGAAGATGAATCTAAAGAAAAAAATATTGAATCTGAAATAAAAGAAGATGAATACGATGTAATAACAGAATATTATGCATATGCTTTCATTAGCATCGGACTACTTACTGTACCTCTCCTACGTCTGGGTCTGGTGGTGTCATTCATTCCCTACAACCACCGCGCCTTGATCGGCAGTGGCGGATCTTGAAGGAAATTGTGGAGGGGGGCCGGCTTAATAATCGGGGGGGCCGGCTTAATAAATATAAATTTTTTCGGACGAAATACGGATAAATTAACACTACGGAGCGAAAAAAGGGGGGGGGCCCGGGCCCCCCGGGCCCCAACATAGATCCGCCACTGTTGATCGGGCTTCCACTCATAGGTGCATATCTCTTAGCTATTGCAGTTGCGTTTATCTACGCTTGCTTTTCATATATATAAAGTTTTTTTTTTGAGGGGTGCGCCAAGCCTAGGCAGTAGTGCAACGCCAAAGCGACACGTGAAGAACCCCAGCAGCAAGCTACCGTAGTGGGTTCTTCCCCCATAAAAAGTAAGATTGCTTTTCATATATATAAAGTTGCACTAAACATATTGTTTTAACTTAGTTTTTTCATATATATAACATTAATTTGGTATTTTACTTCATGTGTGGTCTTTTGCTTTCTCTTTGTGTTTGTGGCGAAACCATGTAGCCCAAATGTATTATTACCTCTAGCACCACCACAAGTGAACTATATATCATGTGAGACATTGATGAACCCAACAAAGTTGTAAGCAATATACTTGTACGTTAGTGCCTATTGCTCCAATGATAAACAATAATCTCCATAAGTTACCATGTTGACAGAACTACCAAAAAACAATGTGATGATCGATAACAACAAGAGATTGTTCAAAATAAATTGGATATACGCCGTGTAACTGAGTTTTTATTTATAAAGAACAAACAATTTATATTTTTCACACACAAACATTTGTTTCCAGACTTTTGCTTTATGAAAGATTTTTAAGACAAACATATAATAGGTGTAACCATTCATTCCCACAAAGACCATGCATACAAAACTTGATGAAATATGCATGCTCTTAATAACTTGACATATAAATTTAGTACTGCAAACTCTACAATAGAGCCAGGTTGTTGTATCGAACCATAGTAGACATGTATATGCATGCATGGTTTCATTTGCTAATATAAATACGGGTTAGTTTGTTATCTTTGTGTGTAATAATGAAGGGACGATATTTTAATTTGGAAATCGTCACCATTATGTATATATATATTAAGCTTTGTGTGCATTTTATTTGCCTTGCATGGCTTTGGCAATGTCTTTATTTTGACAGTGTCATTGTTATATATTTAGATCATTATATATTATGATTTGCGTGTTCGCAATTTTATATATTCTGGCTTTTTTCTGGTTGGATGATTCCTTGATACATTATTTAGTAAGCTTTGCCTGTTACGATTGGTGCTCATTTGATTAAGTGAGGAGAAGGTGTAATGCTCGTAAAATGTGAGGGAAGGGTGCCATATAGGTTCACACCCAAACTTTGTACATGAATATTTAGTCTTACAAAATACTTGGTATATATTAAGAGCAAATTGCATGAGTCGTCATGCTTTTTGTTCATCTTGGCACATCATCTTAATTTTGTTATAAACTATCGCCAAACAATATGCAAAACAAACCATTCATGACAAAATTGTTCATGTTAGACATCTAGCATCCTATACATGATTATTGCAAAATATTTATGACAACGATAACCTTTTCTAGCAACTGAGTCAAGTTGAATCAAAAGAGTTAGAGGTGCACACCGGTTTTTGGGCCAAACCGATTCGGTTTCAAAACCAGATAGGATCAAGTCAAAAGGTCAACAAACCGGTTTGACTTAAAACTGGTTTTGGGAAAGAAAAGGCCGGTTTAAAATGTGGTTTTGGATTGGTTTAAACCGGTCGTATGAAAAAAATCTGCAACTCGGTTTAAAATCCATCAGTTCGGTTCTACTAAAACCGGTTTTACCTAAAACAGTTTTTAGGAAATTCGGTTTTCGGTCTTTTAGCCGGATAAGATAGGGTTTTTTTTTTTTCACGTCTAAAAAGAGGACACAACCTCGTAACAACTAAGGTGACCTATTTGATGATGTTATTCTCAATACAATTAATTAGTGGCAGTCTAAAACTTTTCTTTTTGTTGGCAAAATAATATGAAACTAGTTAAAGGTTCTTAAAGTAATATTGCTACAGAAATTTAAGTTTAATTGTTCGATGTTTATTGTTCATTAATAATTTAGATCACACACTTTAAAAAATGCGCTCGATGCTCATACATGTGTTGGAAATTTGTGAGTATATTCAACGAAATTAGTTGTTTAACATAATAGAATGGGCTGAAACTACGTAATTAGAGAGACATATCACTTGATAATCTGAATTTATTTAAATTCATACTTTCACACAAGGTTGCAAAAATCGCGAATCGGTAGTCAGGCGGTCGACCACCTTGTAGCTTGTAATCGGTCTAGGCGGGATTAATCGGATTGGCATTACTGACAAATTTTAGTTATTTCCGGAAAGTTTTGTGTATTTTCGGTGAGTTTTAGGCATTTTCAGCAAGGTATTTTCTGAAAAACAACTTGTAATAGACTTAAACAATTACTATAAGTGATCAAAATAAGTTTACAGTGAGTTTTGGGTACTTTCGACAAGATTTATAGTTTGCCGAAAAGTTTGACCACCATTGACCGCCATTGATCACCGTTGACCACGGTTGACCTATTTGTTTGACCCAGTTACATAAATCGGCAAGGTCGGTGGCCTTGTAGCACCTAATCGGCGATTAATCGGCCTTATAGACCTTTTTTTGCAACATTGCTTTCACATGCTAAATTAATTTCAAAAAGGTTTAAAGGGTAAATCGCACATAAAAAAAATATCATACTTAAAGTCAATTTTAATTTAAGTTAATCAACTTTATTTTTCTTAATTTAAGATATCAAAATTATTTTTTTGCAATTTAAGGTTTTTTTAACTTTTTGAAAATGATTACCAGTCATAATTTTAGCCAAAGTGACTTTTAAACGCTCAATTATAATGTTACATCATATTAATAAACAAATTTATCTGAAGAAAATGACCGATATCATCTTTCAAAAAGTCAAAAAAACCTTACATTACACAATAAATAACTTAGATACCTTAAATTCAGAAAAATAAAGTTAAGTACCTAAAATTCAAACTTACGTTAGTTGTGATACCTTTTTGTTCGATTTGCCATTTAAATTTTTTTTTACCAAACTTATTTTTAAAGTTCATGTTTATTTTAAAAAGTTAGGGGATAGAAAGTATAAAGATATATAAAGTTAAAAAGAGAATACTTTCTCCTCTCATCACTATACAAAACCACCGCCAGTTGTTTACAGGGAGCCATGGCTAGTCATGGGCTTCGGCGCGACTTGACGGCGCCACAAATCATACCGGACTTCGTGCCATCGTTTCTCGGCTGGTAATTGTCAGCCCACGACATCAAATTTTTTTTTTTTTTTTTTTTTTTTTTTTTTTTTTTTTTTTTTGTATGTGTGTGTGTGTGTTTTAGTGGGGTATATGTGGACCCATGACACCACTTTTGTATCTCGATGCGTGTTTTGGTGCCATGGGCAAAAGTGGTGTCATGGGCAAAAAGTGTTGAAGTGGCACCATCACACGACACCAACTGTACCTAGCAGCTTTCAGAGAGATCTTTTTTGTTATTCGATTGAAGGAAAAAATGAAAAGGATATGATGTCGTATTTGCTACTGCACTTGCACAATGGATGGGCCGTGGATTAGTTGTTTTAGAGAAAAACAAAGTTGAGTAGCTAAAACGACGTTGTGTTGCTACCGCAATAAAAACATAAAAGTAAAAACTGTAGTCGAAGCCTCTACAACGTAACGACATGACCCTTGTTACGTCGTAAAGCTCTTGAATATGGATTAGTTTCGGCTTTCAAGTTGTTACGATGTAACAAGGTTTTCATTGTTACACCAATTGCATGTTTTACTTTTACGTTTTTATTATTTTTAGGAAAGCGCAAGGGTATGTGTGTGTCTGACATTTCAATGAGCTTGTTTTAGCAAGTTGTTTGTTAAGCAGAAAAATTCTAAGTTGTTTGTTAAGCAAAACATTTTTTTTTTTTTTATTTTTTATTAACAACAATAACATACTCAATCCTGCCGAGGCAAGGTATAGGGAGGCAGAATATAGACAGACCCTTTTACCCAGTATAAACCCGAGAGTAAGTAGAGCATATTGTAAAGTTGTAAAGTTGAGGGACACAAAGTTAAAATATAGAAAGAGCTAAAAGTTAAAAAGACCACCGACCTCGAGAATATTATATAATAAGTTGTTGTTCTAGAGAGAGAGATCGATCTTTTGAAAGAAAAAGTCAAGTAGGAAACATGTCGTATTTGCTACCGCACTTGCACAATGGATGGGCGGTGGATCAAGCCCTCCTCGCCGAGGAAGAGCGTCTCGTCGTCATCCGCTTCGGTCATGATTGGGACGAAACTTGTATGCAGGTATATCTTTTGTTAATTTGAATACCCTAAGTTATGATTGGTTATGGGGTTCATGGAAGATATAACTGGTTTGATGATAATGGTCATCTGACTTTGACGCTAATGGAAAACAACACAGTTAAACATTGTAGCATAGTAGGTGCCATTTGACAATCATCATGCAAGTTGCAACTAAAGTTAGGACATATCACCATTTAGCCCCTTTCTACCAAATTTCTAGGTTCATATGAGTTTGCATGATCATATGATCACAGGTCTACCCTAAGTTGGTGAGACTTGACATATCTTATGTTGACCCCACCAGCAGCACTATAAACCATATTCTTTTACATAATTTTATCTGCAAACTGATTGTTAATGTGCACTTTTTTGGATGACGATTTCTTTGAATATGTACTTGCTTTCTGAAATCTGACTCGCTCGCCCTGTTTGTTCATCTGCAGATGGCCGGATGAAGTGCTTTCTTCAGTTGCTGACACGTTAAAGAATTTTGCTGTCATATACTTGGTTGACATCACTGAGGTGCCAGACTTCAATACAATGTACGAACTTTACGACCCATCTACTGTGATGTTCTTCTTCAGGAACAAACATATCATGATTGATCTTGGTACTGGTAACAACAACAAGATCAACTGGGCAATGAAGGACAAGCAGGAGTTCATTAACATTGTTGAAACGGTCTACCGTGGAGCCAGGAAGGGCCGTGGTTTGGTCATTGCACCCAAAGATTACTCCACCAAGTACCGTTACTAATCTCATTGGTGCTGTGGTTTTGAACATCTGTATTGAACTATGTAAAACTTCGACTGGTTGATATGAGTATTTGAAACTATGTTTGAAGGTGTAACTTCGCTGCTTTAATAATCTGTGTATTCGATCACTTACTTTTACGTTAGAGATGCATGCTCCGATGATTATGAATTATGATTCTTGGTTACATGCATTATTTATGTTGTTGGTTATCGAACGTTTATTGGGTCAAACTATGGTGTTTATCAGCATTGAATTCGGTGTAGTATCAACCAGTATGAAACAATGATTTTGATTTATGATGAGATGGGCTACTTGCATCACATTTGAAGTGATTAATATGGGTTATAGTTTGCTATTAACGAGTCTTATGAATAGTATTAAAAGACTTAATTGGTAACTAATTAGTCAATAAGTTAAATGGTTTAAAGCCGATCAAATTGTCTCCGAGTGTTCAAGTCTTGTGAATCATTCTTCCTGGACCAATATGCGGGTCATCTCGATTGTTTGATGCATATTATCAATGTGCGCAAAACTTTTTTTTTTGTTGCAAATGTGAATATTATATATTTGACGGGATTTTTAACGGAATTATTAATTAAGGAGTTACATATGTGTGAATACAGTGACAAACAACAACGAATGTAAACATGTTCCACTGTTTTTTGAAGGAAATAATGAGTAATATTTATGATGCGATAAACAATTTGGTTTAACTATTAAGAAAATAAATGTACATGTATCGTCTTCTCCTGGTATATAGTCTTGAAGAGCAAATGTATACAGTCAACATCACACACTTGAGTAGTCCATATTCATTTCCGTGAACACCTAAATATTTAAAGAAAAACAAAAGTGAAACTAAAAGGAAGTTGTTGATAATAGTATATGTAAAATTAAAAAATGGTATAAAACATGTAATTTATATAGTTGTACATAAATGTTGAATATTGGCTTATAGACCCGTGGAATTACGGGAATTTTTAAAGAAATTATTTATTAAGAAGTTACGTGCATGTATAAATTAACAATAACAGTGATTGCTACAGTTTTGTGAACCAAAATTACAATAACAGTATAGTGATATGATTCATATACCCAGTTTGGAATTATACTACAGTTTTACAAATGCAAGGCCTAGGTGTAGCAGAACTTATGACACAACTCAAGAAATGGAATTATATCAGCTTTACCATGTGAATCGATTTTAATTCATTTGAAATTTTTATTTTCAGTCAAACAGAAGCAGTTGGAACAAATTAAAAGGATTCAAAATTATTCGAATTACAATATCACTAATCATATTAGAGATGAGAGGGACCATACGTAATACAATATGGTAAACAATTCACATCCAAGTTACCTTTAAGTTCACATCAACGTTCTTACTCGAGCAATTCTGCAACTTCGATATGGCCACCATCAACATCCCAATGCAAAGGGGTCCGGCCCTCACTATCTGCAATTTTAGTAATAACAATAAATACATATTGCAGTTTGGAAGTTAAAAGCATCCCCAGCAACAATCTTAGTATATGAATAAGTGGTTAGGAGGTTAGAAACAGTGGCTTACACTAAAGAACATATATCATAGATCATTCACTTTAATTCAAACACACATTTAGCCCGCTAATTTGGACCACATTGACCCAGGTAGCCCGTTACCAACCTAATTGTGTAACCGGTACCGGGTTCAATCCTAAAGCATTACAATAATATGACTACAAAAACTATAATACTACAATATTAATCAAAATTATATACTAAAATAATTACGATGTTTTATGCATTTGAATTTATTCCAGATGACTTTTGATTCATTGAATTGAGTTCGTTTTAGTTTAAATCTAGTAGCTTAACCCATTTGGCATGTTAGAAATAAAACGTGAAATTCGAGATCAATGTTATTGTATGTCTATGTGCATTACCCTTTTTTGACCCGTTAAACATACCCGGTTTCATTTCCCCCTATATATCGTTACCCAAATTTTTTAAAAATGATAACTGACGAAGACATGGAGGAAAAAAACACCTTGTAGGTAGAAGTTAAAAAAATGTCAAACAAACCTTAAAGAAAAAAAGAGGCTTGAGCAGCATGTGCCGCTGCTTTACCAAGAGTAGTTTTAGAGCATCCCGGTGGTCCATGAAGAAGAATTCCACTTATACGTGGCGCACCCAACCTTGTTGCATCAGCATATGCCACTCAACAGCTTGCTTCAGTTTCGTCTGCTCCATACAATAAGACATCATTAGTAAACAGTAGAGGTGGGGAAATGGGTAGGGTGGGTCGGTTTGGCAACTTGTCAAAAAAGGTAATTTTAATGTGTTGAGCTGGGTCAAGTTAATCCGAAACACTTAATTTCCAGAATTGTAATTTTGTAAATAATTAGTGAGTCAAATATTATGTTATATCAGTGAAGGAAAATTGCCATACTAAAAGAAGGTAACTAATCATCCCAAATTTCGCAATGTGAGGGTTAGTAATTTTCTCGATGCCAAACGTACTGGAACTTCACGTTGAGATGAGATTGAAATTGTCAATGTTAAACAACTGTCAAAGAAAAATAATTGGGTCCTTCAGTTTTTTATAAGATTTAACTCACTTCCATATGTCAGAAACATAAGCATTCACCTAAATTTATCAAAAACAGAACTTCCACTCTTGATGAGCGAGAAAATTACCAATACCCCAACATTTGTCAAATTTGGGATAATTAATTACTACCTATCTTGGTTATTTTCCTTCTCAATAACTATCTAACTATTTAAACAGCGTGATTTAGGAGGTTTCATGCATTTAAAATACACTTCGGCTGGATTGTAACCCGTCGGACCCATTTAGACAGGAAAGATACGCGCATTTACCTGTTTAGACTGTAAATATTACAGATAGATATATGTTCATAACTTAAGCACAGTAGATTCATACAGTTCTTCCCTTTTCGAAGCTCTTTTCAAATTGAAGGGTGTATAATTAAGCATGTAACCAAGAAAAAAAAGAATAAATACCCGTTGATCCATGCCCTGGATTGCAGCTGAAGCAACTTCAGTGTCGGCAAAGGTAACAAAGCCAAATCCTCTGGACCTGCCACTTTCTCCGTCCACGATCACTCTAGCTGTTGCATAACATAGAAATGGTATAACTAAATTTTCAAAAAACATAGATTCAATATAGAAACAGGTGGTACCGACGCTGGTTAAATGATGTACAAAAAAATTTAATGGTGCAATATGAGATAATAAAATCATCCTCATGTTTATATTAAGCTTCCTATAGCATTAACATAATCATAATGCAGCAAAACAGCTTACTGTATTCAAGTACATATACACGCAAAAAAATTATGGCATTTTAGAACCGGCTACATAAATTCTACCACCAAACAGCCCGTCGCAAATAAACTTGCCACGTAAAATAGCTAAATATACTAAGCTAATCAAGAGTACTTTTGAAGACTGAAGACAAAAGCCAAAATATGTAGTCACAAGCTTTCAACACACAGGTAAGGTTGCATTGTAGTGCACACACTTCGTGCAACATCTTTTCCTCGTCTCTCTATCAGTAGGTAAATTTTAGTTCTTCAGTGGTCATTATATAAGCACCTTTATGATACGGAAAAGAAAGATTGCAGATATATCGCACAATAAGCTAAAACATATCATACATTATACTAAAGCATTTTTAACTATTTCACACTTTATTCGTAAGATGTTGCAAATATATAAGTTATTAACACGTTTCATAATAAATGCAATGACAAAAAGCATAAAAATTCATATGTATTTTATATAGAGATCAAGTTTTTGTTTGTAAAATTTGAAAAGAAATTACAAAAATTATGATAAGAGTGCTTTGAGCCTCTTACAACTCGTTTCACAATCAACCCACTTTTACCTAACCGGGTCAAAATTGCTCTAATACTAACAGAGGAGAAATGACTTAATCTGAACGTGTTGCTTATATGTATATGTAGTACAAAATAATGTATAAAAATGACAATACTCCAAATACATAAGTAGTACTAATAATGACATACCATTTTATGTTGCTCTTGTAGTTGAAGACATACCCAATAGCAACTTGTAACACCCCCAAAATCTGATTTAGCGGAAGCATACATGTCTCTGGGGTGCTACTCAATTGGTATCACAACACAAGTTACCAAGAACGGTTTTACCTCAACTATTTAAATAGATTTCATATTCAAAAGTGATTTGTTTACAACATTTCGAAAATGGTGCGGAATATAAGCCCATAAAAGATTTCAAGTGGTCTCAAATATATCAGAGTTTTCTATGACCATGTCATGCCCTGCCGAAAGCCTCCACAACTAAATTATCGCCTTAAACCTGAAAATACATGCTAAAAAGTGTCAACACGAGGTTGGTGAGTTCATAGATTTGAAATAAATCAGTAAAAATACTGTGAGTTCCATAAGAGTTTTGTGACCATTGTGTCGCTCACAATGTTCTGAAAATAGTGTTTACCTTCAAGTAAAGTTTGTGTTGTGGACCAAGTATAGGGTATGCAACCCAAAATAATATAGTTTATTACGCTAGCTCTAAGTTCATGTAACCGAAGCTATAACAGTGTGCATGCTCTAGAAGCATGTTAAATATCAGTGGGCTAGCAAGTGTGTATCCCAGACACTTGTAGTTTCGATATGGTATACGTTCGTTTGCCTATCCGGTCAACCCGAACGGGGACGTTACTCCCAATAGATCTATTTATAACATTCGCGCTTCCCAGCAGGAATTGACGGTTCATGAGTTGGGCAAATTTGGGACATAATAGTGCTTAGGCTAATCCGCGTAATAGTTTGATGACAACAGTGTTGGTCCATAAAATAGTTTTGCATGTTTCTCACCCCGATTGTAAAACAAGTTCAAATAGAGTGGGGTTACATATCAGTCAATCACATAATGCTTTCAAATAACCAATTCAAATAATTCAGCTCAACAGTCAGATATTGAGTAAACAGTTTGCAGATTTCAAATAAACAATCATTTAGTTTAGTTAAAATAAGCATGTATTCTCCCCCAAGAATAGTTTAAAAACCAGTAAAAGTAGAGGCCATGAACTCACCTTAGCCACAGCAATGCAAAGATCACAACTGACACGACTGGCATCGAGAGTAAAACACAACAGTCTCAAGACATACGGCACGACGGTTCCAAGATATACAGGTACACAGAGGTACAAGCACAGCGGTACACAACGGTCTAGGATCGACACAACCTAATACGTATACAGTTATCTCAAAATACGTCTCGCAAAATAATAAAGTCTATGAAAGACAACGTGTCGTAGTTTTCGTGGATTACTCGATTTCAAAACTTATCAAAAGCTTAGTCTTAACGTTTCGTGTGGTGTGGTAAGAAAACATAGACTCGACATACAACTCACGCCAAAGAGAATAGACATTGACATACTCGAGAGAATACTGACGAGAACTCAAACCAAGAAGAAAAATCTATAAGTTAACGACCAATAAACACCTCAAATAAAATAACTCAGTTTGTACCAGTACGCGTTGTGTACAAATTTTAGCCATCTTTCTTGAAATGAGGCACGAGGCTCGTTTCGACTAGCAAACGATCGATTCAAGACACGGGAATTTCACCATTGCGCTCAGAATAATTTTTCCAATAAAAACGACTATTCATACGCCTCGTTTCTCATAAATGATAAAATAGTCAAATAAAATCATCGGTTGTACCAGTACGCGTTGTGTACAAATTCCACGTTTCGCGAGATAACTCCACGTATTCGATTCAAATAAGTTCGGAAAAGTCTGAAAGTGAAACTTAAGAAATAATAAATATAATTTATTATTTAAAAATCAGTCTGGAAAATTACGGGTGGTTACAGTCTACCCTCCTTAACGCGAAATCCATCCCGGATTTCAGTTTATGTTATCCGATAAAATGGTGTCTGGAAAGAGATGTTGGTACTCATAACAGATTTGGGTCTTACAAGACGGTTTAAAGGTTTCTCTTTGTTTGTGATAGGGTACCTAGGTTGTCTGCCATTGGTTTTCCTCTTTTTGTGATTTGGTGAGTTACAATGATTCCGGAAGTAAGTTTAATAGGATGTCTGTTCTAGTCATAGTTTCATGATATTTCCCAACCTTGTTAAAGCGGGCACCTCAAATTTTTTCGGTCCTACTCCCAGCTATGGTCTATTCCCTAGGGTCACGAAGTTTCGACATGCTCTGGTTTAGAGTGATAAGATGGCATGATGACTGGTTTTCAAATTTTGATCCGGAGTTGTGTGTTTTTCCTTCTCATAGGAACGGGATAAAAATCTTGTTTTGAAAACTTTATTTGGATAGGTCTTTATACGAATTTGACCAAAATAACTTCACAAGTATTACACGTTTCTTTGTTAGGGATTAATAGATACGTAGGGTGACACGGTTTCAGAAGATTTAATAATTTGTAAAACGGTTCTTAATCATTGTGTGGATAAGATAACTTTTCACAAAAATCGACGTCTAACATTTCTTAACAAAAGTTTGATAAGGTTTGAGCAAAAGAATTTAACGCATCAAAATGAGTGTTTCAGAAGGATATCACTACGAGTTTTACGATTGTTATAACCGCAGTTTTAAAAGAAGTCCTTAAAAGTGAAGACGTCACGGAAAAGGGTGCTATCAGGTATGTATGTCTACACAATTTTAGGTGCCTAAGGGCGAAGTCTAATTGTTAAGGCTGAGCAGGATTCCATGTTTAATATCAGAAAAAGTTCATAACCCTAAGTATTCAGCTTACTTTGGCAGTACCAAACGACTGTATAACAAATTTTTAATGGAGTAAATGGTTCTCAGGGTGGGTTCATAATAGTTTATAAAACGATTTGTAAAACAATTTATAGAGTAATGGGAAACAATTTATTATTTGGAAAATAATAGAAATTGCGGTTTAGTTTGTGATATAGTAGCAAGGCAACAAATCGGGTTATAAAATAACTTGTGAAAGGATTTGTAAAATAGTTTATAGAACGAGAACCATTCGTTGTTGTAAGGTCGAAATTTTGATTTCATAAAGTAGGAGTAAAACATTTGTAGGGTGACCTCGAGAAATCAGTTTGTATGATATTAGCGGCATGGTTTATTATCTTATGAGAGGGTAGCAAAAATAGCTGATATTCCTGAGGGACGAGAGGAGGATTAGGTGATTGTCCCAAGGAACGCGGTTCAGGTTATTCCTTAGGGTCTTAAGGTTTCTGTCAGGCGCAGAATCTCTGCCGAATGGGAAGTTTAGCGTGTTCAGAGTACGACTCTGAAGGAGGATGTTGATTGCTATTAGCAATCGGTCGGCTGTCTCAGTGGCGTACTTAGTGTTTAACGCGGAAAGTACAACATCATTTGAGTGTAGGGTTGAGGTGGAGGTGACTGTAACGAAAACAAAACAAAGCTGAATGACAATTCCAAATTCAGGAATGAGGTTCAGATTTAAACATGGTCAAAACCAATTCTGATGCTCCAATAAGCTAAAATGGGCTTACTACGATCTCGAGGAGTTACAAATAAGCAACTCGGATTTAAACGATGCTCATCGGGTCTAGCCTGAGTCGATGCAAATTACGGGTAGACGGCAGCAACTGGGATCCCATATAAATGGCGAAGTATAGTGGTGTCGGATGTATTACGGTTCGAGGTTCAAATTCAAACATAGCCAAAACCGATTCCAAACGCTCCAATAGGCTCAAATGGGCTTTTTACGATTTCGAGGAATTACAAATAAGCAACATGGGTCCAAACGGTGCCAATCGGGTCTAACTGGCCCGATGCAAATTACAGTCAGACGGCGACAAGTAGAAATTCCGTATAAATGGAGGAGTATAACGGTGCCGGTGTGTTACGGTTTATAAGGTGTTGTGATGCCAGTGTGTTGTGTGTGGATGTGAATGTTCATGTTAGGCAGTGATTATGTACACACACAGAATTTTAAGTCTTTCAAAGATCAAGTAGGAAATCAATCTGGACATAACTCTAGTATAACTACTCTGAGTATTGCAAAATTTACCTCTGAGTCGGACATAGGTGATCAGGCTATGTCCCACTGTCCCTGGTCGAATATAGATGATCAGTCTATATTCCACCGAGGTTCAATAAATTTTGGAATAGTCAGCTTAGTTACACCAGTAATATATCCCTTACTTTTAAAAGTTTCTTAAATAATTAAGGCGGATGTCCACACTCAAGGACGATTGATGAGATTGCGTAGAGAAAAGGCGTAATGCTACGACGAGTATGATGCGTGTGTATAAGTATGTCGAAGGTACTTATAGTAGATAGTGAAAATAGATGGATATACTTATCCAATAACAGTGTGCACATCTCATCAATTATATTAGCAATAAAATCACAAATGAGGCATCAGCTTGGCAGGCAGGCATGTGGCAGTCATAGGGTTTTGTTTTTGTAAAAGTGGTTATAGTCTAGGTTTGAAAAATACCCAGTTTTCTATAACCTAGGCTCTGATACCAATCTGTAACACCCCCAAAATATGATTTAGCGGAAGCATACATGTCTCTAGGGTGCTACTCAATTGGTATCACAACACAAGTTACCAAGAACGGTTTTACCTCAACCATTTAAATAGATTTCATATTCAAAAGTGATTTGTTTACAACATTTCGAAAATGGTGCGGAATATAAGCCCATAAAAGATTTCAAGTGGTCCCAAATATATCAGAGTCTTCTATGACCATGCCATGCCCTGCCGAAAGCCTCCACAACTAGATTATCGCCTTAAACCTGAAAATACATGCTAAAAAGTGTCAACACGAGGTTGGTGAGTTCATAGATTTGAAATAAATCAGTAAAAATACTGTGAGTTCCATAAGAGTTTTGTGACCATTGTGTCGCTCACAATGTTCTGAAAATAGTGTTTACCTTCAAGTAAAGTTTGTGTTGTGGACCAAGTGTAGGGTATGCAACCCAAAATAATATAGTTTATTACGCTAGCTCTAAGTTCATGTAACCGAAGCTATAACAGTGTGCATGCTCTAGAAGCATGTTAAATATCAGTGGCCCGGCAAGTGTGTATCCCAGACACTTGTAGTTTCGATATGGTATACGTTCGTTTGCCTATCCGGTCAACCCGAACGGGGACGTTACTCCCAATAGATCTATTTATAACATTCGCGCTTCCCAGCAGGAATTGACGGTTCATGAGTTGGGCAAATTTGGGACATAATAGTGCTTAGGCTAATCCGCGTAATAGTTTGATGACAACAGTGTTGGTCCATAAAATAGTTTTGCATGTTTCTCACCCCGATTGTAAAACAAGTTCAAATAGAGTGGGGTTACATATCAGTCAATCACATAATGCTTTCAAATAACCAATTCAAATAATTCAGCTCAACAGTCAGATATTGAGTAAACAGTTTGCAGATTTCAAATAAACAATCATTTAGTTTAGTTAAAATAAGCATGTATTCTCCCCCAAGAATAGTTTAAAAACCAGTAAAAGTAGAGGCCATGAACTCACCTTAGCCACAGCAATGCAAAGATCACAACTGACACGACTGGCATCGAGAGTAAAACACAACAGTCTCAAGACATACGGCACGACGGTTCCAAGATATACAGGTACACAGAGGTACAAGCATAGCGGTACACAACGGTCTAGGATCGGCACAACCTAATACGTATACAGTTATCTCAAAATACGTCTCGCAAAATAATAAAGTCTATAAAAGACAACGTGTCGTAGTTTTCGTGGATTACTCGATTTCAAAACTTATCAAAAGCTTAGTCTTAACGTTTCGTGTGGTGTGGTAAGAAAACATAGACTCGACATACAACTCACGCCAAAGAGAATAGACATTGACATACACAAGAGAATACTGAAGAGAACTCCAACCAAGAAGACACATCTATAAGTTAACGACCAATAAACTCCTCAAATAAAATAACTCAGTTTGTACGTTTCGGCATTTATCCCAAATAATTTGTATAAAACATAAACGTTTTATAAATGAAAGTAAATTTATCTAATAAAACTATTTTTCCCAAGTCGCCGTGACTTCAATTAACGAAATCAGTAATCACAATATTTTATGAGTTTTATGTTTCGTTATCATTCGCGTATTTATTAGTTTTGGTTTTATTGAAGATTTTGTGTCCGTTTCGTGTCTAATATATTAAATCCATTTCGAATCTAATATATTATACCGTCTCGAGTCCCAAAATGTCCAATAAATCAAATGTCTAATATTGTAACTCCGTTAACGATCCATAATTGTCCAAACGTCCTATACAATAATCAAAATCTGTATTCAAATCCAAATCACGATTTCTATACAATCCGAACCGTACCATTATACACAAGGTCTAAAGAAATACGTTAGTATGTTAAAATATAAACATATATAAATTAAAACAAACTTAACTCAAACACAGTTATAAGTGTTTCAGGTCAAAACACAAAACCTATGGGCCTTGGCCCTTATATAAAACCAGACAATTCCCTTAATGTTTTTGCGTGGGCTTTGGACCCAATTTTAAAACAAACGCACCCTTAGCAGCACATACGCATATAAAATTCCCATATACCACATAATTTCAAACACCCCATGGTGTTAGTTTCGTTTGAATAAATCAACACACCCTTGTGGATGCTTGTCGTCCCGTGAGCTAAGCCAAACACCCTACGTGGGTGTCCCTTTTTGTGTCGCGACCTCAAACAACAAAAATAAGCTCAACGAGCTTATCAAAGACCAAATAAGCCACGGTTCCCAAATAAGCTTAAACAAACAAAATCCAAACACAACAATATTGTTAGGAATTACGGAAATAAGATATTTCTTGTTGCTGCCGATTGTGTACAGCTGGTTCATGCTGATAGCTGTGGTTCCTGCTGAAGCTCATTGCTGCTGATAGTTCTATCTTGTTTCTGCTGATAGTAGTTGTTGCTGCGGGTTTTGTTAGTTGTTATCCCGTATGTTTAGAATGTTTGTTGCTGCGGGTTTTGTTAGTTGTTATCCCGTATGTTTAGAATGTTTGTTAGATTTATTTTTAGAAGAGATCATGTTTATCTCTTCACACGTTTTCTTGTATGACGGGTTAGGGTTTCTTTTTA
Source organism: Artemisia tridentata subsp. tridentata (assembly GCA_021014915.2). Lineage (NCBI taxonomy): Eukaryota > Viridiplantae > Streptophyta > Magnoliopsida > Asterales > Asteraceae > Artemisia > Artemisia tridentata. The sequence continues at coordinate 10,899,070 of CP139504.1, forward strand.
GTATAAAAGGAACACCCGTCTATGAGTTTTATATATCTTTTTACGTCTTAACAATCTTCAATAAAATATCTTTTAGTTCATTATTCGATCCATAGAGGATCATAGTCTTAGTTCTTTTCTTTTCTAGTTTGTACTCAGAGATTCTCTTGTAGTGTGCTTGTGATTACATAGGCATCCTACCGATCCACTAAGGCTCAAAGATCTAGCAGGTGTGTTAGATTCAACAAGTAGTATCAGAGCCTCGTGAGGATCTCTGAACAAGAAGCAAAAGTTCTCAAAACAATCTCTCTAAACCCTTTCACAATGGGCAACGAAAACCCTGAATTCGCTACCATTAACAATGAAGAACCTGAACCCACAAAAGTTCAACAACAAATTGTTACAACCACTATGTCCAACAGTAATGCTAAGTTCCCATATCTCAAGAAGGAAGAGTATGAAGTCTGGGCTATGAAGATGGAGTACTGGATCTCCAACAGTGATCACCATCTTTGGAATGTTATCTTCACTGGGAATACCAAGAAGAGAATTGGAAGAGATCGGAATGGGAGCATCATGATTCTCCCTCCTGCATCAGCTGAGGAGCAGCTGGCTGTGCAAAGGGAAACTAAAGCAAGAACTCTCTTGCTTCAGGCTCTCCCAGAGGATCACATGGGTGATTTTCATCACCTGGATGATGCTAGAGAAATCTGGCTTGCTGTAAAAGCTAGATTTGGTGGGAATGAGGAGTCCAAAAAGATGAGGAAATCCATGCTTAAGCAGGAATTCCAAGAGTTTAAGATCTCTGAGGATGAAGGAATTCACAAAGGGTATGATCGATTTCACAAGATCCTTAGCCAACTTAATCAGTTGCAGGCTCGACCAGACAATGAAGACTGCAACACAAAGTTTCTGAGGGCTTTACCTCCATCCTGGTCTCAAGTTTCCATAACCATGAAAGCCAAAGGTGGATTGGATTACCTAAGTTTTGATGATCTGTACAACAAGCTCAAGACCCTAGAGATTGATATCAAAGGGGTTTCTACTTATTCATCTCATACACCTACTCATACTGCATTTGTAAGTGCTACCAGCACTAACAAGGTCTCTCATGGTGATAGCCCAAACCCCTCATCTTCATCTGTTTCCTATTCTCCTGCAACACCAAGATCTCAATCAAGGACTGACAATGTTGTTGAGGAAATTCTTCATTCATTTGTTGCTGAAAGTACTCCACAACAGCAATTTATGTATGATGACTTTGATCAAATTGATCAATTTGATTTGGAGGAGATGGACATCAAGTGGTAGCTGGCTATGCTGTCATTAAAGGTTAACATGTTTGAGCAGCAGTCAGGGAGGAAGCTCAATCTCAATGGAAGGGAAGGTGCAAGGTTTGACAGAAGGAAAGTGAAGTGCTTCAAATGTGGTCAGATAGGTCACTTTGCCAGAGAATGCCAAGACAAGAAAGTTGATGACAGAACAAGGTATTCGGCATTCAGAATGAAAGAATTGGAACCAGAGGAAGCTAAAGCCCTAGTGTCTGTGGATTCAATGCTGGATTGGGAACAACATGAGGAGACTGGAGCTTCATGGATTTATGGGATGATTGTTGGATATGGAGCTGAGACACATGTGGCTGGAGAATTTGGAATGATGGGCCATCCATCTCAGGTACTTAAGTGTCCTTTTGATTGTGAAATTAAATATACTAAATTGCAAAAGGATAGTGAAATTAAATACACTGAGTTAAAAAGGGAGTTTGATGAGATTGAGCCTGAATATAATAAACTATTTGTTGAAATTCAAGCTTATAAAAAGGCTCTTAAAACTGTGGAAAAACAAAAGGCTTGGCATGAAGCAAATCAGCTTGCTTATGAAGAGAAAATAAGGGTTTTACAGAGAGATTTAGAAAACAACACTAATGAAATTAAATATTCTGAATCTCAATTTGCTAAGATCAAATTAGAAAATCAGGATTTAAAGGCTAAACTGGATAGTGAAGTGGCTAGGATAAATTCATGGCAACAATCAGAAAAATATCTTGTTAACTATAATAATGGTAATCAGTCTGGTTGGCGTAAGAAAGGGTTGGGATATGATGTTGGGAAATATAACCCTAGAATATTTGACCCTACCCCTAAGGAAGTTGATTATCAAATTCCTGTTAAGTTTGTCAAGGAAGGAGGGATGAATGCAGTTCCTCCACCTATAAGAGGTGTTTTCAAGCCTGTCCCTATCCACACAGCCCTTGACCTTGACTTTGATGATTCACAAATGACTTATGGCAAAAAGGCAAAGAACTTGCCTGATCTTGATTGTGACTCTAATGAATTTGTCTCTTGTTCTTACAGTGACAAATCTGAAGAAATCAAGACTGATGACTATGCCACATGTGGATCAAGTGAGAAGTCGGCATCAATAAAATTAGAAGATCTGTCTTCAAAAGTGGCTACTGATGAATCCCAAAGAGCTGAAGATGTTTCTTTTGATAATGTTAAAAACAATAATGTTCCTAGTTTTGGTTTTGTTTCAAACAGTTATGGTTGTGATTTTAATTTTGTTAAGGATAATTTTGATTCATGTGTTGGTTTGAATTCTTCTGATTGCAATGAGAAATATAATGTTAAGAAAAAGTCCCCTAGAAAGAAATCTTGCTTTGTGTGTCGTAGTTATGATCTTCTTATTAAAGATTGTGACTATTATGAAAAACAGATGGGTAAATATGCTTGTCAAAATAGGTCTGTGTGGAACAATGTCAATGAAATTCCCCCATATATTCCACAAGCAGCAGGAATAAACTCTTGTAGAGCTTCTATTGCTGCTGGCAAGTCAATTCCAGCTGGTAAGCCTGTTGCTGCTGGTAAGCCGGTTGCTGCTGGCAAGTCCATTCCTGCTGGTTGGAGAAGCAATGCTGCTAGACCTTACTACAGACCTACTAGCACTTACTTTCAAAATGATATGTGGCCTGTTTATTTTGACACCTTACATATGGGAGGGGCAAGATGGGAAACTGCTGTTAAGTCCTCAGCAGGTTGTTCTTGGAGAAACAATAACCAATATATGAGAATGGGGTCCAAGAACAATGGTGGATCTCATCAATCTCCATGGTTTAATTTTTATTGATCCACAAGGCAGACCCAAGTCAGTAATGACTTGGGCCTCCCATGTATCTAACATTGTTGTATGTACTTTTGTTCTGTAGGACATTCCTTTTAAGAGTAAAGATGTAGGTATTGTTGACAGTGGTTGTTCAAGGAGTATGACAGGAAATTTGGAAAGGTTGCATGACTTTGTACCCTTTTATGGAGGAACTGTGACATTTGGAGGAGGTGATGGAAAGATTACATGGAAAGGAACCATTAAGACTCCTAAACTGGACTTTGAGAATGTTCTCTATGTGAAGGAACTCAAGAACTTCAATTTGTTCTCTGTCTCTCAAATATGTGACAAGAAGAATGGGGTTCTCTTCACTGAGACTGACTGTCTTGTGCTCTCCAAGGACTTCAAGATGCCTGATGAAAGTGAGATAGTACTCAAAGTTCCAAGGACTCACAACCTGTATTGTTTCAATCTGAATGATGTTAAGCCTGAGGGTAAACTTGCTTGTATGGTGGCAAAAGCTTCTATGGATGAAGCAAACAAATGGCACAGAAGAATGGCTCATGTGAACTTCAAGACTATCAACAAGCTGTTAAAGAATGGCTTAGTGCAAGGACTCCCTTTCAAGACCTTCACAAATGAACACAACTGTGTTGCCTGCAATAAAGGAAAGCAACACAAGGCTTCATACAAGGCCATTACTGCTGTGAGCACCATCTCTAAGCCTCTGCAACTGCTTCATATGGATCTTTTTGGTCCAACTTCTATTAGAAGTAGAGACCATAAGTATTTTTGTCTGGTGATTACTGATGATTTTAGCAGGTTTTCTTGGACTTTCTTTTTAGGTACTAAAAATGAAACCTATTCTGTGATTAGGGATTTTATTACCTTAATTGAAAACCAGCTAAATAGAAAGGTTAAGGCTATAAGGTGTGATAATGGAACTGAGTTTAAAAATTCTAATCTAATTGAATTTTGTGGGAATAAGGGGATTAAAAGAGATTATAGTAATGCCAGAACCCCACAACAAAATGGGGTTGCAGAAAGGAAAAATAGGACCCTTATAGAAGCAGCTAGATCTATGCTAGCTGACTCTAAGTTGCCTACCATGTTTTGGACTGAAGCAGTAAGCACTGCTTGCTATGTACCGAATAGGGTATCTATTACTAATCCCCACAACAAAACTCCTTATGAGCTCTTTTCTGGAAAGGTTCCCAACATTAGTTACCTTAAGCCTTTTGGATGTCATGTAACTATCTTGAATACTAGTGATCACCTAGGTAAATTTGAAGAGAAGGCAAATGAGGGGTTCATTTTAGGATATTCTGCTCATAGTAAGGCCTATAGGGTTTATAACTTGTCTGCTAAGAGGGTAGAAGAAACACTCAATTTAAGGTTTCTAGAGGACAAACCTAATTTACAGGGTGCAGGTCATGACTGGTATTTTGACCTGGATTATCTGACTGATTCATTAGGTTATTCTAGATATAAAGCTAATCAATCTATAGGTACACATGTTTATCCATCTAACAATGCATGTACCTCAGATGATGAGTCTGATTCAGAGTGTGATGAACAACCCATAGTTGTTCCTTCTTTTCCCTCTAACCACTTTTCAGGTACAGAACTCAAAGATACTTCTGATAAGGCTGAAGATGATTCAAGTTTTGCAGAAGACCTTGCTAGGCTTCAAAGACAAGAACATCATGCCAAGAGAGCTACTGAAAAGTTTGGTTCTGAGTTTTCACAAGAAACAATGGAGCTATTGAGAAATGCTGAAGCTGAAGTCAGAAGACAAATGGGTTCTGCTGGTGGTATTCCTGTTCCTGCTGATGTCAATTCTGCTGGTAGTACACCTGTTACTGCTGATACATCTGCTGTTCCTTCCGATGTCACCACTCCTGCTGCTTCTTTGTCTACTCCATCTGCTGATTTATTGGGATTCAGTGAGCCTTCAACTAGATTCCCAAGTCCATCTGATCTTGGAAATTCACTCTCTTCAGCAGCTAAGCTGAATGATCCTCATCATCAATCAAGATCTGGAATTTTCACTCACTCTTCTTATGATGGTGAAGCAAATCCCTCTATTACTAATCAAGCCACAACCTATGAAGTAGATCCTGTTGTTACCAAGAGGATTAACACTGTACATCCTCAATCTTTGATTCTTGGTGATCTCAATTCCCTGTTCAAACAAGAAGCAGGTTAAGTCAATCCAAATTTGGAGAATCTGCTTTTCTCAGTTATATTCAGGAACAGTTAAGGAGCAATCACACTGACTATCTTCATTGCCTCTATGCTTGCTTTCTATCTCAAGTTAAACCAAGCAGTGTAGCTCAAGCTCTTGATAATTCTGATTGGGTTGAGGCTATGCAAGAGGAAATGTAGCAGTTCAAGAATCAAAAAGTATAGGTATTAGTACCATTGCCTAAAGGCAAACATGCAATTGGAACTAAATGGATTCTCAAGAATAAACGGGATGCTAGGGGAATTGTGGTTCGAAATAAAGCTAGATTGGTAGCTCAAGGACATAGACAAGAAGAGGGTATCGACTATGATGAGGTGTTTGCACCAGTAGCAAGAGTTGAAGCTATTCGATTGTTTTTGGCTTTTGCTTCATTTATGGGGTTTGTGGTTTATCAGATGGATGTGAAGAGTGCATTTTTGTATGGAAGTATTGAAGAGGAAGTGTATGTTACTCAACCACAGGGATTTGTGGATCCACAACATCCTGATTTGGTTTATAAAGTGGTAAAAGCACTCTATGGACTTCATCAAGCACCAAGAGCATGGTATGCCAGATTGTCTGCCTTTCTACTTAAACATGGTTACAGAAGAGGCACAATTGATAAAACACTCTTCATAAGGAAGAATTTTAAAGATATCATCTTGGTCCAAGTGTATGTAGATGATATTATTTTTGGTTCCACTAATGAAGCTTGGTGTAAGGATTTTGAGGAATTAAGGAAAAGTGAATTTGAAATGAGTGCTATGGGGCAGATGACATTCTTCTTGGGCTTACAGGTTCAACAGAGACCAGATGGTATCTTCATAAACCAAGAAAAGTATGTTCATGACATACTTAAGAAGTTTGACTTGGATAGTGTGAGGACTGCAACAACACCTTATGAAGCTTCAAAGCCTAAATCCAATACTGAACCTGATGATGCTGTAAATGTTCACTTATACAGGTCTATGATAGGTTCTTTGATGTATTTGACAGCTTCTAGGCCTGATATCATGTTTGCAGTATGTGCTTGTGCTAGACATCAGGTTACACCTTTGACTTCCCATTTAAATGTTGTCAAGAAAATCTTCAAGTATTTAAAAGGACAGCCTAAGCTGGGACTTTGGTACCCAAATGATTCTTCTTTTGTACTGGAAGCTTATAGTGACAGTGACTATGCTGGAGCTAACTTTGATATAAAATCTACTACTGGGGGTTGCCAGTTTCTGGGAAGAAGGTTGGTTTCTTGGCAATGCAAGAAGCAGACTATTGTAGCTACATCTTCTACTGAGGCAGAGTATGTTGCTGCTGCTAGTTGCTGTGGACAGGTCCTTGATGAAGCGAAAAGTGTACCGCTTTTAAGGGGTCATTTAAGCCCGAAATCGTATTTATTTGATCAAATATCGCCCTAAATCGTTCCTTTTGTCATTTTAGGTACTTTTGAGGAGAAATCTGGAAAAGGAGGCATTTTGGACGTTTTTGGAGCATCAAAGTGAAGAAAACGGCAAAGTCTCAAGAATCGGCTAAAAGTTACTCTTGACGGCGTCAGACTTAACTCTGGACGGCGTCATGCCTTGGCAAGAAAAGTGGGATGTGAAATTTACTCATGACGGGCCAGTGAGTTAGCATGTGAATTCTGACGGCGTCACGCTTTAACTAAATCAAGGGCGTCACGGCTTAATTCATAAGGGGACGGCGTCACGTTCAAGAGGTGAGGGCGTCAAGCCTTGATAGGCCAGAACGGATTTTGGAGAATTAAAGAGGGACGGCGTCAAGATGGTCATCCGAGAACCCTAAAAGCGGCGAGGTGACGGCGTCACAATCCATAAGGTGACGCCGTCAGATGCAAAGTCTATATATAGTTTTCTAATTTTTTGTCATTAGGAGAGAGCTTAGTGTGTGGAATTTTGGGATAAAACCCTAAGACGATTTTAGCTACTTTTTCAGGGCTTTTAGCCTTGAGATCTTCCATGTTTCATTGAAAGATAAGTTATCAATTAATCATTCAATATGTCTATGTGTTGTTTGATTCTATCTTATGCTTGTCTTTTGTTTAACATGTTAGGCTAATTTTATCTTGTGTTTGCTTAGATCTAATGAAACCTAGCTATTGATTATTGGTTGTTAGTGTGTTGTTAGTTGTATTGGATGATTGTTTATCTATGTTAGGCTTAAGAAAACTGGCTAACTTCCTATTCGGTAACTTGCTTGAACGTCTTAAGAAACATGAACCAAACGCGTACTAAAGGTTTTTATGGTTGTATTTAATGCACAAGCGAATTCTAGTGATCCCATGTTAGGAGCTTCCTAGCCGGCTCGACATAGGAGTGAAGTAGGAGCTTGTAGAGTTTGGGGAAGTAAGTACGCCACCTCACGAATGGTATTAAGGAATACACCCGTCATCCACGCAACTAATACACACTAATTAACCGGTAAAAGATAGTTAGGGAGTAAGGAAATCTAAGTAAACACATTTCTCTACACATAAGTTTCTCACCACTTTTCATTTTTGCTATTTTATTTTATTTGCATTTGTAGTAATTTGGGTTAGTTGACTAGCAACTAATTCCGCCCACTCCTTCAAAACCGAGATTTTACTTGCTTTCATAAAAATTATAAAAACATAAAAAGAATCTTCCTCAATCCTTAGACCTAATTAGAGTAGCCTTTCATACCTAACGAACACTATTCCCTGTGGAGAACGATCAATCCCCCGTACTTACCACTACACTATACTACATCGGTCAGGTACACTGCCTGGTGGGGTTGTAAGCCTCTTGAGATCCCTCGAGAGGTAAAACCTGTTGTAAGGTTACAAAACCACGCATCAAGTTTTTGGCGCCGTTGCCGGGGAATAGTTATTGTTTAGGTTGAATTTTTATTTCTATTAGGTCTACTTGCTAGATTCCTTTCTAGTAAGATTTTATTTTTATTTTTAGGTTTTCTTTAGTCTATCTTTTTCTTTGTGTGTTTGTTCGTAATTTCCATTGACTCTTCCGTTCACCATTATGGAGTACGCGAATCCACCATACCACCAACCACAAAGGACATTCTACCCTATTGACATCTCGAATTTCAAACAATATCGAGATGAACCCATATATGATGCATGGACTCGTTTTAGAAATTTACTCAGAAAATTCCCTCATCATAGTTTCGCTTTAGCATCCCTAACCCGAACCTTTTACTATCGTGTTGGCCAATATGACCAAATGCGCATTGAGGATTTTGCCAATGGGGACTTTAGGGAATTAAGTGCTGAAGAAGCATGGGATGCCATAGAAGATTGTGCCCAATATTATTATAGGGTAGACAACCCAACAAACGTTAGTACAAGTCAATTGAATATAAAATTCCTGGATCATGAAACAAGTTTGTTTGGGGATGAATACATTAGTGTTGAGATACCTAAGTGGTTGTCATGTAATGCCATAGTACAAAACAAACACATAGGTGACCTTGATGTGATGGAGGATTTAGCCGAACATGATCACATTGATCAAAAAGACCTAGGTTTTATGATCGATGATGATGAATCTCAAGAAACAGATGATGAATCTTTTGGGCAATTTGAATATAGCAGTCATAATATTGAGGATGATCCTTATGATTCGGATATAGAAGTTAAGATGCCTAGAGAAGCACTTGAGATACTTGGGAAAATGTTAGGGTTAGATCCTACTAAAACACATGATGAGGATATAGGTGATCTTGACACAAGGAATGATGAGGTAAGTAACATAAGCTCACCAAGTACCCCACAAGTCCTACCATCATTTGAGGCACATACACCGCCCGTGACTTACCCGAAAGAAGTAGAAGAGACTATAGGAACCCCAATAGAGGTAGAACCTTTGAACGAAACAAAACTAGAAGAAATAGGTTTGAATACTTGTAGTCATAACCTTTCTTTTAGTTCTATGGAAGTTCCTAGTTTTGATGAACCGGAGCCTAAACCAAAACCGTTACCTAATCTTCCATCCTTAGATGTGAACTTAGGAATTGAATTAGGTCCCGATCCACCCATCAAACCATGTAGTCCGGGTAATGTTAAGATTAAGGTAGTAGACATTAAGCCTTGTAGTGAGGAAGACAATATAGGAGTGAAAAATGACCTTACATGTCTACATCACCCATTCATGATTGATCATAAGAAACATTATGGGTTTAAACCGGGTCTATTGGGTCAAGATGGATTCCCAACTAGGAGTCTCTCGAAGTTGTTAGAAAATGATCCCTTTTTAGGAGAACACTTTAACTCACCCATTGACCAAAGTGAACTAGGTAAGGTTATGATGAAAGGAGCACACCCCTTTGAGCATATAATTCATCCACCACTCTTTCCTCACGTGGCATACTCCTACCGAGCTGGTGTGTATCGCTACTATCACCCGCACTTAATCCTAAGTGTAGGGAAAACCTCTCCTTTATCCATTAAATAAGGGTAGAGTCAGGCTCATGACTCGAACAAAAACAAGCGCTTCTTGGGAGGCAACCCAAGCTTTATTTTATTTATTTGCTTTGTGTGTTTATTTATTTGTTTGTTTGATTTTATTTGCTTCCGTATGTATGTTTAATTTTTATTATTATTGATTCATGTTCAAAAGTAATTTGTGAAAATGCTTTATTTTGTTTTTAACTTCGTCTTAACTACATATAAAGGTATTTTGCAAAAGATAAGTGTAAGGGAAATCTAAATTGGTTTATTAGAACACATATGAACATGAATCGTAATAATAATAAATTAACATACATATCCGTATTTGTTGAGTCAAATGCTTGTATCGAGTTATAATGATGTTTTGCAGGATTTCCAGGAAGTAAGGTAAAGGTTTTTCCAGAAATTTTCCGGAAACTTAAAATGAAAATTTTTGTCAGGTCATTTCTGACGGCGTCAGGGGTTATAACCTGACGGCGTCAGATTTAATTTCCAGAAATTTTTGAAAGTTTTGTTTTCATAAAAAGTTTTTATTAAAATCTCCAACTTATAATCTCCAGGAATCTGCAAAAATTATCATTCCACAAGCATTATATCCTTATATATAGATTTTATCCCGCCGATGTTATGCAGGTTTTCGTGTTTGCTTTCTCAGGTTTAACAGGTTATTTTGGACAAGGAGATGTTTATGGAATCAAGCTTATGGCGATGCATTAGTCATGGAGCTTCAACATTCTCTTTGGAGGAAGATTTAACCGTGTAATTTCACTATCCAACGAGCGAATCAGGGGAGTATTTGATTTCATTCTTTTACTTTTTTCTTTTACATCTTTTTATTTTGAACATTGGGGACAATGTTCATCTTAAGTGTAAGGGGAGGGTAAAAGTACGATTTTAGAGAATGCTATTACGCTTGATTTTTGTTTGTTTGATGGTAGATGTGTAATAAAACTGAGAGAAATACTTGTTAAGGTAATTTTAGTGCCAAATTTAAAATTTTTTACAACATATAGGAGTGAAACTTTGATCTTAATGAGCGTCTCACGGATAGGAGTTATATGACTAGCACAAAAAACCGTACCACTAAAAAATTTTCCACCCCCAAATATGTGAGGTTCGCCCCTAGAATTGGTAGGAAAAGCATTTATGCTATGATGTGTGTACCGGTAGCACTTAGATTCTAGAACTTGCGTTAGGACCATTCCAAGGCCACAAGTGAGACTACATTCGTGTAGTTAGATTTACTACATGATAAGAGGCATTAGGATTAACCCATTGTTTTACACCTGTGTTTTTGTTATAATTACTTTGGCTACATTGGTCAAGTAATTCTCCCACACCCTTTGCGTTGTACTCATTTTTAGTACACGATACCCCTAGTACACCCCTCAGAGCCTATCTTTTCGTTTCGACCTTTAAGCATTTTACTTAAAGGAAGAATTTGTTACACCCCACTTAAATGTACACCCAAATCGCCTTAGCCTACCTTGTATGCACTCATCTTTAGTGCATTATTGTTACAACATTTGTTTAAACCCAAGTTAATTATCTAGTTGATTACATGGTTGCTAAGTCGAGTCATATCCTTGTACATATTGTTTTGGGACGATTGGGACTCATGGGTAAAGTACTAGTGTAATGGAGTAATGGGGAAGAACATCATTTATTACCCCCATATGTGCTAAATGTTTTAAAAGTACTCCAAGTTTTTCAATTATCTTAATTCGAGTCATTAGATTAGTATTTGTAAAGTTATGTAAAAATTCAAGTGTAAGGGGAATGCAATGCCCCTATGATGTATTATTTTGGATGGTAGGGCAAAAGTGTATGCAAAAAAAAAAAAAAAAAAAAAAAAAAAAAAAAAAAATCGAAAAATCAAGAAAAATACAAAAAAAAAAATGAGAAAATGAAAAATAGAAAAAACATACGGACTACCATCCCGTTTTATTTTATGTTTGTTTTATGTTTTTGTTATTTTGTTATTTCGTTTCTAGCTTAAGATCGAGTCTAGTCTTGGCTTAGCAACATTGTATAGTACATGTAATTGACCAAGATTTTTAACTCGCCACCAGTAAAATATCCTTTATCCAACCAAACCGTGTTTTCCTTTTCCCTACACCTAACATTACAACCCATTTAAAAGCCCTCTTTGATAGTTTATCTTTGGTGCTTACGCCTAGTGGAGGAGGTTTTCGATCCTTTCCCAAGCCTATGGTAATCTATTTGCTATGACAGGTAGTGAGAGATATTATCCGTTTTCATTTATGAGATTTATTTTGATGACACTTGAGAGATGTGAGTATCTAAACACTACTTGTGAGGTGCTAGTTTGTAATCTCCGTGCTTATTATGATTAAAGTGGAACGAATATTTGTTGTAATTACTTTTATGTCAGCATTAAATGACCCCTAACTTGTATTTTGATTAGAATAAAAGCGCATTTGCTTGAGGACAAGCAAATCTCAAGTGTAAGGGTATTTGATGAAGCGAAAAGTGTACCGCTTTTAAGGGGTCATTTAAGCCCGAAATTGTATTTATTTGATCAAATATCGCCCTAAATCGTTCCTTTTGTCATTTTAGGTACTTTTGAGGAGAAATCTGGAAAAGGAGGCATTTTGGACGTTTTTGGAGCATCAAAGTGAAGAAAACGGCAAAGTCTCAAGAATCGGCTAAAAGTTACTCTTGACGGCGTCAGACTTAACTCTGGACGGCGTCATGCCTTGGCAAGAAAAGTGGGATGTGAAATTTACTCATGACGGGCCAGTGAGTTAGCATGTGAATTCTGACGGCGTCACGCTTTAACTAAATCAAGGGCGTCACGGCTTAATTCATAAGGGGACGGCGTCACGTTCAAGAGGTGAGGGCGTCAAGCCTTGATAGGCCAGAACGGATTTTGGAGAATTAAAGAGGGACGGCGTCAAGATGGTCATCCGAGAACCCTAAAAGCGGCGAGGTGACGGCGTCACAATCCATAAGGTGACGCCGTCAGATGCAAAAGTCTATATATAGTTTTCTAATTTTTTGTCATTAGGAGAGAGCTTAGTGTGTGGAATTTTGGGATAAAACCCTAAGACGATTTTAGCTACTTTTTCAGGGCTTTTAGCCTTGAGATCTTCCATGTTTCATTGAAAGATAAGTTATCAATTAATCATTCAATATGTCTATGTGTTGTTTGATTCTATCTTATGCTTGTCTTTTGTTTAACATGTTAGGCTAATTTTATCTTGTGTTTGCTTAGATCTAATGAAACCTAGCTATTGATTATTGGTTGTTAGTGTGTTGTTAGTTGTATTGGATGATTGTTTATCTATGTTAGGCTTAAGAAAACTGGCTAACTTCCTATTCGGTAACTTGCTTGAACGTCTTAAGAAACATGAACCAAACGCGTACTAAAGGTTTTTATGGTTGTATTTAATGCACAAGCGAATTCTAGTGATCCCATGTTAGAAGCTTCCTAGCCGGCTCGACATAGGAGTGAAGTAGGAGCTTGTAGAGTTTGGGGAAGTAAGTACGCCACCTCACGAATGGTATTAAGGAATACACCCGTCATCCACGCAACTAATACACACTAATTAACCGGTAAAAGATAGTTAGGGAGTAAGGAAATCTAAGTAAACACATTTCTCTACACATAAGTTTCTCACCACTTTTCATTTTTGCTATTTTATTTTATTTGCATTTGTAGTAATTTGGGTTAGTTGACTAGCAACTAATTCCGCCCACTCCTTCAAAACCGAGATTTTACTTGCTTTCATAAAAATTATAAAAACATAAAAAGAATCTTCCTCAATCCTTAGACCTAATTAGAGTAGCCTTTCATACCTAACGAACACTATTCCCTGTGGAGAACGATCAATCCCCCGTACTTACCACTACACTATACTACATCGGTCAGGTACACTGCCTGGTGGGGTTGTAAGCCTCTTGAGATCCCTCGAGAGGTAAAACCTGTTGTAAGGTTACAAAACCACGCATCAGTCCTTTGGCTGCAAAATCAATTGTTAGATTATGGGTTCAACTTCATGAACACTAAAATTTTCATTGACAACCAAAGTACCATTTGTATTGTTAAAAATCCAGTGTTTCATCAAAGAACAAAGCACATAGAGATTAGGCATCATTTTATAAGAGATGCTTATGTGAAGCATCTCATTCAAGTGCTTAAGATAGACTCTGATGAGAATGTGGCTGACCTGTTGACTAAAGCATTTGATGGTCCAAGATTCAACTATCTGGTGGTTCATATTGGAATGCTCAATCCTTAGGTGCTGAGATTAAGGGGAGGTTTATGCCTAAGGGGAGGCTTGTTGTTGTTGTATATCTTTCTTTCTTCTCTTTTCTTATTTTCTTTCTTTTTCTTTTGGTTTGTTTCTTATTTCTTTTAGTTAAAAAAAAAAAAAAAAAAAAAAAAAAAAAAAAAAAAAAAAAAAAAAAAAAAAAATCTTGTATATTGTGTGCTTATAAGTTGGTTTTGAGCAACACCTTGCAGGTACAGTGTTGGTGTTTACACCTACACAACAAATGGTATTCAACTCACCATGTCTCACAGACAAGAAAGAGTTGACTCACCATGAGGGTACGGCTCTGGTGTGATAATCAAATCCGTTGATAGCTGTAATAGCTTGCTCAAAGCTATAGGGTACTTCAACTCACCCATGGTTCATTCCTGAGAGTTGAAATGGTTCTCAATTCACCATGGATGTAACCCTTTATGGGATCCAAAGAATTGGCTAGTCCACAAAAGTATGGTTTGTGGTAAAGACAATTGGTATCCATATTTGGTATTCAATTCACCAAGGTTTGCTGTAACCTAAGAATTGACTAGTCCTGAGCAAACGGCTACAGGTAAAGACAAGTCAAATCCGTTTATAGTTGCTGATTTGCTAATAAATCAGATGGTTATCAATGTACCATGGTCTTAAACACCTAAATATTGGCTACTCCAGTAGTGATGGCTATTGGTAAAGAGACATCAAATCCATTAATTTTCAATGATTCACCTCTCACAGGAGTTAACACACCTGGATGTGATGAGAATAGTATGAAACTTAACTGATTTGATGTACACTTTGTCATGGTTGCTGTCAAGAAGGTGCCTAGTTGCTGCTGATATGATTTCTTGTTGCTGCTGTTTGTTTAAGTTGCTGCTGGAAGTCATTTCACTTCCAGATCTATCAGGATGTTGCTGCTGATCACTTTCTGATGCTGCTGCTGGTCTAATCCTCTGCCTATGGACTTCAACGATCTATCAGGAATCTTGCAGGTTAACCTAGTCAACCTCAAGATTAGGGGAGGATTGTTAGGAATTACGGAAATAAGATATTTCTTGTTGCTGCCGATTGTGTACAGCTGGTTCCTGCCGATAGCTGTGGTTCCTGCTGAAGCTCATTGCTGCTGATAGTTCTATCTTGTTTCTGCTGATAGTAGTTGTTGCTGCGGGTTTTGTTAGTTGTTATCCCGTATGTTTAGAATATTTGTTAGATTTATTTTTAGAAGAGATCATGTTTATCTCTTCACACGTTTTCTTGTATGACGGGTTAGGGTTAGGGTTTCTTGTTAGTATAAAAGGAACACCCGTCTATGAGTTTTATATATCTTTTTACGTCTTAACAATCTTCAATAAAATATCTTTTAGTTCATTATTCGATCCATAGAGGATCATAGTCTTAGTTCTTTTCTTTTCTAGTTCGTACTCAGAGATTCTCTTGTAGTGTGCTTGTGATTACATAGGCATCCTACCGATCCACTAAGGCTCAAAGATCTAGCAGGTGTGTTAGATTCAACAAACAAAATCCAAACACAACAATATAGCCAAAATTACACACTTTTGTAGTGTCTCCTGTGACTCGACACCGAGACAACACAATAATAACCACAAAATAAACTTACCACTCCGAGACCTCAAGGGACTCGGTTTCGAACCACAAAGTTAAAAACCGAATCATACAGACTCAATCCAACTCCAGACCAACCATATTAACGATAACCACATAAACCAAGAGAATCCAAACCCAGATATAATCAAACCGAGAACCAAATCCGGGTTATAAACCCGATCGTGACCACAAAAACTTAGACATCACCATTTTCAGTCGAATCATACCACACAAAAGTTTCAAAACACGTTTTTAATTCATTTTACAGCCACGAATTTATAATCTCAATTTGTATAAAGTTTTAAATCCACGATAACAAAAATCAGCACAAATCGGTTTTAGCGAAAAATAAAATAAACAAAAAAAAATGTGATTCACAACCAAACATACCAAGAATCACAAGAAAGAGAGTGAAGGAAAAGAGAGAGGAAGGCGTGAGGCGGCTGTGGTGGCGGCCTAGGTGGTTGTGGTGACTCGAACCAGAAGAACAATCTGAAACAACCTTCGATCTACTCTTGTCTCGATTCAACACCGAAGGAGGTGGCGATTTGATGTGGTGGCTGTGGGTTTTGGGCGCGTGCAACAACCGGGTGTGATGAGGAGTTCACGAGGAACGTTTATATGGTGGCGGTGTAAGAAGAGGAGGGGTGGTGAGAGTGGCCGGAGGTGACCGGAGGTGGTGGAGAGGGGAGGTTAGCAGCTGGGAACCCTAGGAGAGGAGGCAGAGAAGATGAAATGGTTATAATAACCCTAGAAATCCTATAACATGATATATATAGGTGTTAGGTTTAGGTTTAGAATACCCTAGGGACCAAATCTGTAAATAACAAAGTTTAGGGGTGGAGATGGAACTTTTACTTCAGGGACTATTAATGTAATTTTAGCTATCTTTCTTGAAATGAGGCCCGGGGCTCGTTTCGAATAGCCAGCGATTGATTCAAGACACGGGAATTTCACCATTGCGCTCAGAATAATTTTTCCAGTAAAAACGACTATTCATACGCCTCGTTTCTCATAAATGATAAAATAGTCAAATAAAATCGTCGGTTGTGCCAGTACGCGTTGTGTACAAATTCCACGTTTCGCGAGATAACTTCACGTATTAGATTCAACTAAGTTCGGAAAAGTCTGAAAGTGAAACTTAAGAAATAATAAATATAATTTATTATTTAAAAATCAGTCTGGAAAATTACGGGTGGTTACACAACTGCACCATGGATACACATTGATTATTATAAGTTAGTTTAGTTATGAAAATGCAAACTTACTTATGTGTTGTAAATATATCAGAAACCTACTTAATGAGCTAAACAATCCCTTAGTAGGCACAGTTAGTAATCCCAAACAAATCCTATAAACTGGTGAAACCTTGTTCATAAGGATGCACTCATGCACATAGCACCAAGAACTCTATTTCAGCTTGAGAAGTTTATTTATTGAAAGAGTAAATTGTAGAAATCGTCCTTGTGGTTTGCCAAAATTGCATGTATCATTCCTGGTCTTCAATAAGTGCAGGCGGCCTCCCTGGTCTTCAAACTTTTGGTTCGTTTTGGTCCCTGGCACTAACGACCGTTAGTCCCTCTCAGTTAGTTGATAATACTTTAAGGGCATTTAAGTCTTTTACCATTTAGTCCCATTTGACTCTCCTTTTCCAACCCTTTTAATAGTCACTTCTTCTTCCCCAACCTAATAAAACCAAACGATTGTTATTAACAGCATCCATATCTTTTGGTATTAACAGCATCCATGTCTTTGCAGTTTGATTTAAAGTTTCGATTTTAAAGAACCAGAATGCTAAATCGTAAATTCATTTTTTTCATTGATAGGATTTGTTGCAATTCATGGATGGTAGCCCTAGATATCATCATTCAACAGTGGCAGATGGTTTTGTCGAACCATCAAAAGATATGGATTGCTCCATCCTCATCCTCTTGATTTCTAGCTTCTCCATTGATTGACGCCTTTCTTGGTCAAACTGCTGTCTTTCATACGCATGTTTATCCATTAATTGTCTCCATTGATCATCGATCGTCTGTTATTGTTGGAAGAAATTTTGAAGAATTTCTTGGATAGAAGTATTTCCCGAAGTCTGTGGCTTTGATGTTTGTGGATGTTTTTCCTATCGATGAAGTTATGTTTACCCAAGATTTATTGATTAGTTGATGAAGTTTTGATGGATTCTTGAAGGGATGACTTTGATTTAAAGGATTCGATCTGCCACAAAACATTGAACTTATCGACAGCAAGTTTTTAGGACTGCGTTTTGAGATTAGATCACTATGGTTGTTGGGTTTTTCGATCTGCTGTGTAATTGTTAAAGTAGTATACTCCTTAAAGGATATGTCTATGTTACTGTGTCCTTAAAGGATATGTCTGTGTTACTGTGTGCATATTATTAGATTGGTGGTGGTGGAGGGTGGTGGTGATGGTTGTGTGGTGGTAGAGGGTGGTGGTGGTGATGGTCTTGTGGTCCGGCAAATCTTTTCGGGAAAATGGTTCTGGACATTATAAGAAACAAGGTTTGATAATAACAACTGGAAAAGACATAAATGCCCTTAAAGTATTATCAACTAACTGAGATGGACTAACGGTCGTTAGTGCCAGGGACCAAAACGAACCAAAAGTTTGAAGACCAGGGAGGCCGCCTACACTTATTAAAGACCAGGGATGATACATGCAATTTTGGCAAACCACAAGGACGATTTCTGCAATTTACTCTTATTGAAATGATTTTCCTGTCTTGTTATTTTTAACTATGCATGTACCTACAACCACAAAAAACTTAGTTCCAGTGGCTGTGATAATATAAAAATGTAAACACGATTAGTACATCATTTCATAAATGCTCTCACTTATATAAGCTAAAATTTTATGCTAATTGGAAGTCATAAGTTCCATAAAATATGCTGGAGACTATAAAACATTGATGTTGAATTTGCTCAGACTTGATACTCAGTTCCAAAGTATAGTTAGTGATAAAGTTTATGGTGTTTACCTATGTAATGTTTCATCTACGGTGTTTGTAATAGAAAGGAATGTGAACGCTTACCAGATCCTTCAGACACGTAACCTTATCTAGCACAAGGAAAACATATAAATATAGTTAATAATAAACTGTGTAATAGAAATAAATGGTAAATGTGGAGTATTAAGAATCACCTTCCCAGAGGAGCTAATCCTCCAACAACCGACGATGAAGATGGCCTTCCAGAGTCCTGCTGTGGAATCGTTGCTCACCTTCCACTACCTCTTCCTTGAGATTGATTCTACAATAATTCAATAAAGCAAGCAAGTATCACACATTTAGTAAAACCAATCCAAGTTTACATGTAGAGATAACCAATCCATTTTATTCAACACATTCAAGAAAAATATCAGTTCAAATTTCCGTATCAAGAGCTACATCAATACTAAATGGTACAAAATTTTTAGCTCAAGTAGCTCACATACTCTCTTTTTGGATAGATCATTGAACACCTTAGAGGTCATATGCCCCAAGCATTCAAGATATTTATTGTCTCACGCATCATTAATCACATTAGCAGTATATAGTTGCCATTTTAGGATCCAACTTGAAGCAATCTTCATTGATTAAAAAATGTTCCTGCAACTGGGATATAACTTAAATCAATTAGTTTGATATTAAGAACTATGAAACTTTGCACACTTAAAAGACTATATGCAAATGAAAAATAAGAAAAAGCATAAAATTGCAAGTAATGAAGAATCTGGGTACAAAGACCATTTATCGAACAAGTCGCGGCATAATAATTTTGGTTCAATCCAATTCAATGATGAATCGAATATAGCTAATAACCTGATTCAATAAAATGATTCTTCTAAATTTGAATACTTACCTTGGATAAACTGAAAGTGATCACCTTGATCTCTAGATTTTTTAATTGCCATCTTCTTTCTGCAACCAATGTATGAAACCGTAATAAACAACCAACAATCTAGACACCAACATTTGTTCTCAAATTCAAAACTCAAACCAAAAACATCAATGAGCTTCAAACAAAACCAATGAAATGGTAAAAATTAGAAGAATAAGAACAAAATATAGAACCTGAAAATAGTTCATTTTTTTGAGGTTTTGTATCAACACAATTAAACTGAACTAAATCAAATCAAATATATGGAGTTGAATCGAAACAAAACTAATTCATCACATACCTGCACTATGCGATGATATGCAATTATGTGTAATTGAAACATATAATCTATAAAAACAACCAAATTGAACATTGCACGATCTATACATAAACATTATTAGCCCTAAATAGTATAATCATTAAAAAACATATATAAAATAAAATTATTAGAAAAATGATAAAAAGAAACTTACAATCGAAACCAAAAATAGGTTTGCCTCGAATCAGGATCATTGCCAAGTTTAGGGTTTGTCCAGCAAAGATGATTAATGGGTTTGATTTGGTTTTCAACATTTTTGAAAAATCAGTTACAAAGAAAATGAATGCATTAATTCTTTGCTAAAAATAATCAATCGATATCAACAACTTTGTTCCGTGATCCCACTTTGATGAATTGAATAAAGGAATGCAGTGAGGTGTTGTACCGCATTAAATCACCAACCAATCAGAGATGAAACACGTCATAGAATTAATTGCATTGGATGCTTAGAAGGCTTGTAAATTATTCACGTTTATTAGTTAGTATAGATAACTTCCAAACTGTACATCATAAGCATAATACTGGTTTGACATATCCAAAACCAGATACAAATCAGAAACAACATATACATTCGATATCAGACAAGTAACAAAGTATATCCGACACATCTTATCTCTAATAACTATTCCAAATAGACAATCACTTCATCTGAATTCACCTTATTATAAAGCACCCACCATCTAACTATATTTCCATATCACCCCCCCTCCAAAGCCATTCAACCAGCACTGTTGGGAAACCCACAATAGCAAAGGAAGGAAAGATGTATGACTTCGTTAGGAACCCAACCATTCTAGTCAAGGGCTCTTCTAAGACCTCTACATTTCCCTCTCTACAAAAGGCTTCAAGGTCCTAGAAACACTCACCTTGAGTGAGAAACTACATGCCCCCTTGATGGCACACTGAAAGGACCAAGTATGGTCATCTTTGTATGCATTTTATTTGCCTTGCATGGCTTTGGCAATGTCTTTATTTTAAATGT